>OX638147.1:6155370-6755370 GCA_951805005.1 Othius punctulatus
ACAACAACATATAAGCACATGGCTTTTACAGGTAATGTATGAACTTACGATCAGTAGTTAAGTGCATCCCAGTTATAAACATTGGGGAAAAACAAAGCGTTCAGCATTATGGATAACGACCAAAACAGTGTTCACGAACAATCACATTATTTGTACAGACACACATTAAACACATTAAAAGACAATAGCTCACATTGCGAGCTTGTTAAAAGAATCAACAGATATATATATATATATATATATATATATATATATATGATAACGGGTGATTCAAGTTTTATTACCATGGGTTTTTAGGCATTTGAAGTTGCCCAAAGAATATGAAAATTTGGATTTATATAGGTCTGATACTAATCTACGGAAAGGTTGTTTGACTTTTTCGATATAATTATATAGACGGTTATAAAATTAAAAAAAAACTCTTTTCGGGCAAAATTCTCTATCGTTAATTTTGCCCTAAACTGTTTTATTTTATTCATGGAACCCATTTATGAAATAACAAATTAACGAAAATGACTAGATTTCAAATTAAAGCATTTTTTACATTACTGACTAACTTTCCTCGGTATGATTTATGATTTTGTAAGTCAAGAGCCCTACAAAGCATTGACCGCGGTGCGGTTGGAACGTTTTATTACTTTTTATGATTCCGCCAGTCGCCCGTGGGTTGAACGGGCCTTGCAGGACCGTAATAACTTCTTATAATTCAAAAACTAACTTATTTTAAGTCTAACATTATTAACACGAAGAGGTACATTTACGAAAATACGTACTTTCAATAATCCCATTGAACACTGGATTATTTTCGAAACAGATCTGGTCATTCACAATGTTCCCCTTGCTTTCTTAATTTCCAGAATTTGCAGGAGGTCCATTCTTCTAAGAAAGCAACGGGGAACATTGTGAATGACCAGATCTGTAGAAAATAATCCAGTGTTCAATGGGATTATTGATCAATGGGAAAGTACGTCTTTTCGCAAATCTAAATCAAAATCTTGCCCGTAAAGTTGTTAGTGCACCTCGATGTGATAATCGTGATATTTATGTTTCGATAAAATACGACTCACATTACTTTGACATATTCCGGTCTCATCCCTTATCTTTCGTGTGCTTACTTGAGGATCATTTTCCACCATATTTAAAACAATAGCTTGATTTACTTCGTGGCTGGTCGGTAAATTTTTATAGCTTTTCTTCTTATGATGAAAACTTCCAGTCTCGGTTAACTGTTTAATTAACCTGGCAAACATTTTATGTGTTGGATGTGGACCCGGAAATCTTTCAGAATAAACTCTAGTGGCTTCCAATGGGTTTCTACCACATTCTCCATAAATTAGCAACATTTCCACTTTTTCATTGAACAAATATTGAAAAGGCATCTTTTAAAAATCATTGACACTGTTCACTGCTCAAGATCAAACTCGGTAATGAACTTAATAGTAAGCCTTAATAGTAAGGCTTACAAAATAATAACAATCACCAAAATATTGGAAATAATCTTCTTCAAATGTAATTTTAATAGCCTGCAGATCAATATAACAATGAGGTATTAAGCTCCGGCCCTGAAGAAATCCTTGCGTGGGTATCCACCTAGCAGGCTGAGGGATTGGGTACGGCCCTTTCATAAAACCCATAAAATCCATTATAGGGACTATTACTGGAAGCGAGCGCACTCGAATTGCAGTCCGTTTAATTCATGTTACCTGAACTTAAGTAGGGGATCCTTAATCCTAGACGCGAATTGCAGCCCAGCCCCCAAAACCGCCCCTAATGACACACTCGAATTGCAGTCCGAGCCGGCCTGCAAAACATTTCGTAAAATTCGCATTTTAAGAAATAAGGGCATTGCATTGTCATTGTCCATTACGTGGACCAATGAAAATATTTATTTTCATTAAATGGGCATTGCCATATCACCTGCATTTCCTCTCAATATATTTGAATCTGATCAGTGATCAGTTACTCCAATTATCCCCTTATACAAACATCTAAAGATGGATCTGCGTGTGATAACGAATAAAAGAGGAAAACCTCTAATTTTGTTTGACAATAAAGAAAAGCTGAGGATTTTATGTGCGACAGACCTGCCAAAGTTATACACAGGGAATTGAACTCACAAAAACAGTGTTTAGATACACTAACTAGTAAAGATATGGTGTTAATTCGGAACAACTTTGGACGAGAGAAGCGAAAAACGATGCCCAAACTGCCAAAATCGTCTTCAGATATCCAAAATAGGTTAAATTTATTGGACATTAGGACAATCAAAGATGAACCATCTGTAATAGTCAATGATCTTGGGGAAGATATAATTGTATTTTCTTGCATGAGTAACATCGAATATGTGTGTGCTCAAACAAAATTTTACATGGATGGAACATTTGATAATTGTCCAAAATATTTCCTGCAATTATTTTGCATTCATGTATATGACAATGAACAAACTGAAAATATCATATATGAAGTTGTTCCAAATTTTGAATGGGATTTACATGGGGTCCCGTCTTCATTGTAATCGACTTCGAGCAAGGCATACATTTTGCAGTTTCAACAATTTTTCCAGAAGCAAACATTATAGGATGCAGATTCCACCTAGCACAATCTTGGTAAGTACAAATACATTTTCTGGTGAAATAATTTTCTAACTCTCTATCTTTAATATAGGTATAGAAAAATTCTCCAAATTGGCCTTTCCAAAGAATATCGTGATCCAGGGTCTGAGATAGGAAAATGGCTGCATCACGTATTTGGACTTATATTTTTGGATCCAGACGAAGCTAGTGATGCATGATGGAAGAGTCACTCAATTAGCAGACTACTTGACAGATACTTACATTAGTGAAGATTCCAATTTCCCACCTTATATTTGGGCAAAATGTTCTGCAGACATTTCCAGGACCATAACTGCTGTGAAAGTTTCCATTCGAAGTTTAAACAATATTGTGTGGTTTATCATCCAAATATATATGTATTTGTAGAAGCATTGAAAATAATTCAAACGGACACATATATTAAAATAACAACTTGTAATATTACAGAAAATCGGTTAATTAGGAGAGAAGTTTTAGAGAGTCAGAAATTTATAACAGCAAAAATTGCAAAATTTCATTGTAATGCAATTAGTCGCTCTGATTTCTTGAAATGCGTATCTTATAAATTTAGTAATTTACAATTTTAAATAAAAATATTATATAATTGTAGTAATTAATACATTAAATATTTAATAACATTTAATAATTGTGTGTGTTACATATTTATACCTGTCTATATCTGCGGAATTTGGGGGCTTGACTGCAATTCGCATGTAGGAACGCGCAAGTAACAAGTAAGGTATTAATGGATTAAAGGATTAAGAACTTTTCGGCTCGGACTGCAATTCGAGCGTGTCATTAGGGGGCAATAAAATTGTCCAACTGCTATTCGCGTGTCATAAAATGCATTTTTTTGAGCCGGACTGCAATTCGTGTGCGCCGCTGGAAGCAGCCGTCATATTTTACTATTTAGTAATAAATCTTACTGTTGCAATATCAAAATTCATTTAATTCAATAATTGGTGCAATTTTTTTGACTTGGATTACACTGGAATGTTTGGAATAGCATTAAAGTATGTTCTGACAAAAACTATATAAATAAAATTACGAATTCTTTGTGAAATAACGTATAAACTACCGGATGGTTATCGACAGATTGGGCTTCATCAATATCTAAACATGTGTACTTATTTTGGATTTTTTATTTCAATTAGAAGTCGCCATTTTTGGCCTGGTAATAAAACTTGAATCACCCGGTATATATATATATATATATATATATATATATATATATATATATATACATATACAGGGTGTAACAGAAATACGTGTGTTAATTTTAAACATTGGTAGAACTCGTTAAATAAAACATTTTTTCTATGTTTTTTTTTTTACAAAAACCAGCGTTAAACTGATTTAAAATATGGTCTAGTTTATCTACTGAAACGCGTACCCGCCTATGGTTAAAGGTGTGCAGCGATAAAATTTTTGTTGTGATGGCAACGGTGCCATAAAGGTACATCATTGCCTGTTGGGCAAAACACGTTCAGGATATTGTGCACTGTACAATTTATAGGCTTCTGTGGCATTTCCAAAAACTCGGCCATGTACCAACACAATATCTGTTAATTCTTGATTAGAAAAATTTGGCATTTTGAAATAAACTTCACTTGACAATTATAGTGACAGTACCTGAGAACGGCTCGTTCGGTCAAAATCAGGGGGCACAAAAATATAAAAAAAACCTGCAAATTTTGAAAAAACACATATAGAAAAAATGTTTTATATAACGAGTTCTACCAATGTTTAAAATTAACACACGTATTTCTGTTACACCCTGTATATGACGAGTTTCAATTAAATTATACAAAATCTACCCAAACAATTTCTAGACAATTTGCAGACAATGTCCAGACAAAAAAAACATTTATTTATAACTGAATGTAAGCATAACTAATTTTGAAACTTTTCTAGATTTAATATCAAATTGAACAAAGGTGCCAAAAATATTAGAACAATAAAATTATATATAGGTAAAATTAAACGCAGATTACTTTGTTTATATCACTTGAGTTTATTAAATCGTGACTATAGTTTCGACACTTAGCGTGTTATTTTCTATAGTCACGATTTAATAAACTCAAGTGATATAAACAAAGTAATCTGCGTTTAATTTTACCTATTTAACAATGTATCACAAAGTAGAGCCGTCAACAGTTACTCATCTAAAATTATATATGTTTTCTACAACTGTTAAAAAACATATACATCTTTTGACATCTTGTCAAGTACTTTTACTTGTTGTTTAAATAACTATTATAATGTTGGTGAAAACTGTAAAACAAGTTTAAAAATTCTAAACTTAGTTTGCATCAACTGCAATTTACAATTGGTTTTAAAATTAGTTTTTTTTGTTGGCTATTAAAAAATTATGTTTGTTTATGGAATTAATTCAGATATTTTGTTTAAGCTGTTCTGAAAAAGATACATTCGCGGGCCGTAGTTTGGAGACCCCTGGTTTAGACGATAAAAACGCCGAACTACAATAACCGGTGCACATTTCGCAGTCTCAAAAAGATAAAGATCTTGTCACCGACTGCATTGTGGTCGCAGCGCAACTCCTACCTTCATGCACAGCTGATATACAGTTGACGTCCAATAATTTTTAAACGCGTCGTGACTGAAGGACCAAATTCGCACACAGAAATATTTGTAACATACGTTTCTTCAGTCTGTTAAAAAGTTGCAAACGTGGCTGAGAGTTGAATTGATATAATTGTTACTTGGTCATATTCTATTCGGGATTTGAATCATGATGCTATGTGTTATTAGACACACCAAGAAGAAATACCGCAAATGAGTGATTTATTTTCGAGAGCTCGGATAAAGACTAACTGCTGGTGGAAAATTTAAAAGCCGTTCTTTTAGTTAAATGAAATTTGGCTAAGGCCTGTGATGAATTTTACGCAAGAATACTATATGATCGCGCAGATAAGTGCAGTAAGTAAACTCTTATTGTAATACACATTTATTGATTGTTTTATAGTGGAAAGTGTTTTTATGTCATATTCAGAACCACATATTTCTTATAATAAATAAAATAATTTTAATACCAGTTAAAATATAATATATTATTTGTGAAAATAATATATATATATATATATATATATATATATATATATATATATATATATATATATATATATATATATATATATATGTTCATGTGTATGTTTTCACGGACGAAATGTGTTTGACATGTTCCGGGTCTTTGAACTTCCGTGTATTGTTTTGTGTGTCCTGAAAAGGACCTTTTTCACGACGTGTCGGCAAAATCGCATTTGCCATCTTCTGGTGGATTCTTCTCGAGTGTTAGGAGGGAACTGAAAAAAGTTTTTCTAAAAGAAGAGATAAGTGTACATACCTTCTTACCAAATATGTTTCAATTTAAGCGAGGAATTCAAAAATATAATAATATATGGGATGTTCTCTATCTTGTTTCATTCATCGGCAGCAAAAGTTTTATTGATTACTCTACATGTTAGAGCAACAATTCTATCGCAGTTGCCATGTATAAAGAATGAATTGATAATTTGTTGATTTGTGTAATGATTCATTTTGTTGATTTTGATTTCTGTAATACTTTATTCGAAATGGTTTTATTATTTGACAGTTTGCATTACAATAGCGACAAAACAAAAGCATATCACATGTCTACTAAAGTGCACTTGTGACATGCAAAATTATACCCTGCAGAAATGCGACGAAAAAGTAATCCTCAAAATAATTCAAAAAATACTTGCATTAGGAGTATGGTTGTATTATACTTTTTTGTAGTAATTTTTTCTCCCAATCGTGCTATATGACAAAAAATGGGTCATTCCATTTAAAAAAAATGAATTACAGGATATTTAGGACGGCACTTCGATATTGACATTTTATGAACACTTATTATCAAAATTGGCAGTTTCCAATTATTTTACTCATAGAGGCATCCTCTAAGTATAATTAGAAATTTAACTCATAATTTTATCTTATTCCTAAGAGAAGTTATAGACAGATTTCAGGCTACCTTTTAGAGGTAAAAATTTTAGAAAAACATTTTTTTCTTGAAAACTATAAGAGATAAGTGTACATACATTCTTACAAAATATGTTCCAATTTAAGAGAGGAGTTCACAAATATAATAATATATAGGGTGTTCCATTTAAAATAAGAAAGTTGGTGCTACTTCCGGTAGAACCGGAAGTGATAGAAAGTTAAACATATATATAACATGAGGATAACTGATTAAACCGTGTGACGAGGATTTTTTTAAAAATTTTATTGCAGCTGCAACCCCGAAAACTTTTAACGAACGGTTTAGGGTAGACACCCTGTATATATATATATATATATATACCGGGCTTTTTTTTCGTTATTACACATATGATTGACAATGTATAACTGGTTGCCTGCATCTACCCGCAAGGAATTTCCTATGTGAAATATAATAAATACATAATGTAGATACATTGAAAGGCCGTATACGTACTGCATGTAATGGCATAAATCCACAGTACATTAGGAATACTCTGCATATCTTCAAAGACCCCGTCGTGTATTGCCTTGAATAAAAACATAACCTCTCTGTGTAACATATACCAAAATTGACAGGTTGCTTGCACCGACGCCGCTAATGAGTTGATTTTTTTTTTTTAGAATTACACATAGGAAATTCCTTGCGGGTAGATGCAGGCAACCAGTTATACATTGTCAATCATATGTGTAATAACGAAAAAAAAAGCCCGGTATATATAATGTAAATATATTTGTAAATGTAATGGAATGCAGTCTGATTAGTTTATGCCCGAGTAATTCTTTCATCGCTGATCTAGACTAGACAATAGATTATCTCATGACCTAACCTCCAATATATGGTTTAGGTCCAATTACTTACTCGCATGGGAAATTAAAGAAGTTCTTCTGTTGCTTACGCGATAAAGCCAAATGTGCGAGTGAAAGAGTTTGAGTCATGCATGACCCGTGAAAGGTTATTTCAATTATGTAGTATGCATGGTAGTTAGGAGAGTTAACATTTTTTACGAACGTAAAATCGCTTACTATTTAGAGCCAGGCGTGTAATAATCTTGTAGTGAGGATGACTCCCGTGTGTACACATTGTCGCATGGCGTTAATTAAATACAACTGCTTAGATAGCGGTGACAACTCGACTCACTGATAAATTGTAAACAAACAAATAGCGTATGAGCACAATGTCAATTTCAAACCCTTTAGAAGCACAAACAATGTACGCACAGTGCGCTCCGTGTCGGGCCTTGGCTGTTATCAATTAGAGGCCGTTATTTGCACATCTTCATCAAAATCATGGCGACGGCCTGAGTTATTAAGATGTAAACCAAGGAGATGGGCTCGCCAACTAAGGCCCCGACTCCACTGTGAAAGATAGGGATAATTTACAATATGAGCGTAGATGTCCGAGGGGATACAATCCCCGTATCGTATGGCCCATTAATTACCTTAGTAATCACTCCGCTGCTCCAATTAGCACAGCCTCACCGACCGCGTCTCATACGTCACTTGCGACGCAAAAAATAAACTTCCTAATTATTTTATCAGGGTTACTAACGAACTTCCCAGCGTTCACCCTCGTGTAATTAAATTATGCAAATCCAACAATTAAAAAACCTTTTAGTAATAAGTCGCCACCATTTTTCACACATCTACAATTTATAAAACTATAACTAGCCATTTTTATTGTATTTAGAATAAAAACAATCAAAACAAATCAATTTAAACAATATGTTTTGAAAACATTCAAAAATCACAATTAAAATATTTAAGAAATAATACTATAATAAATAATAATATAATACTAGAATAAATAATAATATTATATTACTATATAAATAATATTATAATGAAGATTTATTATCATTTGTATGGCGTTGCTACATTAATTAATACTATTATATCTCTAATAGGTGAACGGGTCAATACACATCAACTTTGCCTGCAGTACGCATGACCCACACGCGATTGTAAGTCAACCCGAACCTTTTTTTTTTAAATTCGGAAACTAATGTGAAATTTATAATACAGAGCGCCAGAGAAAAGGTTTTAACTTTGTTGATGTATCTCGGCAGATGGCGCTATGCATATGGTAAAATTAGATGAAGAAACAACAACATAATTACAAACACAATTATGGGGCGAGCTAACACAAATAACGAAAAACATAACGGGTGAAATATATAAATAAAATATAAAATAGGAAAACACGGCGAACAGACCAGTAATAACAATGGCAAAAGAAGGCTGGATGTTTGCCTAATGCACAGCTTACACAAAGTAAGAGAACAAAGTAAGAGATATACACAAATATAAGAGAACATAATAGTTTAAACGAAGAGTCAATAATTAAATTATATGTGTAAGTGGTTACCACTTGGTGAAACATATTAATATAGGAATAATAAAACACTTGGTTGACGTTTCACAGTATATACAGAAGAACTCTACAATTGTTTCGGCCTCTCAGCCATTCTCAAGAGGATAAACTGAGAATAGTTTATACTCTTGAGAGAATAGTTTATACTCTTGAGAATGGCTTAGAGGCCGAAACAATTGTAGAGTTCTTCTATATATACTGTGAAACGTCAACCAAGTGTTTTATTATTCCTATACGTCAATAATTGATTATACATTATTCATACTCAAAGACATTTCCATTTTGCTATATTCATAAATTAATTCGACGCTGATAGTTCTGGTGGTTCGGATTTCTTCAATCATATTTTCTCTGTTTTAAAAAATAAATTTCACCTTTTTTTTTGTGAAAATATTTATTGATTATAGTTTATTATTGTCAACGGCTTTATTATGTTGGTAGTCGAAAATATCGCTTAGTTTCCTTTGAAAGTGAACTTTGGTAGTGTTGAATTAGTCTTTTAGTTTACTTTATTTTCTTATGTAAGGTATTGAATTTTTTTAAGCAGCTTTACTAATATGAGAACCCTCTTTTAAACTAAAAATTCAAAAAGTAGGGTTACCATTTAAAATTTTCAAGTTGGCCGTAAAATGACCTTGAAATTGAAATTCAAGGTCACATTCAAGGTTATCATCAGATGTCGCTCTTGTAGCCAACTGTTGATAGGAGTAGAGTAGCTATGCCGGTTCGGTCGCAATTTCCCATGTAAATTCTTATGGAGCTTCAATTTCACATTTCAGCCATTTTGTTTTTTCGGTCGTCCAGTTCGAGGACCGATATTTGTACAACGGGTTGCCTATGGGTCTATGTTGTGTTGCACGAGGGATATGACGACAGCGCGTGAGTTTTATTTATTTATTATAATTTTTAATAATTTAATTTTTATTATTATTAATTTAATAATTATTATTTATTAATAATTATTATTATTGTTATTATTATTAACCAAGACATTTTTGCCCGAATAAAAATCACATGCCTGCCCAGAATCGAACCCCGGCCCCCCACGTGAAACGCGGCAACTGTACCAAATACACCAACCTTCCAGTTATTAAAACCGCCCTCAAATAATGGTTTAATACTGAAGAATTAAAATTACTTTAACGACCGCCAACAAAGAGGCGAAAAAAAATATGAAAGGAGAATAGGACAAATGAATAGGAAAAGTACAGAATAAAAGCAATAATCAAAACCCAATTCCAAATAATAGAGAAAGAAGAAATACCAATCAGATCTATTACTACATAAATTAACTCACCAACACATAAAATAGCTAAAATCATAAACAGCAACATTAATAGCATCATTCAATACAAAACCTAAACACACAATTAAAAACAGAATAGAACTTATAAGCCACATAAGCAATGAAAATTATCAACATATAACTCTCTAGCTTCTTTTGACATAATACATGTATATACAAATATAACAATAACAGAATCACCTACTTGCCAACTGAATTAAAAAAATTATACACAAAAACAACAATACCCACGCATATTCAACCTAAGTAAATTAACTTTAGAATAAAACTTTTTTTTGTGTATTAAACAACAACTTCTATAAAATGAACGCCTATGGGCTCATCACTAAGCGGAACATCTCCCAATTACATTATCTACTGTTATGGATAAAATAATAAGAAAAGCAGAGAGAAAAACAAAACCACTAGTATTTGTGATAAGTAGAAAAGAGTGAAAAAATATATACTCGAGAATTTAAAAATATGGAATGAAATGATGCATGAAGCAGGCATAAAAATGAACAAGCAAAAACCAAAATTGTGGGCATATCAAATGAAGAAGAAATGATAAATATATACATAGAAAGAGCAAATATAGAACAGATTTAATACTTTCATTATTTAGGACCAACTTTTGAAGAATAAGGAAGATAGGAAATAAACATAAACCACAGAAAGGAGAAGGCAGGCAACCTACATCACGCAATACACTTGGGGGAAAGGAGGTGTCAATAGAAACAAAAATCAAGATATATAAAATCATATATCGGCTCACTCTGACATATTGATGTGAGACACGGATATTCAACCAAAGATAAAAAAGTAAAGCCCTGGAGATCGCGGCAAGGTGAAAGGGATAACAAGAAGAGGCATGATTAGAAACGTAAATATAAGAACGGAATTGAGCACAGAACAGCCTCGACAGTCGTCAGCATCAGGGCGTACACCACTCCAAGCGAGAGAAATGAATTTTAAACACCCAACAACAACGTCCCTCTTACCAACATAAATATACAAACAATCTTACCAACATAAAAATGGAGGCGTGCTAACGTGCTGATAACAAATAAATACCGATAGATTAAACATCGTCTAATTTCTATTGATAAGTTTGTAAGCGGTTACAACATACTCTGCAAATTATACAAGTAGTTAATTATTTATTGAACTCTGGTATTGTTATCACATGTTAAATATCTCTTATTTTAAATGAAGCACAACACAATCAAATCAACCCTTTTTAAAACAAACAAAAAAAATATATAAGAGCGAAAAATTCGATAACAGATTCCACAAACGCAGCACCTGATCAAAACACAAATGAGTATTGAGTAACCATAAACACACGACGGTATGTTCCGACTTTTGATTGACATTTGCCGTAACATAACCTCAAAATCGTTTTACATTAATTTTTAACCAAATGATTTTTAGTGTTGCCATGTGTAAATTACAGTGTTGGCGATTTGTTATTTTATTAATCAACCGAGTATAAATTAAATTGATTACGCCTGTTCATATCTAATAAATTATACTATCGTAACATAACTTTATTTTAAATTAATTAACCCTTAGCCGTGCATCTAGTGCGAGTGCGATGGACACCCAGCCAATGTCAGCATCAAACGAGGACAGCGCACCTATAAACAGCAAGGAACCAAAAAAAAAACCGCCCCAGACGCCGACCGCGGAAAAACATCGAAACGAGTAAGGAATTAAAAACCACACCAAATCTAACAGAGACACAGGCATCACACACACAGCCCTCTAAAGCATACACACAAGCGCACACAGAACACAGGAGAGACCACAGCCACCAAATGAATTCAACTCCTACAAACACAACTATGAAATAAGAACGAATGTCACCATCACACGAATACAACTTGCACGCTTATGGGAAACACACATGCCCAACAACAAGGACATTATCATACAACTGATAAACAACAACCTCACTCTTAAAACAAACAAAAGAGAATCCAAAAAATAAACTCCAGGAACTGATGGACAAGCATCTCATCAAAACATCCCGAACCCAACAACAACTAACTACCACACCGAACACACAACGCACATACACCGAATCATACACCATAATCCTCTGGAGTTGAAAAGGAAATCCCAGACGAAGATATTGGCAAATAACTCACTAACAATAAATACCCGTATAGATACTGCAAACGCATCATAGCAAGAGCAACAGACATACCAACATCGATGATAAGAATTATAACTGGAGACATCGACTCATTCGAAAGAATGACATATGACGGAGGACTGTATTACCTAAATAGGTTCTACAGGTTCATACCAAGCTCCCCACCCAAACCAATACCACAAGCATGCAACAAGTGCTCCGCATACGATCACACAACCGAGGAATGCAGGAAAGGAAAAACATGCACCAAGTGTCAAGGGGGCGCATGACGCAACTAAATGCGGTTCGCCACAGCCACCGAAATATGATGCCTACAACGCCGAGGCCTATGCAGGGCGGTCACCCAGATGCCCAAAGAGACCGACAACACTCATAGAAGGCAACCCCAGCATAAGGATAAAAAAAACATAAATAAAAAATCTACAGATATACCAAACTCAACCACTCATAACAATAGAATCCCTAACCCACTGACTATACCCAACCATATCATTATCACACACACACACACACCCACACGCACATGACATAAACAACACACAGAACACTAACAGAGAAGAGATTCTCAAAAAGCTCCGCAAACGCTTTATAATTGACTGTGTCATTGACACACAGGCTGTACTTTCCGGCAACAGAATGTACATAATCATGTTCGACAAACAAGCATCAGATAGCATACCACCGACAGAACCCTCAAATCATACCACACAAGCCACCATGCATGTACAGAACGATCGACCAACCATCATATACGCAAACATCAACTGCCCCAGTAACAAACAGACGCCAATAAATAATTATATAGAGAATAACAACATTCAAGGTTGCCTTTTTTTCGTAGAAACAAAGACCAAAACCGACACAAACGTGACATACAAGAACTGGGAAATCATACAAAAACAAGGACACATCAACATCAACGCACGAGGAGGGATAGGTATCCTCCACACCGCACGTAGAGCCAACCCGCCAGTACCGAACAACCCACAAAATGATTGCCTCTACTTTACGATCCCATTTGACAATGACAAACTTCACATCTTTCTGATATACATTCAACCACACACACCAATCGAACAGAACATCGCCATAAAAGCAACCCATGAATAGATATTCGATTATCATTAGTGACTTTAATCTAAACCCCAAGAAGAGACGTCAACTACAAACGTTCATAAATAACTCTGACTTCAGAAGACAATACACGCACAACCAACACTCATCATGCCCAACAATAATGACACAATCCCAGGTATACTACATGCATACTGACAATCTAACAAATAATATAACATACATCGAAGTAACACAAGACCGTTGCTCAGATAACCAGGCTATTAAATTTACATTTCAACTAGACCGACCACGAACTGCCGAAACAATCAAGACAAAATTCATTCTCAAACTCACAAATACAAAAGCAGTAAATACTTTCATGCCGACATACCTGCACGAAATCGAAAGAAAAGACATAGAACTACACCACCTAACGGAATTTTAGACAAAACTCACTAGCTCTATAATAAAACATAGCCCCTAAACAAAACGAAACATTTTACAAGCACAAAGTACCTAAGTACACACTTCCACTAATCAAGTACGAGTGACAAACGTGCTGAAAATACACTCTGACAGGAGGCAGAAACACAAAAACAATAATGAATAGACTAAACAAAACCATACAGACAATGACATGGCAATAAAAGGCACATACATGGTTCGAAGTATGCAAAGAAATTGAGAGAGACCGAGGAACAACCTATTGGACTAAAATTAAACGACAGACAAAATACAAAAAGACGTCACATACAGCTACACCCCAACAAGATATTAAAAAAAAAAAAAAACGACAGACGAACATATGGCATACGCCTGCGCAGACCACTTCACATCTGCTTTCACCCCCCATCGACGACCCTACATATAACAACGATAACTCCACAAACGTGAACGAATGGTACGATAGACATTGTAACCAAAACACAGCGGGATAGGTATCCACCACACCGCACGTAGAGCCAACCCGCCAGTACCGAACAACACACAAAATGATTGCCTCTACTTTACGATCCCATTGGACAATGACAAACTTCACATCTTTCTGATATACATTTCAAACACACTCACCAATCGAACAGAGCATCGCCATAAAAGCACCCCACGAATAGATTTTCGATTATCATTGGTGACTTTAACCTACACCCCTAGAAGAGACGTCAACTACAAACGTTCATCAATAACTCTGACTTCAGAAGACAATACACAACAACCAACACTCATCATGCCCAACAATAATGACACCACCCCAGATATACTACATACATACGGACAATCTAACAAATAATATAAGAGACATCGAAGTAACACCAGACCTTTGCTCAGATCACTTGGCTGTTAAATTTACATTTCAACTAGACCGACCACGAACTGCCGAAACAATCAAGACAAAATTCATTCTCAAACTCACAAATACAAAAGCAGTAAATACATTCATGGTGACATACCTGAACGAAATCGAAAGAGAAGACATAGGACTACATCACCTAACGGAATTTTAACCAAAACTCACTAATTTAGTTGCGTCATGCGCCCCCTTGACACTTGGTGCATGTTTTTCCTTTCCTGCATTCCTCGGTTGTGTGATCGTATGCGGAGCACTTGTTGCATGCTTGTGGTATTGGTTTGGGTGGGGAGCTTGGTATGAACCTGTAGAACCTATTTAGGTAATACAGTCCTCCGTCATATGTCATTCTTTCGAATGAGTCGATGTCTCCAGTTATAATTCTTATCATCGATGTTGGTATGTCTGTTGCTCTTGCTATGATGCGTTTGCAGTATCTATACGGGTATTTATTGTTAGTGAGTTATTTGCCAATATCTTCGTCTGGGATTTCCTTTTCAACTCCAGAGGATTATGGTGTATGATTCGGTGTATGTGCGTTGTGTGTTCGGTGTGGTAGTTAGTTGTTGTTGGGTTCGGGATGTTTTGATGAGATGCTTGTCCATCAGTTCCTGGAGTTTATTTTTTGGATTCTCTTTTGTTTGTTTTAAGAGTGAGGTTGTTGTTTATCAGTTGTATGATAATGTCCTTGTTGTAGGGCATGTGTGTTTCCCATAAGCGTGCAAGTTGTATGCGTGTGATGGTGACATTCGTTCTTATTTCATAGTTGTGTTTGTAGGAGTTGAATTCATTTGGTGGCTGTGGTCTCTCCTGTGTTCTGTGTGCGCTTGTGTGTGTGCTTTAGAGGGCTGTGTGTGTGTGATGCCTGTGTCTCTGTTAGATTTGGTGTGGTTTTTAATTTCTTACTCGTTTCGATGTTTTTCCGCGGTCGGCGTCTGGGGCGTTTTTTTTTTTGGTTCCTTGCTGTTTATAGGTGCGCTGTCCTCGTTTGATGCTGACATTGGCTGGGTGTCCATCGCACTCGCACTTGATGCACGGCTCAGGGTTAATTAATTTAAAATAAAGTTATGTTACGATAGTATAATTTATTAGATATGAACAGGCGTAATCAATTTAATTTATACTCGGTTGATTAATAAAATAACAAATCGCCAACACTGTAATTTACACGTGGCAACACTGAAAATCATTTGGTTGAAAATTAATGTAAAACGATTTTGAGGTTATGTTACGGCAAATGTCAATCAAAAGTCGGAACATACCGTCGTGTGTTTATGGTTACTCAATACTCATTTGTGTTTTGATCAGGTGCTGCGTTTGTGGAATCTGTTATCGGATTTTTCGCTCTTATATATTTTTTTTGTTTGTTTTAAAAAGGGTTGATTTGATTGTGTTGTGCTTCATTTAAAATAAGAGATATTTAACATGTGATAACAATACCAGAGTTCAATAAATAATTAACTACTTGTATAATTTGCAGAGTATGTTGTAACCGCTTACAAACTTATCAATAGAAATTAGACGATGTTTAATCTATCGGTATTTATTTGTTATCAGCACGTTAGCACGCCTCCATTTTTATGTTGGTAAGATTGTTTGTATATTTATGTTGGTAAGAGGGACGTTGTTGTTGGGTGTTTAAAATTCATTTCTCTCGCTTGGAGTGGTGTACGCCCTGATGCTGACGACTGTCGAGGCTGTTCTGTGCTCAATTCCGTTCTTATATTTACGTTTCTAATCATGCCTCTTCTTGTTATCCCTTTCACCTTGCCGCGATCTCCAGGGCTTTACTTTTTTATCTTTGGTTGAATATCCGTGTCTCACATCAATATGTCAGAGTGAGCCGATATATGATTTTATATATCTTGATTTTTGTTTCTATTGGCACCTCCTTTCCCCCAAGTGTATTGCGTGATGTAGGTTGCCTGCCTTCTCCTTTCTGTGGTTTATGTTTATTTCCTATCTTCCTTATTCTTCAAAAGTTGGTCCTAAATAATGAAAGTATTAAATCTGTTCTATATTTGCTCTTTCTATGTATATATTTATCATTTCTTCTTCATTTGATATGCCCACAATTTTGGTTTTTGCTTGTTCATTTTTATGCCTGCTTCATGCATCATTTCATTCCATATTTTTAAATTCTCGAGTATATATTTTTTCACTCTTTTCTACTTATCACAAATACTAGTGGTTTTGTTTTTCTCTCTGCTTTTCTTATTATTTTATCCATAACAGTAGATAATGTAATTGGGAGATGTTCCGCTTAGTGATGAGCCCATAGGCGTTCATTTTATAGAAGTTGTTGTTTAATACACAAAAAAAAGTTTTATTCTAAAGTTAATTTAATTAGGTTGAATATGCGTGGGTATTGTTGTTTTTGTGTATAATTTTTTTAATTCAGTTGGCAAGTAGGTGATTCTGTTATTGTTATATTTGTATATACATCTATTATGTCAAAAGAAGCTAGAGAGTAATATGTTGATAATTTTCATAGCTTATGTGGCTTATAAGTTCTATTCTGTTTTTAATTGTGTGTTTAGGTTTTGTATTGAATGATGCTATTAATGTTGCTGTTTATGATTTTAGCTATTTTATGTGTTGGTGAGTTAATTTATGTAGTAATAGATCTGATTGGTATTTCTTCTTTCTCTATTATTTGGAATTGGGTTTTGATTATTGCTTTTATTCTGTACTTTTCCTATTCATTTGTCCTATTCTCCTTTCATATTTTTTTTCGCCTCTTTGTTGGCGGTCGTTAAAGTAATTTTAATTCTTCAGTATTAAACCATTATTTGAGGGCGGTTTTAATAACTGGAAGGTTGGTGTATTTGGTACAGTTGCCGCGTTTCACGGGGGGGGGCGGGGTTCGATTCTGGGCAGGCATGTGATTTTTATTCGGGCAAAAATGTCTTGGTTAATAATAATAACAATAATAATAATTATTAATAAATAATAATTATTAAATTAATAATAATAAAAATTAAATTATTAAAAATTATAATAAATAAATAAAACTCACGCGCTGTCGTCATATCCCTCGTGCAACACAACGTAGACCCATAGGCAACCCGTTGTACAAATATCGGTCCTCGAACTGGACGACCGAACATCGAAAATGGCTGAAATGTGAAATTGAAGCTCCATAAGAATTTACATGGGAAATTGCGGCCAAACCGGCATAGCTACTCTACTGATAGGATCAATTTTCGCTACCGAACATACTTTCGAAGTAATTAAACTGTGGATTGATTCAAATGGCCTACCGTGTACATATAAGTTACGTGTCAGTCGGTATCTTGAGTCCTTTGTTAATTCGAAACAGATGGTATGTATTTTATCGCAGCTAATAAATTGTTTATTATTTTTCTACTTTTTCCTAATGTTCTATCATATTCTATCACGTTGCAAATTCGCGCTGAAAACCATTTATGTTGATATTTTTAATCTACCTGGATGTCATCTGTAGGGGCCTCAAATTGCCCCATGCACCATAGTTCAGCAATCTTCACAAATCACCTTGCGCTCATCCTGTAGTAACTTGATTCAGATGCATAAAGTGCACCTGGTGCATCATCCTCATAACGCAGCCTGCTCCGACATGCCCTCTGCAGGACATGCAGTGACATAAGCGTAGGACTGCACTTATGTTCACATACTATGAACACGACACAAAGGTCTCGGCTACAATACGAGCGGTCAGCGGCTATGGCGAGTGGTAGAACGTCAAAACAAACGTTTTGTTCACGTTTTGAATGAAGCGTGCTGGAAAAACTTGACGCTATGCACTGCCGTTCATCGCTGCTCCAAGACATCATTATTCGCCGGCACTCACCGCCGGTAAATAGTCAATAATAGTCAATAATACGCTTTAAAACTTCTAGCCAATATTTTTGTTCCGCACCCATTTGCTCTGCCATGTGCGAAGCGATACGTCTAGAAATTAATAATCGTTTTTTAAACGTAAAATAGATTTGAAATGACCTTCAGAACTTTCATGTTCTTTCAAAGTTCTTACTACATTTTTCCAATGATTGAATCCTGTTATCAATTTTATTAGAGATTGATTTGGACAAAAGTTTGCATACAGTAAACAGATTTTCTCGTTTCAGAGACTAGTAACCGTTCTTGAAATTCTTCGATGCCGCTTGCTTCCAAGCAATAAAAGTTAGACTCTGAAAGATTTTTATAGTATGACCGGGTTTTCTTGATATATTCAATTTTGAGTTTTGTGATATCACCAATGTTGCAAGGTTTATTTATTAAATAATATTCTACTATCTCATCAGTTGAATGCATTGACCATAATTCCGAGGAAACTCACATATGTTTGATTCTTCACTTAATCCAATTTAACTAATTGTTTCTTCCCCTTTCTGCTTATTTTGCTCTCCTTGAAGTTCACATTAATCAATATCGGTAGTTCCATTATTGCTGTCTACACAATCATGATCTCATGGTGGTCTACAAGAATTGTCTCCCGAATTTGGATTTAGAAATGTAGAGAGAGAATTTGTTTTGTTGTATTGCACATTTTCCTCTCTCTCTCTTTTTTTAATCCGTTTTCATTGCCCAGCACCGGAATGGAATGTTCTTTTCATCTTAATGTTCAATGCTATAAAAATTTAAAGCAAAATAACAAAGTTATTTATTAATCCATGATCAGTGTTCAACTTATAGTCAAACAATAAACGTCACGTCGGAGTCACCAATTTGTTGTTATTTATGTTGTTACTTAATACTAGAAGTAGATAAATTCACATAATAAATAATATGTGTAAGTTTTACAAAGCATCAAAATCTTCTATTTATTATGTTCCCATGATCACACTTCACTGTTCACTGTTTGCCGCTATTCCAAGCGGCTACAGTATATTACGGGGTTAGTACAGGAAGTGATATATTCCCGGCCGACGAGGCAATTGATGTCTCAGCTGTCAAGCGAGGGCGGCAAGCCGAAGAGGCCGGGAAGGCACTTCGTGTATGAACCGCGCATACTATTTTTTTTTCTCCCATAGCAATATTTGTGAAAATATGGAAGATCTAAGAAGAGAGTATTCGCTGTAGATCTCCAGGAATAATTTATTGCCGGCCTAGGTAGGCACATACCGTTAGGCCGGCCGTTGCATGGCAACCGTCAACACTAAATGAATCATCCATTCTCTGGCTTGCGTTAGACTATGAAAGGCCTGATTAAGGAAACACCAGCATACGATAGGCACTGTTCAAAATGAGCAATGTAGGCTGTGTGAAGAGGACGGGGAATTGACCCTCTACGTCATATGGGAATGCCCGGCGGTAAGCGTCCTGAGGCAACGGTACTTCGGGAACCCCTTCATGGTACCAAATATGGTCAGCAGCTTTGCACTCAAAGAGATTCTGGACTTTTTCAAAAGAACATGACTCATGGATGAAAGCTGAGTCCATAGGGGAAAGCACAAAAGGACTACAGAGGCAAAAATACTGAGGGGCTTTAGGGAAGCTACCCAAGAGGAAAAAAAGACTAATTAATTCATAACCCATTATCAAAATAAAATAAATCATTCAAAGTCAGAGCATATAAATAAAGATTCAATAATTATTAAATAAAATCTTTCGAAATATTCGAATGAAGACATTTAAATAAATAACATCCCATTTGAGTAATATAACTGTCTTTTATTTACCTGTCGTTTGCACAATCTCTTAAAATGAATACATCGCATTAAATTCATTTATCTGTGTTTTACTTACAAAAAAAAATACTAAGTTGTTATGATAATGATTTAAAAAATCACGTAAATTACTACCACTAAATGATGAGCCAAACAAATCTTATGAATTATGAAAATTTGTATACACCTGGGTTCGAACCTTTACATCCAGATCGGGTAAGCTATTTGTATACACTAACCACTAGTAGTTATACAGCACCGATTCTACTTCACCCCCCGCGAAGATTTCGATTAATTTAATCCGCGCTTTGATTCGCTGTTTGATTCACGTAAGTAGAGCAATTTGGGGAAATTAGAGCATTAAAGCGGCGGATTCGCGTTTTAATGGGATAATCGCGGTAATTATCCGCGGTATTTGCATACCATTGCTCAAATTACGCGATTATCCGCGGTATTTGCATACAATTGCTCTAATTACGCCAGCTATTCCGCGGTACTTACACATAATTGCTCTAATTACGCGATTATCGGCGGTATTTGCATCCAATTGCTCTAATTACGCCAGCTATTCCGCGGTACTTACACATAATTGCTCTAATTACGCGATTATCCGCGGTATTTGCATACAATTGCTCTAATTACGCCAGCTACTATGCAGTTAATTACATTATGGTGATTCGGGCAAGTGCCGGCCAACACACCACCCCCACCCCCGCCGCCCCCGCGCCGCCCTCGAGTGACACACCAGACTAGCCGCCCCCACGCCGCCCTGCGCTGCCCCCGCGCCGCCCACGGGCCCCGTCGCCTCACTGCGGCACTGCCCCCGATGTGGCACGAATCACCCGCGCACCGGGGGTGCCTATTCGCCGAGCGCATCTGAGACGCACAGCGACGCAGATGTTTGGCGGTAAACTCTACAGCACGGTCGCGGTAATTTAATGGGGGCGGAAACCATCCATCACCTGACACAATAAAAACTGCACCCTTCACCGATGGGAGCGTGGGAAATTAAGCCTAGTATATTATTATATTATTATATTATAATATGACTGATTATATAATCAGTCATATTACATTTTGGAAAACGAGAAGAAAGGTACGCATAAGTAAATTAGAACCGCGCATTGGACATCTAAATGAGACAACTTTGCCACGACCTCATTTGAAAGCCCGGGATTTTTTTTAATTCAATTTCCAATGACACTGAGTGATTTAGTAGTATTCTGCTGGCAGTATAGAAGAGTTAGTTGTTCGTGTGTAGAAACTTCCGCGTGCCGTAAACTATTCTTCGAAGCAATCCATCGTAGTATCGTCTTGGAGACTGATTTGACAAATTAATTTAATTATAATTAATTTTTTTTTTTTTTTTTTTTAATAAAGCATCTGAATATATATTTTTGATTATGTTTTATCAAGTTATCTACAATTTTAACATTTAATCTATGGAGATTGAAAAAAAAAATTAATAAAAGTATCTACTACAATTGGTTCGATACCAAATGAATTTATCTAGTGGAGCTATGCAAGGGTTTGCAGGGGAACTTACGATATATAAGTCTAAGAATGAATTATGTCCGATCGTATACATATATTTTACAATTTTACAGTGAAGTTGATAGGTACTCCATGTTTGATTTGGTTTAGATTGTCTCTAAGTAAATACAAAAATATTAAGTTAATGCAATTACAATATAGCCGCTAAAGTGAATTTTAATTAAAACATGTTCAACAAATTGGATATACGTAATAAAAATATGATCTGTTAATGTAATACTGAAATATAACAGAAAATATATGTGAAAATATTATATTGTTTTGTCTGCGTGTTATGGATCTATAACATAAGTCAACCATTATACACGCAATTACAATTGTCTCATAATACATAATTTCCATTATAGGACCTAACTTTTTAATAGCTTTGCATGTGAATTTAGTAGTTACAGTGGATAAATAATTGTACTTCGATGAGCAAATCAGGCAATGGGGAAACCATTCCATCTCGATTCTACCATTATTTGTGCATTCGAATCCAATAAAAAGTCTTGCAGGCGAGTATTAGTCTCCACAATCGCCATTATTATCGATATTATCGATAGTGTCGTCTGGCGCGGCTGTGAGAATTCCAGTGGCAATTTTAATGCAAATTTCCCCTGTGTGCACAGAAAGGTACATGCCCACCGTTCCGTACGTTTAAAAGATAGGTTATGCTGTAACTTTGGCAGATCTAATCTGCACGGTAAGACATATTGCCATGAGATAACAGCACAATAACATGTTATCTTTTGCATGTATATGTTTATAACATAACTTTCCCGAAGCCTGCTTACGAATTTTATGGCGCTCAAAAAATATCTTCATCGTCGTTCCGTGTAATTTATAATCACCACTGTTGCAGCCCCGCTGCAATTAAGATAATCTCCTCATCACCGTAAATCTATCCGCGGCCCTATTTGATGTGTTGTTCGCGGATTTAGTTAAGTGCCAGCTGGGAAGACCCAGCTTATCTAGGAACAATTTTATTGAATTGAGGATTGGTTTTCCCAAATGACCACCATTAACGTAATTTGTAGGGTTTTCCCCAAACGGTTTATTGAGGCCTCTAAATGGCCCACTAATGCAGTTTGGAGAACCCAGAAGCAATTATAAGATTTGTACTCTAGGTACGAGGCACGGACCAATCCGGGAACGCTCGCCACCCCTTCCCCTGCAGGAGCAAGAAGTACCCCGGATTTCGAAGATTGTAGAGTAGAGCAGTTAAACACCAAAACTTCGGCGGCGACCATCTCGCCTGTAATTTATTCACCAATTAATCTCAATATACAAATTCTTCTTAAGTAACTTGTTGAGTACTTTATTTCACGGTCCTTCGAAAGGTGATAACATCACGATACCAATAATCCTCGCGCCGCACACATACGCGTTTGGTTTTACGACCCAAATCATAAGCGTCGCGGGACAAAACAACCACTGTTAATTAATTTCGTGACTCCCTAGCTATCATTCTTAGTTCCATCTCCTATAATTCTTTAGCATCATCTGCATAAACGTAAATGCATTTTTATACTCTGTCATATAACCACTCTCAGGTGCATTTAGCATATATTAATAAGTATAAACCACGATAATTTAATAATGATATATAATTTTACTTCTCCACCTGTGACGTAATTAGTGTCACTTTTTGTTACACAGAATTCTGTCTCAATTTGCTGCATATTATCTTAATATAGAAAGTATCCTCCTTCCGGAATACAATCACGTACCCTAGTCATCATGTTTACTGATGACACAATGTTTGAACTCTGAATGTGTGAAATTGCTGCTGCAGTGTTGACTTTCAATTCTTTCAACTTGGAGGGTTATTTTTGTACGCCATTTGTATTAAGATTCCCTTTTGATTTAGATCTAGATGCATAAAAATTTGGAGTTTGGTAAAGACAAGATGCCCAATGACTTGTATTTTGTTATAATTGCACCAACATAGAAAAAAATAAATAAGAAGGACTGGGAGAATTACAGACCCATACGAACCCTATTAAATATAATGTACAAAATTATAAGCCGAAAAATGACTTGGAGAATACCAAAACCGATGTAGACCAGAAAAATCCACTATAAACGCAATACATACACAAGAACAAATAATCCAAGAAGCAAGGGAACACTACAACGAAATTTACATACTATTTATCAACTTTTAAAACGCCTTCACCTCAATCAACTGAACAGAAATAATAACAGAAACGACTATGAAAAACATAAGAACTAAAGTAAGAGTTAACAATGTAAGCACAGCCTCGTTTACTGTAAACAAGAGAGTCAAACCAATCAAAGGAGACCCAATATCCCCAACTTTATTTAACCTAGTTTTGGAAGGATTTTTAAGTAGGGCATTGCTAGATAAGAAAAACATAATGACACATCTGATAAAACCAAAAGCATTCGTAGATGACGTAGCATTAATACGAAACACTAGAGAAGATATATTAAAAAATATAGAACGGCATATGGTAATATACCTGGTATAATAATAGGGCAAAAATTCGATCTGAGCATATATGAAGCAAACACAAAATATATGAAAATAGGATAAAAAGAAAAGTGGTTCCCCAACTCTTTTTAGTCGCGATTCATTTTAGATTCTTTCAAAATGTTCGCGACACCTAACATATTTTGAAAGGTAGAAGGTAGGTGTTGAATTCAATGAAACAAGATTAAAAGCTTGTCATAGTATTCAATTTTAAAATGAATTAAACAAGTCGAATAAACGCGAATATGAAAAATTAACCTGTCTATTTTGCGAACTCACTTTATCATTTTCAATGAAACTGCTTTCAATCATATTAAATAAAATATGATTTTTTAAAAATTAAAATGAGTCATGCCTTGACTTATATCCTATTATCCTGTTATATATCCTATTATCCTTATATCCAACATTCAATTATAATAATAAAAATGCCATTAATTGGTTCATTGATTACTGATATGTATAAAGGTGAATTATAATATTGAGTAGATGTAGTAATAAAATATAGAATTTGGGATTGCAAAATAAATAATAATAATAAATAAACAATATACAACCTTGTAGTGTAAATTTTTATTTAAATGGAATCCTTTTTCGCTGAATGTGACTTAATTTGTGATTTAATGAGGAAATAGTTGAAAAACTGGTAATGGGGTATTTCCCGATAGTTTCATAAACGCTATATAGATGTTCATTGCAAACAACCAAATTTAAATAAAAACTTTTGACATCTCCCTTACAAACTACAAAATAATTTTTAAAAATTCATAAAGTTCTCAAAAATAATTATATAATTTATATTTTAAATTTGCGAATTTTTATTGGTGATTAGTGATTACATTATTCCTTTTGAAACTTCTAACATTTAATAGAAACAGCAAAGTGGTTGTAATAAATTACAAAATTAAGTTTTTAACGTGATTTTCATTGGAATTTTTCATTATATATACCATAACCTTCATTATAAATTGCAAAGTTAAATTGGATCCTGCCAATTTTTTGTTGAAAATATAGAGGATTTATTCAAAACATATTCCTCGCAGAGTTGTTGTTTATTTACTTATTAAACATGATTTTTTTTATTCAGCTAAATTTTAGCATTTTTTTTTTAAATTTCCGAATCGGCAAACTTTGGATCAAGTTAAAACTACAACAACGGTATAAGGTGACAATGATTAATACAATTGTATACTATTATTTTATTTCTTCTTTCTAGTCTCTTTCTTCATTTTCTCAAAATCCTCATTTCAATTATACAATTGATACTGAAAATAATAATAACATTGATAATGTTTATTAGCAGGAGCTACATAACAGACACAATAATCGACACAAAAATAAATATATTTAAAAAAATACTAAACTACAATGAATATTGCAATTTCTTTATTGAAAATACAATATTTGTATTTTAAATACCAAAATTTTGATTATTAATTTCAGTGTATAATTGAAACCAGAAATTTTCAGTATAAATTAGTAACGATTTATTCATAAAGCTCTCACTAAGTTTTTAATCTTTTAATAGAAATTTGCAAAAATTTAAATGGCAAATACAATGTTTTTATTGCAAATTAAAAATTTAAATATAAATTACGCAACTTTCGTTGCATATGACAAATTTTGTATGCACATTTTCTACATTTTCCTTACAAATTTTAAGTTTAACAAACATTTATCCAACTACAAACTTGTCATTGAAAGTATATCATTTCGATTGTAAATTACAATGAATGTTACATTTCTATTGGAAATTACAAAATATTCTTTATTCTATTGTTTTTTTTTACAAATATTCTTATTTTTTTATTATAAATTCCAAAATTTATAAATTACAAAGATTGATGGAAGCTGCGAGTTTTTAGTTAGAAATTGTAATGCAAGGTGGAAAATAATGATTTTATATTTTAAAAATTCAATAGATAGTATGAAATTTTCTTTACACATTACAAAATTTCTTTGAAAACCCCATAAATAGTGATAACCAGAGTCCACACTTTTGACAAAATGCCTTAAAATGCCTATAAATGCCTATTTTTCCTATTTTTGTACCGGATGCCTATAATACCTATTTTGGCCATTCTTTCATCTTTTCGCCCGCACTAGATAGAATTTAATAGAAATTGAAAATGTATATACACAATACATAATATTATAATATTTATATACACAATAAATTGGTTTTAAGTATCGATTTAATGTATTTGCCTAGAAGTATTTAAAGGATTATCTATGCATTATCTCAGATATTTGTGCATTTGAACGAACGCAGTGAGGTGTGATGAATTTTGTTAATATTTATGGGACTCAACCGATAAGAAAAATGTTATTTAATGTCTTGATCAGTACACTTCTATTACAATGCTGCAGGACAGTGCTCTGTCCTGCGAGTTCGGCAATGAAACAAAGTAGTGATGGTGGAATATTATTTTTTTAAACTTGCATTGGGAAAATGGAAAACCATAAGAAATATTTTGTGACTCAACATTTGGCAACCAACAAGTACACATCTGCAATGCAGACCGTTAAAGATAAAGAAGAAACACTCCCTTTCCAACAAACTTTCAAACGAAAGTCATAATCAATTTTGTAGAACTGCCTTTTTATTTTACCTTTTTTAGTGCCTAACTTCCGAGCTCAGGTGATAACATTACGATGAATATTGCGACATTTTGATGATGGATTATAATATTTCGATAGAAATTATGAAATATTAATAGAAAATTTCAAAAAATTTGTGGAATTTGTAATATGTTGAATATAAATTGGAACATTGTAGTAAAATTTGCTAAACAGAAAACAATTATTAGGAAATAAAAAAGTTTGATTGTAATTATGTAATTTTCGTTGTAACATTCAATGACTATTGCAAAATTTGTATTCTAATTGACAAAATTTTAATAGCTCAATGAAAATTTGTTGTAAATTGATACATTTCACTCTAAATATAAAATATAATTGACAATTTCAACATTCGTATTATAAATTACAAAATGTCATCAGCGATTATGAGAATTTTAAGTTGCCAAAATTTCACTGTAAATTATAAAATATCATTGGTATTTGCAAAATTTCTATTAAGTTATTAAAATGTTTATAGTTATTGTGGAAAACTCAATGAAAATGAATTTAGTTGGAGATACGAGATAATAATGAATGTTGCAATTCAATGGGAAATTATAAAATTTTCAATAGAATTTGTTATTACAAATTTTCACAAATTACAAAGATTAATGGAACCGGTTGGGAACCAGTGCTCTATGATATGCCTTAATTATGATTATCCCATAATTACAAGAAACAAATAAAAGTAATGAAAACCAAGGATTGGTATAAATATAAAACAAAAATACTTTCTTTTATTGAAAAAACCTGTCAAATATGTTTACATCAGCAAATACTTGTCCCAACTTACTTAAGTTAAAAATAATAATGAAAACACAAATAATGAAAAAGTTGATCTGGTGTATTGCTACACTTATTGTAAGCAATGTAAACAAATTTGACAGGCATTTGCAATAAACAAAACAATTTTACAGCCGACTACAATAATTCATTTTTTTCAGTTTTTAAATATTGATCATAATTTAAAAGCAAAATGGCACTTCTTATAAATCATTGTAAAAAGCATTTCCTTTAGAATCTGATTCTTTAAAAATATACCGGGTAATCCATTTAGTAATTATTTGCACGTTATTTGACATAAATCGACAGATTTTCCCTTAAAAGTATTGCCAACTGCGCAAAGGTAACTTTCTGTCGCTAAATTGATTTAAATTTCACCAGATTTAGCGGGAAATCCACCAAACTTTCACTACATTTTATTTAAGCGTCTCATTCACATGTACCCTTGATATATGTACATTTAGATGTCGGGCAAATGTGGTACTTGGCAGTTTTTTGGCATTATTTTTTCTCATATGAATGCACAATAAGAACACCTACCTAGGGCTCGAACCAGGTGCCTCTCGGGTCTGGTGCGATAGCTTGACCGCTCTCAAACTCCCTTGTGCATTAGTTACTATATTTTGGGCGAGTGTTTCGACTTTTTGTGTAATTGCAGATATTATCCTCGAGATTAAAAGTTATTCGTTTTAGGAAGGTAAATGACAAGAACCGCGTGGAGTTGCGGTGATAATGGGTCCTCTGAGGATTGGTACACAGCCACGGCAACGACGTAAAACACACATTGAAGTCATATTCCGCGGGAACACTCTAGATCTAGAGACCGTAAAACATACGAACTTATTGTTCAAATGCAAAGTTGTACAATGTTGGGATGGCATACACAAAGAGTCGCGAAAGAGCGGTGCGACCTCTGGAAAAGAGTATAATGATGTGTATTTAGATTTCGTCGTCAAGATTAGGAACATCATCTGCTGAAGAACATTACGGCCGCGCACAAAGGTACACTTAATATGCTCGCGAAGAAAACAACAGATAAACATTTACTCTGCGGGCGCAGAGCGTTGCATGCGGATCTAATAAAAATAATAACTCAATTATCGCAACGCAGACGCAACGAGAATGTTAAACAATTTATTATTTGATAACGTGAATGCGAGAAAAATGTAATTATTTCATGTTCATTTTAATAGGTTGTGGTCATTGTTTGGATGAGCGAGTGTGTGTGGATACAAAAAAGTTTCAGTTCTTATGAGCATTATATTTCCACGTTGACGTATCACTTTACGTATAATATACCTAGATGACAAATCACCAATTTCTGGTATCCAGGGAGGAGACGATGTCAAGGGACATTGGTTTACCACTTCGATACAGTGGCAGGCGTCCGCGTCCCTAGCAAACTTTCCCCTGATGTGAACCCCCATAAGGATTGCCCATGTACTCTATTGCTTTTTAATTCATTTGTCTGTCGTAGTTTATCTCCGTAACTTTATTATAGTTATTGGGTTTCGCGTGATATATCATGAATTTTTGCAGTTGTCATCCATTGACTGGGCGCTGGTAATTGGCTAATATGATCACTTATGATAATTCGCTTGTAAGTGAAATTATTGAAAATGCCTCCCCGAATCCCCTGCTCCACTCGGAAACGCCGGCGGATTATCGGCACTAATAGGTAAGTGGTGGTGGAAATTTGATTAAGCCTACTGCTGGATTGCATTTTTTTAACCGGCGAAAGCGACCGCTTTTTGAGGTCCGTGATTTATTAGCGTGACATTTCAGACGTGCTGGTTTCGGATTCGTAACGAACCTGTCACGTTAAACTATGCCTAATATATGACCTTACCTAAAGACTCTTAATCTGAAGCTGTGACATCTGGCCCCTATTTAATTTTAATGTTTTTCACCGCCATAACAAAGCCATAGCTTCAAATTAACTACACTGCCTAACGCAGCATTATTACCCGCGTTCAAATAAACAAAAACATAATGGAAACATACAAATTAGCAGTAATTTGCATGTAATGCCTCGTGTGCCACCAGCTACACATAAAATGGACCAGGGTTCATACTTTGCTTACATCACGCATAGTTGCACAAACCTTATTACTCAAGCACATTCATTCCTTTATTTGAAAGCTTTGGAAACTAATAAGTATTGTATGTTTTAATGAATGCTTACATTTTTTTTAAATTTGCTCATACAACTCTGGGCTATTTTTACTACTGTGGTTAATTGCCCAGACAGCGATCTACCTTACATATATATTTTGCTTTATCTTAATCGGGTTCGAACACAGAGAGATACACTAACATACAAGAGAACAAAAGAGTCAAACCGAAAAGTCATTTATTGATTATATGTTTAATATATAATTATATGATATTTAATTTAATATTTAATTATATGATTACATAGAAAATCTGAAAATGGTTAAATGGATCATTACATGTTGGTACCAAAAATCAAAAAAAGAGAGAAAAATCGAGGTACAGACACGTATCCGATAAAAGAAAAGCGGAATTTGAAACTATAAGTTACAATATATCTTATAGATTGATGGGCATAAATATACAACATTTGGAACAAAAAATAATTAAATAATATGATGATGCATGATGATAATATTAACAGATTTAAAGAAATTATTTCTGAAACTTCAAAAAAAGTGTGTGGGATTTGTAAAACGAGAACTAAAATAATACAAACAAGATAGTAGACAGAGGAGATAAAGAATAAATAAAATAAAACATGGAAGAAGTTCTTATCTGAAGAAATGAAAACAATTATACACTATATAAACCGGCAAGGAATGCAGTAACAGAACTAGTAATCGCATCAAAGGGAATAATTTGGACAAGATGGAAGAAAACAGTAAAGACAACCAGAAATTAATTTATAAAGTACTAAAATCATTAATAACAGAAAATAAATACGTAATCACATTCACCAAAAATGAAAAAGGGGACATATTAAAAGACTAAAAGAAAATAATGGAGAGATGGAGAACATATTTCTGAAACATTACTTAGAGAAACAGAGACAAAATAAATGAAAGAAACAGTATACAAGAAATACAATAAAAGAAGTAATACAAGAACTACAAAATGGCAAATCCTCCGGAGACGACAAAATAACAACCGATACGATGAAAAATCTAGGAAAAACGAACACAGGTAATTTTGGAAATATGTAACAAGACATGGAAAGAATAACAAATTCAACAGAATGGAAAAGTAGCATTATTAGTACCAGTGCACAAAAAGGGTGATGTCAAAGAGTGAAAGAACTATAGAGGCATAAACCTGTTGAGTCGAGGTATCAAGTTCCATGAAAAAGTCATTGATAGAAAACTGAGACCCGAAACAGAATATACAATCCAACCACATAGTGGATTTTGGAAAGGTGGAAGTGCCCAAGAACATATATTCACTATAAAACACATAATAGAAAAATCAATACAACAACAACAGAACAACATAGTTAGTGTTTATAGACCCTGAAAAGGCTTTTGATAAAGTACCTAGACAAAAACTATGGAAGAGTCTACACAACAGAGCGGTCATCAAAAAGGTTATAAGAACAATACAAAATATATACAAAGACAACGTCAATGTTATAATAAAGAACAACACGAAATCATAGGAATTTACAACAAACGAAGGCCTGAGACAAGGAGGAAGTCCGATTTTATTTACAATATTTATTAACGATGTAATAAAAACATGTAATAGAGACACAAAAGAATTACACAGAATTGTAGGATACCACAACCTACAGAGGGGCATAGACCGCTAGCGCGCCGCGGTCAGATTAAGGTGCCATAAAACCTAATCTTACAGGCCAGTAGCGTGCCACAGTCTTTAATCCCACAGGTCACTAGCGCGCCACAGTTTTTAATCCAACCGTATACTGACACGCGGACTTTAATTATTCAGCAATAGTTTTCCTAGGTATAGTCGACCCAAAAATCTAAGAATATTACGACTTTGACTTCAAAGTATTTTATGGGGGTTTTATTTGGTGTTGCCATAAAATCAGCGCGGTCCTGCTAATATTATTCAGTTATCTGGGGTTGCCCGGCTGTCTTTCTGGTATTGACGACGGCGTGCGATTCTTCCGTCTTGACCATCCGTTTGCTTTATGGTGACCCTAAATTAAACCCCGAATATAACTATTAAGAAGTCAAAGTCATAATATTCTTAGATCTTTGGGTCAAGTATATAGGTAAATTGTAACGGAGGATGTATTTAAACAGACGAACAAATAATTAATTAAATTAATGTTTATTTTTTATAAAAGTTATAACTCACACTTTTTTACAAAATTAAATTTAGTAATATTTTTATTGTGGTACAGTCCAATCAAATTTCGCACATACTTCACCCGCTTCGCCGATTCATAATTTGTTATATTTCTTTCTTAATGAACTTATTTTTACGAACGTATTTAATTGCGCATCCTTTAATATATATATATATATATATATATATATATATATATATATATATATATATATATATATATATAATCTAAACCCCCGGATATACCCAAATGGGTGTAGGGGTGTATAATTCTAGTTCATAGTAAACTCCTTCCATTCATTCCTATTCATTGCTATCTGTCTAGCTTCACTCCACGATTTTCCTTTCTTCTTTAATATTTTCCCTATTGCACTATCCCATGTCTCTTTTGGTCTTCCTCTCTTCATTTTTCCTTGTGTTTTCGTTTCCCATATTTTCTTTACTGGCACCTCCCTGCTCATCCTATGGAGATGTCCCCACCATTGTAGTTGTCTCTGTTCAATGAATTCGCCTACCGAATCTATGCCAAGTTCTTCTCTTATTTTGGTACTTTTCATCTTGTCTCTTTTCGTCACTCCTTGTACTCTTCTTAAAAATTTCATCTCCATGGCCTGTATTTTATTCTTGTCTCTCTCTGCTAGTACCCAGGACTCGCAGCCAAATGTCAATATTGGCCTGTACACTGTCTTGAACACCTTTATTTTTGTTTGCTTTTCAATTTCCTTCTTATTTATAAATCCCTTGCTCATTGCATAGTATGTCTTATTTGCTTTTTCAATTCTCTTATTAATTTCTATGTCTTGTGTCCCATTCCCGTTTAAGGTTACTCCTAGGTATTGGTACGATTCCACTTGCTCGATCTCCCTTCCTTCTATTTCAATATGAATTACTTCCTTCGTTCTTGCTACAGCCATTGTTTTTGTTTTGCTTTTATTCATTTTCATACCGTATTTTGCCATCACCTCATTCCATATTATCAAGTTTTTTTGTAAATGTTTTTCACTGTCTGTTATAATTACCACATCGTCTGCGAAAGCACATTCGGACAACTGCACTCTCTCCAGATTTCGGTACCCTACGTGCAATGCTCTTGTTCTCTGCTTGGCTTCCCTGATGATTTCGTCCATGTACGTAATAAACAAGAGAGGGCTCAACCCACCTCCTTGCCTTACTCCTTCTTTAGTTCTGAATGTATCTGATGTCATGTTTTTGCTGACTACACAATTGTCCGTTTCCTTATAGATACTTTTCACCGCTCTCATTAGCTTGTTGTTTACATTCCTTTCGCGCAAACATTGCCACAACTTCACTCTTGATACACTATCAAATGCCTTTTCCATATCCATGAACGCCAAATATACTTTTTTCCCTTTAGCTAGTGCCGTGCTTGTGATTTGTTTTAACGTAAATATGTGGTCTTGTATACTCCTGCCCCTTCTGAACCCACTCTGCACCTCTGTTAATGTAGTTTCTATAGTGCACCTTAATTTCTTCTCTAATATTTGTTCATATACTTTAGTTGCTGTACATAGCAGTGTGATCCCCCGATAATTCTTGCAATCCGTATTGTCACCCTTTTTAAATATTGGTACTATTATTCCCATCGTCCAGTCCTTCGGTATTGTTTCTTCTCTCCATATCTGTTGGCAAATTTCTAGAAACATCTGCTCTCCTCTTTCTCCCATGCTCTTCATCATCTCGGCCGTTATTTTGTCCTGCCCGGGAGCTTTACCATTCTTTAATCTTTTGATGGCTTCTGTTACTTCTTTCATAGTTATTCCCTCATCTTCTGTATTTTCGTTGTTGCTGTTCACATCTACTGCTCTAGTTTCTGCTTGTCCTTTCCACTTCTTTCCTGTGTCGAGTAAATTTTCAAAATATTCTTTCCATCTGTTCATAATGTGTCTTTCTTCTGTAAGTCGCTTCCCTTTTTTGTTTTTAATTGTTTTCATTGCCACGTTCTTGTCCTTTCGTAGGCTTTTGATTGTTTTGTAGAATAACTTCTGGTTTCCTTTGCTATCTTTTTCCAGTTTTTCTCCAAATTCTCTCCAGCTCTTCTGCTTTGATTGTAATACCATATTTTTCACCTTTTTTCTTTGGTCTTTGTATATTTCTAAATCGATTTCGGTTTTACTATTGAGCAGCTTTTTCCACTTCTCCTTTTTTATTTTTATTTGTGTCTTGATTTCAGCGGTCCACCATGGCGTTTGCTTTTTGTTGTTGACTGTCCTATGTGTATCACATACTCTTTTAGCTGCTCTTATTATACTCTCTCTGAATGCGCTCCATTTATCTTCTATGTTCATTTGCCTATCCATGTCTCTGATTCTGTCCATTTCTTTGTTAACTTCCGCTTCGTATTCTGCTGTTATTTCATCTTTGTTTAATTGGTAAGATCTTATGCTTTCATGAACCCGTTTCCTTGCCTTCTCTGTGGAATTCTTGTTTTCTCTATTTCCCAATTTTTTGTTTGTGCATCCAGCAGGTAGTGGTCACTGCCGATTTCATACCCTCTTTTAACTCTTACATCAGTCACGCTTTTTCTGTTTTCTCTCTGTACCAAAATATAATCGATTATCGACTTTTCACCTCTGCTCCGTTCTTCTCTGGTGATCTTGTGGATTTCTTTATGTTCGTGGTATGTGTTTGTTACAATCAAGTCGTGTCCTATACAGAAGTCAAGTAGTCTTCTCCCATTATTGTTCCTTATTTTCTCTCCATGCTTTCCTACTGCTGATGTGTATACGTTATCTCTTCTCCCCACTCTTTCATTAAAGTCCCCCGCTATGTATGTATTTCCTCTGGCCATTTCCATTACCCAATTCAGCTCTTCCCAGAATATATCTTTGTTTTCCACTTTCTCATCTTCAGAGGGTCCGTACACTGCAATTATTGTCTTGGGAAGCGTACTGTATTTCAGTTCTACAACCAGTAATCTCTCCGAAACTGCCTCCCATCTGACCATTGCATTTCTAACATCTCTATGTAGAATACATCCTACCCCGGCAGCTGCTCTAGCTTCTTTTTTCACTCCGCTCCATATTAGTAGATGTTCATTTTCTAGATCCATAATCCCTTTCTCTTTTTTCTTTGTCTCATTTATAATTAAAATATCCAGTTTGGCCTTTTTAAACTCTCTACATAACTCCATTTCTTTCCCATTTATGCTTCTTATATTCCATGTTCCCAGTTTAATCATGTTTCCTGTCTGTAGCATAGCTTCTCTCTCTATGTTCCTTTTATTACTTATTTCCATTGTTCTTTCTGTCATATTTCTAGCCTTGTTCGTCTTCTGTGTTTCCCCTTTTGCAGCATTGCTTCCTAGTTTTTTGTTGTTTTAGCTGCAGTCACTCCTCTTTCTTTCGCGTTCCATTTATATTCCTTCCCATTTATCATTATTTTTTGGTATCCAGTCCTCGCCGTATTTCCCTTTTCTCTCTCTTCTTTGGCAATATTTCTGATTTCTCTCTGTATTTCTCTTTCCCTTGTAGTTAAATCATTATCAATGAATATATCTTTATTGCTGATTCCCTTTTTCTTGTTCATTATTTCAATTTTCTCCTCCCAGCTCTCTATCTCTACCACTATTATTTCATTTGCCTGCCTGTTGTTATTTATCTTGTACGCCGATTTCACTATGGCTTCCACTTTTATTTCCTGTGCTAGCCATTTTTCGACCTTTGTTTTGACATTTGTGTCCTTGACCTGTAGTCCTTTTATTACTATATTGTTTTTTCTTTTTTGTCTGTCTTCTCCCTCCATTTTCTCCTCCAATCTCTCCAATCTGTTCTTGATTTCGACCTTTTCTCTATCCCACTCTTCCTCTTTCTTTCTTATTTCGTTCCTCATTTCGTGCAACTCTTCTTTTATTTCCTCGTTGTTCTTCCTCATTTCGTTCATCATATTCTTCATCATTTCCTTAAGCTCGTCCATTTCTCTTGTTTCTGTGTTTTTATCTTTCTGTCTACTGTCGGCAAGTATTACTCCTACGTTCGCTCTTTGTTCCTCCCTTTTCCTTTGCTCTGGTGATCTCAGAACCTTTTTACTGTCTCTGAATGCTGTTTGCGCTTCTACATTCCCTCTTCCCTCCTCTCGGCTTATATTTTCTCTGCCACTCTTTCTCCCGCTATTCATTTATATTTGCTCGTGTAATGTAGTCCGGTCCTGTCTTCCAGCGGTCGTTCGTTGCTGTCGCTCTGTCGCGATAAGCGATAAGAGCGCCGCCCGAATCAGCTTCTCGGAGGTCAGCACGCCTCTCTATATTTCGATCTTATTACTGCCTTATTTTAAACGCTTACCCAGCTTTTCTCCTATCATATCCCACTCGCCCTCTCACTGCCACTTCTCAACCCTTCACTTGTGTTTTATAAAACGCTCGAAAACTCCCACAATTTGGGTTTACCTTCGGAGCACATGTAAACACGTCTGTTCTCACTCGATCCAGGACCGTGTTAATCGCGCATCCTTTAATACGGAAATAAATTTAAAAATATATCTGGGTGCGCTTGATAAAAACTTGAATTGAAGTGTTGATGAGATGCTCAGAACAGTTCATTGTATTTTGAGTACTTGCACTGCACGAAGCCCACAAATGAGGTGGAAACAGAGCATCGTGCCCAACGTATGTCTGGTATCCACCAGACAATCGCAATATAACTAACTCTAGTATCTGTTGGAAGAATAGAATAGAAATCTTCCACAAAACAATCACCAACTTCATTATCGTTCAAAAACAACCAGCCAAAGCTCCATCGCAACCAACAACCAATTTCTGAATTTATATTTTTGTATTCAGATACTAAGCCTACATTCTGATTTTTTCTGAACCATGCCTGTGTCAAATGGAATCTACACCCAAAAATATCACTTGTTGGCCATACTGTTTTATAGCTATAGTATTTTTACTTGAAATTGAAAATCTAACACTCAACATTGTTTCCATGATAACTATATCAAATATCAACAGCTCTTACAACAATTAGTGCATGCAACAAGGAACTAGGGACAACTGAAAATATTTCCTTGTGTTTCATACTTATAAATGATACTTACCAAATATTTCTGGACCATCCTACTGAACACATCCGATTCCTATTACAAAGTAATTAGGTAGTCTAATCCTATGCCGGCGCGCAAGTGATCGGTCGGATTAGCGCGACCCTTTCTTGCACCGATAAGAAAATGTGACCGCGCGCGCTATAGGTAGATCACCCTACAGAGAGTGCAATGTGCATTTTGCATTTATTTATGATACGAGGTACATGCCCAAGAGGTAAGCGATCTGTTTCTTCAATTTGACTTAGTGGAACGGGTTCATTTTTTTAGCACAACAGGGAATAGTAGATTAGACAATGTATTTTAAAACATAAAGGGGAACCTAATATCAACAACCAAAGTCGACACATGCCTCGTGGACCACAGTGGCATAGAGGTGGGCACAAACCTGCTGCAGACCCCTGAGGAACACAAAATCTCGTTTACATCTCATAACATCACATCCACGTACATACCAATAACAAAACCAGAAATTTTTTGTTTCGTCAAAACATTTTGATACAAAATGGAAAAAAATCTTAACTGATAAATTCACTAACGATAACTTTGAACTTTTCAACTGTATAGTCTCGGAGAAATTTAAATCAACTTTCCCACTAAGGAAGATACTTCTCACAAAACAGCCCTCATCCGCAACAAATGGTTTACTCCGACACTTAGGTAGATTAGAGAAACTCTAACCAGTAGTGTGTTTTAGCGGGGTCTGGGCCAGCGAATTTACTCACTTTGATTAATATAGAAATCGGCAATGACGTGCGGCGTAGATGAAGTCGTCGAACTTGATGACCCGTTTTGGAAACATACAGGGTGATCAAATAAACAACATACAGGGACGTACGTCGCAACTATTAGCAGAATTAAACAATGTACAGAGTGTCCAAATAATATATACAGTATGCCGAACGAAACAATATACAGGGTGTAAAAAAATTAAATCCAAGATGGGCGCCATAAATAAGTAATATATACAGTATGCCCAAATAATATATAGAGTAGATGACGAATATGAGATAAAAATCGAAACTTGACCATTTTCCAGCGATAAAAATTCAAAAAACAAACGCGTGGGTTTAAATTCAAACTAGACCATTAAAACGTCGTTATCAATATTGCGACATCATCAATATAAGTTCTGAATGCAGATACAAGAACGGTTAAACCAATGTCTTCGGCAAAACATTTAAAACTAACGCGAGCATACTGGACGGCTCACATTACGCTGACACGACAAAGCATGGATCATCGCACTTTCGCCGATGTGTAATAAGCAATATTTGTAATTATAATAAAATGAGTAACGATCTAACATGAATGTACTGGACGGCCCACAATACACTGACAGTAAATCCACGGATCATTGCACTGCAGCCGATGTGTAATAATATGTCCATGTGTTCATACAAAGTAAATTCTTGTGGGGATACAAATATACGTGTTGGGGTGTGGTCATTCATTTCAATGGCTCGCAAGGAATAGTATCAAATCGTATACATACAACGTAAAATTATTTAGAATCAGTTTACTAGTTGTTGTAGTCGTCGTATCCGTATTCGATTATCGCGAAAACTGTTATAACAGCCTATAAATTGACGAAGCTAGAAGCAAGTGCAATTTTCGAGTTGGGGTATGAATTGTACAAGTATTGTGCTCTGGAATTTGACTCCAGCACAACGCCCGCGTTCCGTGAAGAATATGCTGAAATGCTGCGGTGAGTGGCCATCTCCAACGTTGTTGCCAATTAAGACATCACATCGACCGTCGGCGACTTTACCGATCTCTCGAGCTATGAAGATGAGGGGTTCGATTTTCTCGACGAAATTTTAAGTGACTTTGACCGGAACATACGATCGGAATGTCAGTTGGTGAACGTGACCCGTTTTCCGCTGAACAAGAGAGGAAATGAACACCGCTTGAGCTTTCTTCCCAACTATTAAGCCGGCTCCACACGATGCTACGAACACCCTCCAACGTTGGACGCTTGATGGTTGGACGCATCGTGTGGCCGATGTTCGAACTATGAGTGTCCAGTGTCAAGCATCCAACATTCGTGCTGGAGGATGTTCGGCCTGTTGTCGGTCTTTTGACCCGCTTCAAAGGGTCTTTTTCGCTGGGCGGTACAGTTGGAAGGCATCGCTGCTACACTGCTACACGACTCTGTCCAGTTGTTGACATTTTGTCTTGTGTTTTGCACTTTTAAAACTTTAAATACTGTTGTATGTATATTTAAATTCATATTTTCTATATAAATATAATATTGAAACTGTACTTTTGATATTTATCTTTATTTATAAAGCAATAATAAAAGAACCCAAACCCTGTTTAAAAAAAAATACTAATAGATATATTATTATTATTAATAGATATTATCTTTCATTTGACTTTATTTATTACAGAAATAAATTGCAGAAAGTTAAGCATAATATAAGTTACCTAATATTATGAACTTATGCATTGAATTTACTTCAATTTTCTTTATATTAAAAAATGCTTTGCAATAAGACAACAATATTACTGTTGCGGCAGCAGTCATCACAATATCATCATCATCGTCAACATCCATTTTTAAATAATTAAAAACAAAATATATTTAGAAAAAATAAACACTCCACAATAGCAAACGTTGGATCAAATGTATATGGATAAAACATTCGCCGCATCGTGTAGCAGGGCACTCGCCAAGACAATACTCCAACGTTTTGTCTCAAACGTTGGAGGCCAACATTTGGTCAAACGTTGGTAGCATTGTGTGGCGCCGGTTTTAGATTATCGAGCCCGAAAAACGCAAAAATCGAATTTATCGAATATATATTACTTACTGCATATTATGTATTGTTGTTGGAGTTTTTATTTGGAATCCCATTTTATTCATTTTCAGGCTCGTCTGTAATGAATTTTCAATAATAATTCATTTATAGAATTTTTTTTCCATAAATGACACATCTCGATCGTCGTGACACTTATCGGGGAAACATCGAGTATATGTTGGAAATGTCCGTACTTATACCAGGGATCGTTTGAGGAGGGATGTAGAGGTAGATATAATTGCATGCTTAACGTCAAAGATATAACCGTGGAGCAGCTGTAGTGTAAAGGTGACGAAACAACAGTAGGTGTTGTGCTTGCCAAAAACTCGCTGTATCCAATATGCACGCGCCCGCTGATTCTTTATTTGGGCGTGCAAGTGATGCCTTAGATGCATACTACAACAGTCAGTCAGCTGAACAGCAAGCACCTACAATATTTCCCTGAACAGTACAGAAAAAAAAATTGAGGGACTTGCATTGCTCAATATTTGGCATTTGTTCCCCCAATATGCAAGATCGACCAGGACTACAGAAGAAGGCTCCCATGTTATATGCATTATAACGTGTATGGAGGAACTGAAGTTGAGGGACCGCCAGATCCAATCTACAGGTGTTCAATCTGCATTCGACGAGGATGCCAAAATTTGCCCGTGTGTTATCTAACGTTGGATTCGTAGGATTCATGATCTGTGCAGTCATCGTTCTGATTGGACTTTTCATGGTGCCGTTCAAACATGTCCCTGCTCGAGGCGGTGGAAGAATTTTAAAAGTTTTATATGACGGTGTAAAGAATGTAATGGCCGTAAATAATAATAATAATAATGTAACCAATAATAACCAATCGTAATCCCATTTATTTGTTTTTTTGTTTTTTCACGCCCGTCTGTAATGAGTGTTCAATAGCCCTGGTCGTCTAATAGGCAAGACTCAACGCTGTGATCGTAGCAATTCTGGTTCGAACCCTGGTAGGGGCACTTTTTTGTCGAATAAAACAAATCATGAAAAACATGTTAATTAAATAGGTATATTTATTTCCATAAATATATAGTATATGAATAAAAAAGCAATTATATAATGCAAGTTCCACAAACAGTGCATGTATGGGATGAAGTTATTCAACAAGTCATCTTTGCAACTGCCGTCGCCGCCGTCGTTTATAAAATATTCGTCTTGACTATCCAACCGTTTTGCGATTTGTCAAGCCCCAAGCACTTAACAAACACCTTATTTATCTTCTTACGTAAATGATTTTCCACCACACGTCAAAATGCTTTGCTTTCTGCAACTCTTCGGTGTAAAAGGCACCTTCTATAGGTTCCCCTGGATATCTTCAAGTAAATAAACGGTGGGTTGACTGATTTTTACGGTTTTAATCTTAAACGGCTCTGTTGACCAATTAGCCGTATAACCTTTCTAAAAGAGTGCCGTTTGTTTTCCAATGCGTACTATATCGCTAACATTGAATTTTCGAAGACCCGCTATTTTTAATTGCGAATACACAGAGTTCAACAATTGAGTTTCATTATCACAAGTTACGTCACTTGGAAGCATTCCTATAGTGCCATGTTACCTGTTATTATATTGTGCTGTAACATCATCCAATACATCAACCCCCTTGTATTCTAGTAGTCTAGTACGGCGTCTATACCTTGCGAACCATAGCTTTTGTGGCAAACCATGTAATATATTTTTTGTTTAAAATTGTTTGTTTCGATCAACTTTATCCGATATAACTTTTCAGGCGGTGCACCGCTAACGAGATAATTGCGAAGAATTACACAATTTCGCCGTTTGGGGGGTGTTTTTTCAATATTAATATGACAACCTCCCGAGTTCTCTTAACAAAAACTTTTTTTCTGTAATTCTGTAAATATTTCTTGCGTGTTTTGAAAATTGTAATAATCGATAAAAGTACGTAAGTTGTATTAATATTGTACGAGAAATCGTTTTTCTTAGTTCTTAGTTCTTAATCAGTGAGTTTTCTGTAAACTAACACTACTGTGTTTATAGATTCCAATGGAAAGTTTTCTCAAATTTCATAACAAATTTATAAGTACATTAATTTAAAAAAGTAGAAATTTCACAAAGATTATATTAAATTCCGTCATAGTTTTATGCAAATTTCTAGAATATGCAATGAATATATCAAAAGTTAATAGTCCAGAATTTCAATAAAAATATCAAAGTATCAGATGGCTCAGAAATAGCAAACATTATAGTAAACGTCAAAAACTGAACCAAACCTTTGCGAAATTGAAGAAATTGAAATATTAGAAAATTTTATTGAAATTATTCAAATTATAATAACAATATAATTAGTTATATTATATTATCAAGGACTCTCATTCGCGAACTCATCATACCTAGTTGTTGTAAACATTTTACTTGCATATTAAAATTATAATACATATAAATATTGGAAAGCATTTGGTATAATATGAAAGTGATTGGACAAATACAGAATGTAATTTGACATATAACTCTTGACATTTGACAAGCTAGAAAGTCATTTGACAAATTATGAAACACAATCGATAAAGGCGAAAAAGCAAAAGTCTGTAATATCAAAATATTTATAATCTGTTCCCATTTATCCCACACCAATTTTCATTTTGGCATTCTGAAGTTTCTTCAGCAATAAAATTTGTTTTGGCATATTTCTTTGACATTTTTTTGTGTTTGCTTCCGCTCTTTTTATGTTTCTCTTCAATCTTCCTCTCCTCCTGTAATCTATTTTTATTCGATGTAGCGATAAAAATGTCCGGTACCTGTTGTCAACGCTTTGGTATCAATCTGAGTGCTTCGCCAGAAATTATTTCAATATAACAATATTGCATTATTATCTCTGTTGTCACATAATTATGAACAAATTTTAAATCAATTTAAATTAGCTTTTAAGTATGAATAGTCATTCCTATTGACTTTACGACTTGCTCCAAATGACCTTAGAGGCATATGCCTAGACTGATTGGACCCTCCCGAATCCAATGAGCACACATTTAGCCTCCTAGCCCCAGCGGAGAAATATTTTTCAAAAAAACCTACTTTTTTCACGAAAAGCGAGAAACTCGGGGAATTGTGGGAATACGAGAATAGACGAGCGCTCAAAATATGCGCCATAAGGGGCTACGTCCCCATAGAATGATTTGAAATTGTGCCGCTTGACAGACCACCCAGATGGCAAAACGTAAAATCGATGATTTTCCGATAAAACTGAACTGAATGACTAAAATAAAAATCCAAAAATTCGTGATTTTTCGAGTTGCTCCAAATGACCATAGAGGCACATGCCTAGACTAATTGGACCCTCCCGTGTCCAATGGGCACACACTCATCCACCTAACCCCAGCGGTTCTCGAGATATCCGCCCTAAAAGTTGGGAAATTTAAAAAAATAGCAAAAAAGGGCTGTTAAAATTAAACCTCTAAACGAACGGTCCAATCTCGATGCCGATGTTCTCATTCGATTCAGGGGAGTCATACATTTCCAATAAAGTTCCAATTTAAATGTAGACAACTTAGATAAAAATTAGAAGAATAAGTGTAATGGTCAAACGCTCAGTTTTACGTACAATATCTGCTAAATTAATTCAGATAGATGAACAAAATTCATAATTGTAAAACTAGGCGCGCGTATAACCATTCAAAATTTCACCAGGTCGTGTAACTTTGGAGTAATGAGCATTTACGCATTATATGTTGGGGCAGGAGTGGTAATTATCTTGTTATACCATGATATTTTCCGTACAGATTAAATTACCAATGATTGATTTGTTTCCAGATGGAAATAACATAGTGATACACTTAGTCAATGGCATATCCAGGACTGATATCTAGTGCGTTGTAATTACAGTTAGGGTGTCCCGCACATTTCTATTTCCGTTAAATATGAAATGAAATAGTATTAATCATAAATGTTAATTTTTGTCTAAACAAACCAGTAAACAAAACGTACGACATAAAATAATATATAATTTATATAATTAATGTGTTTTAACATTTCTTCCATGTAGTTAGTAATGGCAGAGATAATTTAAAATCACTGAAAACCTTTTCATATGTTGCCACCAGGTGCCATGAAATATAAATCGATTGGCTCTTCAAAATAAATTTTCAGGTATTTAAATCAGGAAGTTGAATTTTAATGCAAAATTCGGCAGGCGTAAGAACCTACGTTAATATTTCGTTAATACTCTAGGTGAAGTTACAAACTAAAATTATTAATAATTAAAATTATTAGTTTAATTATACAATAATTTCACGTCTTTGTATCAACAAAGAGATTATTTCTATTTCTATCAGATATCAGGGGTTGATTATACTTCTCAATACTCTCCAATAATCCACTTATGAGTCAGGATTATAAATTTTCTTCTATAGGTTGCTAATTTTGTTACGCAACCAGTACTGACAATTATTCAATTGAGGTAGCGGTATACGAATGTATGTTATCTAGAGCTATATATTTCACCGATCGAGAACTACTATTATTATGGCCTAATGCCAACATTAAACGGACCATCATCACTGAGACGAAAACTTCTAAGTGCAGTAACACATTCAATAATGTCATATGCAGTTCCAGCTTGGTACGAGGTCCTTAGATTTAAAAAATACAAAGCCATGAGAGAAATAGAGGATATGAAAACGATAGAGCATCCAAACTTGAAGAAAAAGAAAATTCGTGGAACGACTTTTAACGAATATGGTCTCAAACAAATAAAGGTTACTGGACCAAGATGTTGTACTGCCCAAGATGGCAAGATGAGCGAAGAACGGCTGAAGATGATGTAGGGGAGCTCCTACAGCTGAACAACTTTGTAGAAATAATGTTAAAATCAAAATCAGCGTGGGGTTGTATATCCGACATGGCAACTAAAATTGTGAAAGCAAAGGAGGAAGACCATAAGAGAAGCAGACACTGAAACAGGACTAAAATGCATGATGAAGTAATACTTTCGGGTGGTCCCATCATGTATTTATGAAGAGGGGGGGGGGGGGGGGGGGGTTAGTGGGTATAAATCCCACACTACCTCATGCTACCAGAGGTGTCTTTTCGAAGATTTCCCCCCCATAAAAAAAAATAATATCGAGAGATTCCAAATGTAAATGTTCGCTTTCGGGGCCCCAATCTGCAGTAAGGCCACTGTAAATAAATACCAAATAACCCAAATAAATTTTATAAATAAATTTATATATTAAGCAAAACATCGTCACATTTTGTCCATATATTATTACAAATAAACGAATAAAATTAAGTCGAAACTGAAATAAATAAGCAGTTGTTCATACTTTTAATTTTTAAGTGATATTAAATCCTAGTGAAATAATGTAAGACTCCGCAACTGCTCAAAATTAGTCCGTCTAGGGGATGTCCCATGTCTGCCAATGTGCTTTTGTAAACACCAGAAAAAGAGATTTATCGAAAAATGTGCGGCAAAATTAGAATTTAAGATGTTTAATGTTATAATAACGCAAAGAAAAATGAGGATCAATAATTGTAACTTTGTAACATGTAGATCGGTTTAGTGTGGCACTGAAGAATATATTTTTGTTGGTGATTAGTGAAGACATTGTGATTATTAGCGTAGTGAGTATCGAAACTATGAGCGAAAAAAAAGAGTGTACCCCAGTGGCGCTATTAAAAGAAAAATGAAACAGAAAAAGATGACATTTCTAAAAAAATTGCCAAAAATTTCGTCATTTTTTCAAGAGTCAAGTAGTGTCACTGGTATGGATATTAGTATTGCTAAGTACCTACAATTCCTACAAACCTATACTTATATTATTTAAATTAAAATTTGCTGTAAATTATAAGGTTATTGGAAAATAATCTGGCGACGTAAATAATCAATTCATCAATGATTGGGTGATACAAGAAATTAAAATTATAATATTTTTGATTTTATGCATGATGACATGTAATGTGTGTATGAGGCTAGATTTTTTTTCAGTAATGCTTATTTTTGACATGAAATATGTTCTATTATAGATTCTCTTGGAGTATCTGAACCATGTGTATCTAATTTTCCCAGCACAATAGAATTTGGACAATCCAGTACATTTGTTTCTCCTAATCCTGAAAGTGTAAATTTTGGTAAGTGTTAGCTAAATGATTATTTCTACTAAATTGTAAATATGTGAATGATACTGCACAAATTAACTGATTGCATATTGATTTATAGGATTGCTCACAGTATTCGTTAAATATTTCGATTTCTTTTGATATTGTGACATTATTACGCCGCAATATTTAATTTAATTGGATTTGTATTTTATAGGTCCTTCTGAAGTACTGAACAGAAGAAATTCAAAACGAAGATGCTAAGATATGTGAAGAATCTAATAATATATCTTCTTCAGATACAGGAAATTTTGGCGACAACCTTACAGAATACGCAAGCAATATCATTTTCAAATTGGGGCCATTGGAGCCATTGCATGAATCTCTAGGATCATTTCAAAGGATCCCGAAACTAAGCGATTATTCCATTATTTTAAACAAAGCACGTTGCTACTTTTGTTGGTTGTTAGCAATTATCAAAGCAAATCGTATTCCTCTGCTTGGGTTAATGTTGTTTCCGTTAGAAGCAATTTTACACAAAATATTATAGACCATGAAAAATCTCAACAGCATATTGACTTGGCTTTATCTTTAAAAAAATGGTTTCAGAAAAATACAATTGATATTTATTTTAAAAGTGAAATTAATAGCAAAACTGCTTTCTGGCAAAATGTACTGCATCGTCTAATTAATGTTATAATTACGTTAGCGTCGTGCAATTTATCTCTAAGAGGCCATGATTTCAAATCTGGAAATGTCATATCAATTTTACACTAATTATCTGATTATGATGCTGTCCTAAAAGAACTTCTTTTAAAACTAAAGGGTAATATAAATTATTTAAGCCCAATGATTCAGAATGAGATTATTCAGTTACTTGGAAACACAGTTACAAAAAATATTGTTTTGTAAATTAATAAAGCTCCGTTTTTGTCGATTATATTGGACACAAGACACAAGACCTCTCAAAAATTGACCAACTTTCAGTAGTTTTCAGATATATTTCGATAATCGAACATATGTTCGATGGGTTTTTAGAACCCTTTTTGGGGTTTAGATCTGTAGCGGATTGTACTGCAGTAGCACTTCAAACTGATATTTTAAATACAATTGAAAAATATAACATTGATTTGTCTAAATGTTAGACAGCAGGGTTACGATGGTGCCAACGTAATGTATATGGAGCGGTACAGACCCTAAAAAATATGCACCGAATGCTGATTACGTTCATTGTGCAGCTCAGTCATTTAATTTCATTTTAAATGATGCTGCTAAACATATTTCCGAAGTGTCACAATTTTTCGACAATTTGGAAATTATATATACTTTTTGGCAATAGCATAAAACGCTAGGCAATGTTAAGTAATGATTCATCTCAAAAATATAAAATTACGCTTAAACGAGTATGCCCTACTAGATGGTCGTCAAGAAATGATGCTTTATTCGGCATAAAAAAAACTTGTAGTTATCACAGCTCAATTTAATTTCATCAAAAAAAGACGAACGAGACGAATGTCAAAACATTGTAAATACATTAGAAAGTTACGATTTTATAGTGTTTGTCATCTTTTTTTTTCTCAACTATTTGAAACCATCAACCCTATTTCTAAAGCCCTACAGCACGAACATTTTGATTTACAAAAAGCCAGTATTTTATTAAAACATCTTCGGGACAGACAGGTAGAAAATACAATACATAATTCATTCAACGGTTTGGTAGATGGAAATATCAAGTAGATAGTTGAATGAAATATAACACCAATTTTCAAAAATAAAAGACGGAGGGTAAAGAAGCGCTTTTTGATGACTCATCAGAAGATGAGATAATTTCTGAGCCGGAATCATACTTCAGAGTCATCGTATATTATTGCAGTTTAGATATATTGATTTCTCAAACTAAAAAATGATTTCAGAGTTTCTGTGATAACGTATTTCAAATTTTACAACCGGATCAACTACTTTCCTTTTCAAACGAACTCATAAAAATTGGAGCAACAAAACTGGCTACAAATTATCAAAATGACTTTAAAGATGATGATTTTTATGATCAATTGATTACTTAAAAAAATTGTTTTAAATCAGAAATTCAGAAAATTAATACCATTAAGGAACTCGCAGAACTGTTTTTAATAAATTTCAATAGCCTCGCCTCCAGTTTTCCGGAGGTTATAACAAGATGCTTATTATTTTTTACCCTTCCAGTTACAACCGCGACAGCCGAAAGAAGCTTTTCTAAACTTAAATTAATTAAAAAAACCATCTTAGAACATCTATGGGGCAAGAAATGCTAACAGCATGACTTTCAGTATTGTCTATAGAAAAAAAAAGAACTTATGAAATTAAAATATTCTTCAGCTTAAAACAATATTATAAATACGTACGCCGAAAAAAAATCAAGAAAAGTATCTATATAACCACTACAATATTTTTTTTTATATATATATTTTGTTGGTTATGTTATTTTTAAGTATATTTTGTTTATGAGTTTTATTGTTTATTATTATTTTCTGGAAATGGCCCCCTTAGAAAGTTTGATACAGGGCTACCTAAGCCACTGTTTAGGAAGTAGTATTTATGACATCTCCATCGCTCTTATGTTTTCTGTATTTGCTATCACATCAAATCAGAAATATGCTTAAGATTTTCGATTGATCATTTTAATAAATAATCAACATGATTGGTAGTCCATTTAAAGTGCCGGCCTCCCATAATAAAAAAATAATTGTACCTTACGAATTTGAAGTAAACATCTTCCTTCATGAGGTAGGTTGGTAATTTTGTTACGCAGAGGCAAAATTTAAAGTTCAGAATTTTTAATATTCTTCTAGAGACTTCATTAGAAATCTTCCTTATGAGTCAGGATTTACGTCATCTTATATTTTCTATATATGCCATCACTGATGTATTCCCATAAATTTTATATGTGAGAATAATTGTTTTTTGTATTTACGAATTTGACCTTCACATAATATGTATATAATTATCATTTTCACTACGCAATGACTCGTCATTAACTTTCACATATTGTTAATTGTAATTATGTCCCTGTACTTGTATGTACTTATAATTGATGTATTTTTTTTTTCTAATATTGTATAACTCTCCAATTATTTTTAATAGAAAGAAATGCAAGGCCCATTTCGCCAGTTGCTTATAATTTTGGATGCATTTGCTGTACAACCATCATTACAGTCAAATAAAGAATGTTTTAGAATTGACTCAGCTCTGGCATCCAACATCACACCAAATCTCCTAAAAGAGCAGGGTTGGAAAAAATCATGATTTTTTTAACAAATAAAAAAATGTGTATATTTTAAAATCGGTTTTTGACAGGGTATATGTGATTTAATTCAATTGATTTACATAACGATTTAAATCATATGATTTTTTTAATATTAAAAAATCAATTGTGATTTTAATCAATGATTTATTAAAAAATTAATTTGATTTAAATCACACCAACCCTGCAATGTACTCCGAAGTAACTCTTACTTAAAAAATTATATCTTAAAAAACAGTGTATCCGTTTTGATGTATCTTATTGCTGATATTTAGTGATATGTTGGTATTTATTAAAAAAATCAATGTGTAAATCTAGATATATTAGTCATGTTGTGTGCTTACATGATTTTATAACGATTCTCAAATAATATTTGACAAATTAGCGTATTAATATTGAAGCAAATTATTACTGATATTCAGTGATACGTTCATACTGAATGTTTCTAATTTTATTAAAATCCAAGGGCCGATTCTTGGGACAAGAATTTAATGTGCAGGCAGACGTTACTTCAAATATTCTCCGACGTAACTCATACGATATCTCAAAAACTAGCAAATCCCTTCTAATGAAACTTATTGCTGATATTGACATTTATTTAAAAAATAATAATTAGTTTGCAATGTGTAAAACTAGATATATTAGTCTTGTTGTTCTCCGAAGTGACGCATACTTAAATAATGGTATCTCAAAAACTAGCGTATCAGTTCTGATGAAACTTATTGCTGATATTCAGCGATATGTTGGAATTCATATAAAACATAATAATTAACAGTCAGTGTGTAAATTTAGATATATTAGTCATGTTGTGTGATTATATGACTTTATAACGATTCTCAAACAATATTTTACAAATTAGCATATCAGTATTAATGTAAATTATTATTAATATTCGGTGATATGTTGGTTCTGAGTGTTTCCAATTTTATTGAAATCCAATGCTCGATTCTTGGGATATTCAGTGTTTAAGAGGCTGGCAGATGTTACTTTTAAATGTTCTCCGAAGTGACTCTCCAATGAAGAGACGGTACTCATTATCAAAACATTTTACAGTGGCGTCAGTTTAAGCAGAGTTTGTGACTTATTTTCGGTTAAATTTACCAATCGACCAATTCTGTCTGTATCAACAATTAGCAAGTGTGTGAATAAGTTTGAAAATAAAGCAAGTATAGCGGCAGATGATTCAAAAGGTATTTTAATTCTCCAATTTCTTCAAATATTATTTCAAAAACATTAAACCGACGTCACTGTAAAATGTTTTGGTAATGAATAAATTATCATTATTCCACTAATTACGTGTTATTATTATGATTTATCCCGAAGGACAAGCATGAATTAATAATTATTTGTTATCATTTAAAAAAATCCTTTACGATTTTTCTCTAAAATTAATAGGGGAGCTAATAATTACACATATTTAATTTTACATGTTAAATTCCTATGTTTGCCCTTTAGCCCAGAGACTCGGTATAAATTTTTATTTAAATCAATGATTTATTAAAAAAAATCATTTGATTTGAATCATACCAACCATGTTAAAATGTAATAGTTTATTAATTAATAACAAACACTGCAGAGAGTAATTCATATTTAAGAATACCTGCCTGCAAATTAAGGGAGTCTAAAATCTCTTCCCACTATGAACACTAATAATTTTTAATAACGACCCAGATAAGCAAAATAGTTGTATTATATGATTGGGCTGCAGTTTGGCTTTCGGGTGATGTATAATTAAAAAAGTCGTTATCGGTTTGATTGATGAGCGAGAACTGTTAACTCTGTACCATCCTCTATTAACTTGAGAGTTACGCCCGCATCCCAAGCGGCGGGGCGCTCCCTTGCAGACGGTCACTAGGCTCCAGGAGGTGTTAATACTCCGAGGGGTCTGGGGAGCGGACCATTTTTTAAGCATGCCCCCTCGGGATTTTTATGGTGCGACTGTGGCCAGAAGTGGTCGCTGCCCTGAAATCGTCAATCGGCCCGATATTTTCATTTCGAAAACATCCCATAAATCACTCATTATCTCCCTTCTTTTTTCGCCGTTTTTTCCCAAGATAACGTATCTGTAGAGAAAAATTGACAGGGGCCAAAGGCCACGTTGATAATTCGAACGACTAGCGTAAACATGGCCGTGTGCGTGCGACTGTTTCCGACGACTGTCCGGTTTTTATGCAGGATGAGTATCTATATCAGAAAATGTTGGCCTAGGATAAATAACTGATACCTTACTTATTTTATCGAGATATTTAATCCTGACCGTTTTTCTCACAGCATCTCGATTAGTTAACTAATAGCTAATAAGCCTTGAATTGTATTTTTGTTAAACAGTGCCCTTCTAATTAGACACTGACCACTGATACACCTAACCTAACCATAATTTTGGACGAACCCCAACTTTCTTAACGAGAAAAGTAGGGATTTTTTAATCACAATTCTTTAAATGTAGTTTTTAATACTGACATTTATACTGAACCGTGACTTTTTAAACTATATATTCTCAAAAAATCTCTAAAAAAATCTCAATATTCATAAATGATACGTCAGTCGTCAAAATCTCATTTCAATATAAATTCGATTAAACGGGTCTACAGTATATCAATGCCCAATCGTAAAAAAATACAAATAGTGTAAACATATGGTTTCATATGAAATTTGTAAATACTCCCACGTTTCAACATACACATGATAAATTATTAAATATTATTTTTATAGCAGTTTTTAATTGATATCATTATTTTATTAACTTCATGTTATGTATTGACATGGATCTTCTCAACTTAAAAATCCGTGTACTATATTGCATCTCTGTAATGAGTATAGTAGTAAGTTTAATAGATGGCAGTTGTAAGTTCAATTACTTACATGTTACCAATTTGCCGTAATCTATGAAAACCGACACCTCTGCTGTGGGTATTTTCTGGCCACAAACGTTATTTAAATGACATGCAGATGGTTGCTTTCTTCTGAGCAAGACTAGTTTTACATTCGATTCTTTTATAGTGATATGACGCATATGCAAAAGCTCTTCGAGCAATTTGGGCGATTACGCGTTGCTTATGGAAATTATGATAAACAGCTCTGTTGTGCGTTAGCCACTCACTATAAAATTGCTCGTCACTGCCTAATTGAGTGTAGATATTTTTCGAGAACTAACCTTTAACTTGTTGCTGAATAGCGGAGAAATAAACGTGTCATTTGCGAATAGTTAAGAATAACAATTAAAGCGCGGATTATAGGAACTAACAAATTAAAATAAGAAGGCAAATATGCAACAATAGTTGTATGGGATCGAAATGCACATATTTTGTATGAATTAATTTATATATATATATTATTACCAAAAATGACTGATATTAATTGAAACGGTTCGAAATAAAATTATAACAATTTCATACTCAGGTATAAACATTGAAAAACACACGTAAAAGCCAAGTATTGTGTTAGAATAGGAAGGGGGTGATCATTTGGGGGATTTTATAAGTAATTTGATTAAATATGAATTCAATTTGAATAGATTGCAAACGAAATTACGAGAAATTTTATAATCACTTATTAAGACGCGTTCGATGCGTGGTGACGCAATTTTATAAACAAAACCGAGGCGCCCAAGCCGGCCGATGACGAATCATAACAATTTAGTATTTTAGGTCAATAACCTTGCTATAGGGCCCATGTGAGATCACCGAAATTAGAAATAATGTTACGGGGAACCACACACAACATCGCTGAGTGGGCAAAATTTTAATATAAATAGCATCGCTTTGCATACGAAAAGTTTAGTTGGTTCCAGATTAGCGTGGCGTCAGTCCGTTATTATCTTCGTTAATAGTATCCGCGAATATCATTACAAAGAGTATTATCCGATTTATTTTGAAAGTGACTGTGTTCAGGATGGTATTGATTATTTCGAAATTGAGTAGCAATAATCACTACATTCCTACTAAAGTACCAAAAACGAAGACCCCGTGAAATATATATATATATATATATATATATATATATATATATATATATATATATATATATAATCGGTCCGGTTACACATACGTGGGATGTTCGAAAGCTTTATTAATTTCTGGCATACGCTATGAGCGGTGTCGTGGATGTTAATGAGGTAATCGTTCCGGTTACACATACGTGGGTTGTTCGAAAGCTTTATTAATTTCTGGCATACGCTATGAGCGGTGTCGTGGATGATAATGAGGTAATCGTTCCGGTTACACATACGTGGGATGTTCGAAAGCTTTATTAATTTCTGGCATACGCTATGAGCGGTGTCGTGGATGATAATGAGGTAATCGTTCCGGTTACACATACGTGGGATGTTCGAAAGCTTTATTAATTTCTGGCATACGCTATGAGCGGTGTCGTGGATGTTAATGAGGTAATCGTTCCGGTTACACATACGTGGGTTGTTCGAAAGCTTTATTAATTTCTGGCATACGGTATGAGCGGTGTCGTGGATATTAATGAGGTAATCGTTCCGGTTACACATACGTGGGATGTTCGAAAGCTTTGTTAATTTCTGGCATACGCTATGAGCGGTGTCGCGGATGTTAATGAGGTAATCGCTCCGGTTACACATGCGTGGGTTGTTCAAAAGCTTTATTAATTTCTGGCATACGCTATGAGCGGTGTCGTGGATGTTAATGAGATAATATTTCCGGTGTCATGCGCGTTCCGACAGGAGAATGCTACCATCTATAATTGTGTTTGCCTTAGTAGACATGATTAACAATTCTCCTAACAAGTTAACAATTCTTCTAAACATATCAATTAAAATGTAGAATGGAAAGGATAATACTCTTCAGGAGATAAGTATAAATTGTTAAAATATAACCTAAATAATATCTCTTCGATAAAGTGGCAAAACATTATTTAATTATGAATCATTAATCATATGGATTTGAATCAAATTAAGATTTAGTTTAAATCGGAAACATTACAAAATTTTAACTAAAAAAGGGTTAAGTAAATGAAATCCATAAAATTATCAGAATTGCTTATTTAACGAGTTTCATTCTAAATTTCAAGATGAAATCTAAAACCGATAATGTTCTCCAGGGAATAATTATGAAATATTAAGGTATAATTTACATAATAACTGGGCAATACTGTGGCAAATTATGGGTTGTTTTGTGTAATGAGTAAAAACATTATTTATTCTTATTGCAAATTCATTAATATCAGTCATACGAACAATTTACAGGACGTATTTAACAAAATTGTATCTATCAAAACCTAGTTAGTGAATCCTGAAGTAATAGATGAAAAATGACATTGGAAGGCACAAACAGTGACATATTTCATGAAGTGGTGACATGCATTGAGCCGTTTTGCGGGCACGTAGAATTGAGCAATGTGTGAAAGTCATTGACGTTACTAAAGATTTCCAACTGATGTACAGATAAAATGAAAAATGACATTGGAAGGCACAAACAGTGACATATTTCATGAAGTGATGACATGCATTGAGCTGTTTTGCGGGCACGTAGAATTGAGCAATGTGTGAAAGTCATTGACGTTAAGTACTTCTTTTATCCAAAACTAACTAACACTTTTTGAGTCAATAAAGAAAGTCATTAAATTCAAGTTTATGTTTAATTATTGGTGCAAAATCCTTTAAAGTGAATAAATTACACTTAATCTATAATTCTTTGTCTTTATTTTATTAATATTATTGTTACTAACACACGCATTACCTCTAAAAGAAGTTTGAGTTGTCACGATAATGATTTAATATCAAACATAACGTAAAGAAGTACTGCCATTATACGATCACACAAAATAAAAGTAAAATAGATAAATCACGAGCCAAAACAAATATCATAAATTACAAGAATTTATGATTACAAGTAAAATATACCTAATTATTAAATATTGGGAAAAGCGAAGTCTTAAATAGTTATAAAAATAGCTAGAAATAGGGAGTAATAAAATTTGATAGGCATTTAAACTAAACAATAAAATGGAAAAATAGATTGCCACTTAAAATACTACAGCAGTCATAGGACCGATGGTAATGTCTATTTATTTCCGCAATGACAAACAGGACAAACTTGTCTACTGTTAAATTTTTGTCTTTTCTCTGAAAATACATATTTGTAACTAGAAATTGATCGCTCAACATCACATGATAAATCACATGTATAATTTGTTAAATTATTTAAAGGACGAGTGCCACAATTGACTTATTCGCGAGCTTTTTATACTATTTTTATAAGTTGCGCCTTTTTTTATATAAAATAAGTATGTATTTTCTATAAATAATTAATAGTTTTAATAGTTCTGTAATTTCAGTTGGTAATACTCATGTTAGACTTGTATAATTTGAAGTTCAAATTAATTTATTGACATTTCTACATATTATAACTAATTTTCATTACATTACACACTTCTTCTAGTGCAAATCCAGGTTGATATACGCTAAACCGAGGCTTAATGTGGCCTCGCTCGGCGGCTGTTCCTAGTTTACCGTTGACGGCTCCTGTCACGGCGCGCGTGAAAGCAGCCAATGCCCACGGTGTCCTATTCTCACTATGTCAGAAGATCCTCCATTGCACATAACACATAACCATCACTAATATTTTCATTGCAAATTTCACAGCAACGTTTTCAATTATCTTGTCCATATATAAAGCCCTTGCACTTGTCAAATCATATGACATATGACGCGAAGTTGCTCAGTGCGTACCAATTTGAAAAACAAAATTTTGCGTGCATTCCGCCGATATTATCTAAGTTTATCCAAATGATCGCAACCATATCTGGTGATACATTTTTGTTTTCTTTACTCGTTGTATTTTTACACTCTTCCATGGCTATGTATTCTTATTATCACATAAGTGACTACATATTATTTCTTGTGCTATGTAATTTACTGACTAGTATATCCATTTGTAGGGCTGAATACCATAATATATATTATTATTATTATTATAGTACCACGTGGCTAAACAGTCAACAAATTATAAAAAATATATATTATTCCTTAAAGAAAACAAATTATCCTTTTCCCAACGACATTTATTTCGCTAAATGTACATTTCAACCACTACGTGGTCATCTTCAGTAGACATTTGTAACTAAATGTCTACTAAATGTCTACTAAATGTCTACCAGTTACAAATGTTTACTGAAGATGACCACGTAGTAGTTGAAATGTACATTTAGCGAAATAAATGTCGTTGTGAAAAAGGATTATTTGATTTCTTTAAGTGTTAATATTTCACGAGCTCCAACCGATTATTGTATATAATATTCATTGTTAAAAGTTCAAAGGAAAAACCTCTGTCCGTAAATACAAGCCGTTAAAAGTTTACAAAATTGTCTTATTGTACTCACCAAACCATTCTCCTGACGTGAAAACTTTGTGTCGGATAACACATATAAAATACTTCCTGGTGCGACAATAAAATTGTAGTGTCAGAAGTGGGATAATAGCTATAAGAACCAAGAAAGACGATTCCACATCGTCTTCGTGAACCTGGTGGGTATCATTTCGAGATTTTCCTAAAAAATCATCGCTCCTGAAGGTCGTCTATTTCTTCAAATCTATGGCATACATCAGACAGGTAGAAAATACAAAGTACAGAAGTTGATAAGCAGGACAGGTTTTGTCTCAAATACCCCGAGATTACGAGATGATTGATTGACGATGACGAGATGAGATTACTTCAACGTTTAAATTATTATTTTTTTAATTAAAGGGCGATTGACTGATCTCTCCTATGAGAGACATATTGAGAGACGCTTTCAAAGTGAGAGAGACGCGTTGAAAGAAGCTTTTAAAGTATGAGAGACGCGTTGAGAGACGCTTTTAAAGTGTGAGACACGTTTGATTTGACGTGACCAAATGCTTGACGCACGAACCATTACCAACAACAATACAACCACCACCATCACCATCATATTGGTTGTTGTTGCTGGTGCTAGTGGTCAGTGTATCAAACATTTGGTCACGTCAAATGAAACGTGTCTCACACTTAACGCAGACCATGATTTAAAATCAATTCCAGAAGACATTACAATACATGATGCAGTCTTATTAAATAACTCATAAATATAATCACATCACATATAAATATAATGAAAAACATTTCTATTAATATCTAAGCTCAATCATTTTGATAAATTAACTTATAGAGACCTACTTGATTATCTTTAACACTTAAGAATCAAGTTATCGAGCTTAACAATATTTAAAATAGATATCGGGTGTCTGGAAAAATTGGTTCGCAAATTATGTGCATGCATTATTAAAAACCGTATTTTTGACTATTCCAAAATGTTTACACCAGAACATGATGTTTACATCCTCAAGGCCCATGTTAAGAGTGCAACTCAAAACAATCCTGTTTTTGTTTGATTCCCAATATTTGTTAGTTATGTTATTTGATTTTATCTCATTGAAATTACCCCGCACGTCACTGCACAGTACCAACTGAAGAAAAATAAAATGCAAGATACCAACATAATTGGCGTATGGTCTTTTCCAGACACCTCATATATACAACAATTTAAAATCCTTCGAAAGAACATTCTAATCTAAAACAAGATATGATTAATGAGATAATAGCGTGTTTGTTTGCCATGTCAAACCATTAAGTAACGATGATATAAACGAAATTTTAAAACAATATCATGAGTCGGCTCGTTATTGTCATTTAGGTTATACAGGGTGTATCAGCCAAATGGAATAAATTCAATAATAAATAAATGGGGGCGTGTTCGAAAAAAACGCTCGGACACGTCGATTGTTATTTTTAGTTGCGCATTTTTTTCAATAAAAACTTTTTGTACAGGGTGTGTCATGTGACCGTGGCCAATACCAACTTTCTTATTTTAAATGCAACACCTGGTATATTATTCCATTTTTGGATTCTTCGGAAAATTCTAGACATATTTCATGTACAATGTCCTATACCTATCTTCAACTGTTTCGGAAATATTAAGTTCAACTTAGCTGACTTAAGAAGACGAATAATGCTTGCGATTAGATCGGTCACGCCTGAGATGTTGAGTACACGGCGAGCATTTTGAACATCTCCTCCATTGAAATTTATTGTTTTTTTTTGTTTTTTTACATTATCAAGAAATAAACAGTATTACTTATTAATTTTTGAGTGTGTTGTAACGAATTTCTGTAATCAAATAACTTTCTTTTTTTAATGTTAATTTTTGCAATAAATCTGAAAACACTTAATATTTCCGAAACGGTATTGGACATTGTACATGAAATATGTCTAGAATTTTCTGAAGAATCCAAAAATTGAATAATATACCAGGTGTTGTATTTAAAATAAGAAAGTTGGTATTGGCCACGGTCACATGACACACCCTGTATAAAAAGTTTTTGTTGAAAAAAATGCGCAACTAAAAATAACAATCGACGTGTCCGAGCGTTTTTTCGAACACGCCCCCATTTATTTATTATCGAATTTATTCCATTTGGCTGATACACAGTGTATAAGAACATATAAACGAATTAAAGAAAACTATGAATGGAATAATATGAAAAAAAGAATAATATATATAAAGCCATACCAGGAATTATAAATCTTGTCAAATTAATATAACTAACCATAAACCAAAGAAAGCACCAATGAACATATTCTTCATAAACGTAGTATATTTAATGATGGTTCTACGTTTTTAGTTGGCTAATATTATGGTATACCTAATATTAATGTACTTCTAGAAAAAAACATCATGATGTACAGATGTTAATGAAAGAACAAGTTCATGTTATCTCAGATGCAATAAAAAAATATTATGAATCAGCTCAATTCTTGAGCTGATCTCAATGATACATGATTATGATATATGAGTTTATATCACGTATACGTGATATAAATAAAATAGTTGTTTAATTGATTATTACATGAAAATGCATCTTATAAAAAATGGATTTCGGATCAAATTTTCGGGAAAACTAAAGATGGGATATTTTTCGACCTTAGCATTTTACCGTAGTACTATATGAGCTTAAAAAGTGTAAAAAATAACTCTCTTTTCTTTTGAACTGTGGTAGCGCTTGCTTCGTGATACATTTTATCAAGTATAAATAAAACAAGTTACTTTGTGAGTATCACATAAATTTATTTATTTGTGACTATAGTTTCGACTACTTAGGTAACCATTATTAAACAAAATGTCTTAAACTAACGCAGGCTTATTTATTTATAGACAGCGGCATCAAAAAGAGGGGTGTACATTACATCAATCTGGTCATTAAGAACGGAAATAGCAGGATTAGCATGGGCTTATGTATATATTTCTGAGCATATATTTCTAAGCTCTCTAACCAATTCATTTATCTACCTTTCTAAGCAAAATGGATTATAGAAAGTAGGTACATCCGTTCCAAAAGTATGTTTGGTAACAATGAGATCTTTGAAATAAATGGAGGTTGATTCGGCCGAAAATAGCTTAAATGTTTTTTAACCTTATGTAGAAGTTTCTTCCAGATTGACCGATCGATTAAAGGCGTACACGCCTTTACAATCAGTACATAAGTATCAATACATTGTATCAGTAAATACAATGATTACATTATGCATACAATGCATACATTATTATATATTTTGGCAACATTAGTTTGGAATATTAGTTCCAAACAGATATTATAATTTTATAGCAGTTAAGTTAAGCAGTTTGTTAAGATTCAAGACCAATTCAGGTAGTTTCTTGATAAAATTACAATAAATCATACCAAGTATCACGATTAATGATAAATTGGAAAAGATTCCTCCAAATTTAGAAAACTTTACTTTCAGAAATTGTAATTTTATTGAAAATTGGTGAAGATTCAAGATAAATGCAGAAATTTTCTTGATAAAATTAGAATGATTTATAGAACGTATCATGATAAATGAAAATTGAAAACAACAATCCAAAATTCAAAAAAATTGTAAGAAATTTAATAAAAAATGGCCAAGATATAAGACGAATTCAAAAAGTTTCTTGATAAAATTGGAAACGTTCTTGCTAAATATCATGATTTATTATTAATTATTATTTTATTATGTGTTAGTAAGGAAAACGTTTGCACAAGTCAAACTAGTTATTATAATACATAGTAGTAAATAATAAACTTACAAATAACAATGTCACAAATCAGTCAAAGTACGAACAACCTTGAACTGTGGTACAACAAATGGCGACTCAAGCCAACTTATTCTTTCCAATCACCGCTTAAAGAACCCTACTCCCCACATTACCCTTTAGAATCATGTAATCCCCGCAAAACCCACAGCCAAGTATATTGGTGTTAAAATTGACCAGAAATTCTCATTCCAACCGCACCTCAAACTCTAAAGGACAAAGCTGTGTGCAGATCAACGTATTTCCATTCACTAATATGTGGACAAAGGGGCATAAGCTTAAAAACATCAGTCCACATATATAAAATGATATGCCGCCCTTTCATCGAATACTCCTCCATCATATTAAACAATGCCAAGGACAGCACCAAGAAATGGCCAGAAATAACTGAAAAAGCGACACTCCGATACACCATGAAACTACGTCATCTCAGAAATCCTCTACACAATCTACCCAACAATTTCCTCTATCAACAAATCAACAAAATCCCGTTAACCCAACGCCTCCATCATCTTACAGCAAAATTCATGTCCAAGTCCCCATTTCAGAATCTCCTCCCACCAATCCATAACCAGATCCCACTTAGACCAAAAAATAAATTCCCATCCCTTCCACTGCATAACCACCTAAGTGACATGACCTAACACTGGCACAGAGATCTACAACCAGATAACGGACATCCAAGGCTGAAAGGCTACGGCTGATGGCCAAAGGAAGTAAGGAGCACCACCACCCACCATCTATTGATTACAATAATATAAATGCTATTCTTTTCTTATGTATTATTATGTAATAAATATGTTGTATATGTATATATATACATTTATTTATATACATTATATATACATTGTATATAGTATAATATATAAATATATATATATATATATATATATATATATATATATATATATATATAATACATAATTACTGGTAATGGCTAACGCCGAGATCCAAAGTTAGGAAAAAAAAACAAAAACCTTCCCTATAACGAAGTCCGGTCATGATTCTTACGGCCCGTTTTTGGAGGGCGAACACTCAAATGCGAGCGCTGGGGTGGCCCCACGCCAATAATCCGTATGTAAAGTGTGATTGAAATAGGGCAAAATATAATGTTCGTAGCACGGATCTTGAAATGGTGTCTGACTAATTACTCAAAAGAAAAATAGCACCATTTAGTTTCACGTCAAGTCTATCTCCGTGCAGTCCCCATCTCAAGCCATCATCAACATATACACCCAAAAAACTTTTCATGCGAGGGCAAGGAAACATTATCATCCTTTTTCTTTAAAAGTAAAATTTAGATTTTGAACCGATTTACGTTCGTTCAGTTAAGTCTATTCGCCTGTAACTTTTCTTTTGATTTCTCTAGAGCTACTTTGCTTGATATCCTCTGGCATCCGGCAAGTTATTTTTGTGTGTTGGAATGCTTGAGTGATCGGAAAAACAGATACACAAGCCGTCATTAAAAATTCCAAGAATATCATTGAAATAGACCAAAAACAATAATGGGTCCAAAATTGATCCCCCGGGTACCTCTTAGTTGTTCATTGCATACGTGAGGGCACACCATCAACACGCGTGCACTGCTTCCTATTGCTGAGATAGAAGAGAAGAAGTCTGCAGCCAGAAGGCGATACATTGTACATATACAGTTTACGTAACAATATATCTGATGGGACACAATCGATGGCATTTGACAAGTACAAAAAGTTGGTCAGCAAACATTAGTCGAGGAAAGTCAAAATTTCATAAGTTATCGTCTAAAGTCATATTGGTTCTTACAAAAATATATTTTTTCTCAAAGTATAAATGCAGCTGGTTGAACATTAGCATTTCAAAAATCTTTGATATGATGGGCAACAAAGCAATGGGCCTGTAGTTCTTACAATCATTGATCACCGCTTTTATGGATAGGTACAATTCTTGCGATTTTTAGACAATTAGTAAACGCATTGTCCGCTACACATACATTAAAAAGTTTTGCAATGGGCTTGATTATAATGTTTTGAATACACTTGACAAGTCGGACACTCAGACTATAGCTGTCCCGGCTTCCAGATTCCCTGAGACCACCGATCACATTCCTCACCTCGAGCCGGGAAATATCTTTAAATGCGAAAAAACTCCCACACACACCAATGTCAAAGTAGGACCAATTTAGGTATTTATTTGATTTATGGTAGGGAGATACCGTTTGAAGTTTAGTTTACTCCTAATGGACTCCTAATGGACTCCTTATACTCGCTGGGATGTCAGCTGTAATCCTGGATGTAGCTTAGCTGTAATAAAGAAGTCACTGAAGGACGTTGTATTTGCCTTATTCGGAGCCGAATTTATTACACTGCACAATGACCTCGGAGTATTTAACGATTGCCTTATGGCCAGCAAACGCCTAATGGAGTTCCCATTTGCATCCAATTTGGCCTTCCTAAGCGCATCCTGGTACTCGCTGTGAAAGCTGTTTAGTCGCAGTTTCAGAGCCTCATTGCCAGGACTACCTAGTATTTAGGACGAATTGAATAATATTCCTAGAAATGTAAGCATATCAATGTAAAATTTAGGCAGTTTCTTACAAAAATTAACATTTCATAGTATGATTCGTAAAAATTCAAGACAAATTCAGAAATTTTCGTAATAGAATTGGCAGGATTCATGCTAAATATCATGATTTAGGACAAATTATAAAAGATGGATCCACAATTTTACAATTAATGCGAATTTTATTAAGTCTCTTCAGGAAAATAAAATTTCACAGAACATTTGAGAAAATTCAAGACGCGTTAAAATAGTTTCTTAATAAAATTGAAAAGATTCGTGCTAAATATCATTGTTTAGTACAAATTGAAAACTATTACTACAAAATTACAAAAATTATTGGTAAATTTGTCGTTTCTTCTAAAAGTTAAAAGTTTGTAGAAAATTGGTGTAGATTCAAGATGTATTTAAGAAGTTTCTGGATAAAACTGGAATTATTTAAGACAAATTAAGAAGACTCTTTCAATATTAGAAATAGATTTTCCTACTGCGTTTGAGAGCCGAAAGGTAAAAATTTCACTGAAAATTTGTGAAAATTCAAGACGCGATTAAATAGTTTTTTAAAATAAAATTGGAAGAAGTCATGCCAAACTGAAATAGATTCCTTTAAAATAACGAAAAGAAATATTTTGTGACTCAACATTTGGCAACCAACAAGTAGAGATAATAATGAATGTTGCAATTCAATGGGAAATTACAAAATTTTCAATAGAATTTGTTATTACAAATTTTCACAAATTACAAAGATTAATGGAACCGGTCGGGAACCAGTGCTCTATGATATGCCTTAATTATGATTATCCCATAATTACAAGAAACAAATAAAAGTAATGAAAACCAAGGATTGGTATAAATATAAAACAAAAATACTTTCTTTTATTGAAAAAACCTGTCAAATATGTTTACATCAGCAAATACTTGTCCCAACTTACTTAAGTTAAAAATAATAATGAAAACACAAATAATGAAAAAGTTGATCTGGTGTATTGCTACACTTATTGTAAGCAATGTAAACAAATTTGACAGGCATTTGCAATAAACAAAACAATTTTACAGCCGACTACAATAAGTCATTTTTTTCAGTTTTTAAATATTGATCATAATTTAAAAGCAAAATGGCACAATAAAAAATCAATGGTAAATTTATAGTCTCTTCCAGAAGATAAACTTTCGTAGAAAATCGGTGAAGATTCAAGATGCCTTCAAATATTAACTTGAAATTATTTAAGACGAATTAAAAAAAAACAACAATAGAAATAGATTTGTGCATATATGCTGAAGATATCATGACTCTGATAATGGTTTTTAGAAACAGAAACTAGTCAGGCTAAATAAAATAAATATGTAATAAAATTAAAATAATTCTACCAGTAAGTACCTAATAATATTACCTTAAATACATAACTGGTATTTTATGGATAAAATCTTAAACCCAATATTTGATATGTTGTGATTGAAATGTAGATATCAATGGAACCTAGATTAAAATTATTGTTGTAATATCAATGTGTGGAAAAATTACCGAAACAATTTTTTGCAGAATAGATACATGCATGGACGTAAATAAATTATTACGATTTTTCATGTCTTACTTATTTTTGTTATAGATTCGAAGCCACTTACCCTCGAGTTTTATAAACATATATTTCATGTGAGATTACATACATATCGTGATCAAAGTTTACTTTATTTGTTCAGCTTTTTATTGTTACCCATGTTAAACAAATTTGTGCGACCGCTATTTAGGATAATTTTACGAGTTACAAAACCATTGCACTATCACATTAAAATATGAATTACAGCATTGCATGCCGTAACATAAATAACATATAAATACAAGCAGAAATACTATTTTGTATGATATTTTAATCCAGCAATCAGTTTAAAACTTCTTTTTTTCAACATACTTCATTTAGAAATGTTTAGAAATTGTTTGATGATGGGAGCAAATTGAATTCTTCCCTGCGGACACCCGGGATTGTAGATCTACTGTACTAGTACTGATACATAAACTGTAATTGACTAAAAAGCGATATTTTGTAAGCGGTATTAAAAAAATCGGATTATATAAATTACTATTGAATTTTAGTTGCTGGCAGCGAATATTTTTGCATAATAATAATAATAATAATAATAATAATAATGTTTTGTTCATGATAATACCATAGGGTTTTCACAAGTCACAGGTTAAATAAAAGTTACAGCTTATCATATAAAAATTCGTTAAATGAGGAATAACACTTTTTTATCAGCACTTCCTTGATTTGTGTCTTGAAAATAACACCCTCTAGGCATCATAAATTACTCGGCAGTGAATTATATAAATGAACACCATGATATGTGGTACCATTTTGGGTCCACGATAGCCTGAAGTTCATTTGACAGACATGATCTTTACATCTAGTATCATGATTATGTATGCCATTGTATATGAGATAGAGGTGAATATTTTCTTAATGTATAATAAACATTCTAGTATATATTGGCATTGTAAGGATAAAATACCGAGTTTTTTTAAAAAACAGCTCAGCAATCAGAGAGCCAGAACCTGTTATGACACAAATTTGTCGGCGTTGAATCGCAAACATTTTCACTTGTGGCGTGTTTGCGTGGCCCCATGCAAGTAGTCCATAGGTAATGTTGCTTTGGAACAGTGAAAAATATGCCATTTTAATAGTATTTATGGACACCCGCACTCTGCATTGTTTGTTGGTTGTTACCTCGTGATAGTATCGGGGAATCATCGGCATACACAATTAAATCATTGTCGTTAAAGATCCCTGGAAAGTTGTCGATAAATATTATAAACAATAACGGGCCCAGAATTGATCCCTGTGGAACACCAATATCAACAGGGAGCCTTGATGAGGATTCGCCGTTGTAGCAAACGCATTGCTTGCGATGTTGCAGATATGAAAGCAACAACCTACAACTATTTGGATTTACGTTATAAAAGTAGAGTTTCTATAAGTAGAATTGCATGCGACACACAGTCAAACGCCTTCGACAAGTCAAAGAACGCTGCATGTAAATATTCTCCATTTTCGAATGAATCCAAGCATTTATCAATGAGGCAATTGATTGCATCTTGCGTTGACTTACCCCTCTTAAAGCCGAATTGTGAGCTGCTGAATAAATTATTTTTATCAAAGTGATCGCATAATTGCAAATACAGCACTTTTTCATATATTTTCATGCACATATCTCTTGACTTGACGATTTTAAGTTGTCAATCACTGAGCCCACTGTTGCACTTGATTCTTATTTAAACTGAAAGTAATCAGGGGTTGGGGTATTTGTTGTCCTTGAATTTAACATGTATGACATGGAATTATTGTCTGAGTTTGGATGATTATTGATAATTTCCTGAGCAATGGAAGTAAAGAAATCTTTAAATTGACTGGAGCTTAGGTCACTACTGATGTGTAGTGGTTTTCTTGTTAAATTTTTTTGTAGATTTTAACCCCGACTTGTAAAACCTGCGATATTTATTGCGGACTGATTGAAAGTGATGATTGTTCTTAGTGGCTTCATTAAGCATATGTAGCATTTTCCTCTTATCATATAAATCTCGTGTGAACCAGTTGAAACTGTTTTGATTAAGTTTAGTTTTGCTTTTGTTTAATTTTTGGGAAAGGATATCTTCATTTTGTTTGGTAGTATATCTATGAAAGTCATAGATTTTAAATCTGTGCTGCGATCACGGTTTAGTATTAAAGACCAATCGGTCAGGGAAAGTGCATCGTATAATTTTAATTTACCTGACTCCTGTGGTGTTTCATTTGCAGTGGTTGGAGTGTTGACCTCCAGAAGGATTACCGCGTGATCAGATGTACCAGGATCGGCTGATTTGACGGAGAAATTGACTGTTTGAATTAAATTATGACTTAGCATCACTCCACATAACATACCAGCTTGGGGTTCAGTTATATTGAAGTGTACATTAAAGTCACCTCGAATAATTAATCTGGCATTCAAGGAATTGCAACTACAAACAAAGTTATTTAAAGGTTCTAGAAACATTTTAAAATCGCCGTCCGGGAGGACATTTCACATACATTAGGAGTATTAGAATATTTCTCATTTACTTTTTCGACAGTGGTTATGGAATTATTAGAGAGAATCCTCATCCACTTCCTCCATAGGATTCACTTCTGCAAAAACTTGACACAACAGTAAAACTGCCGATTTTCAACGCATCCATCTCATCTTGCAGAAGTCAGTGTTCCTGGAGTGCTACGAGATTGATCGATCTCTGGTGAATACATGCTTCGAGAAACTGAATTTTGTTACGTACTGATCGTATGTTGAGGAACAGTATAGCTATGTTGCTTGTTGTCGTTTCTTGATTTTTGTTAATGATGCTAAGTTTACTGTCTATCTTGGGTTTGTTAGTGACCCTCTTTTCTGATTTTTTTAATTATAAAATAGTTTTACTGCAGTGTGGGCAGGCCAGAGGTCAGATTTTGAGTATGTTATGTTTGAAGTTCGCAGATTTGTACTTCTGGGATGTTTTTTTATGTTTCTGCAGTATTTCCGGCGTAACGTCCAGGTTCAAATCAATGGTTTTCTCAATAGATGTACGTTTAGGTGCGACTGCAGTACAGTGACTAAATAGATACAGTGGCGACATGAGTGGTGCTTCTCGTGATTGGTTCACGTAAGCCCAAGAAATAGATGGCGGCCGGATGTTTTCTTTGCAACTTGACGTTTTATTATGTCAGAAGTATTTATAAACATTGCTTAGTCGCATCGCCGAGATCGAAATGTTGGGAGAAAGGATGAGCAAAAGAAATGAAAAATTTACTCCAATATTTAATTTCAAGACAACAGAGCCCTTAGCTTAAACATCGACCACCTCGCATAGACGCCGAAACCGATTCCATGAGAAGCAGTTACAAGTTGAAGATGTCGGAGGAAAGGCGCTATTGTTAATGTTGAATTATTGCTGTTGTTGCACATATTAACCAAATCATTGAATTATTTTCAAGAATTCCATCGTCCACGAAAAAATCCATTGGAATAATCGATTGTCTACCATAAATCTATAAAACTTTAACAAAATCCATCACAATAAAAATGAAGTGCGCCACACAGTACCGCCAACTGCCAATGCCATCTGAAAGCCAAGTTGGCGGGTCAGGTGGTATTTGTACAGCGCTAGCTTAATGGAAATTTAATTAAGACATGGCAGGTGGTTGACGAGTATGACTTGCCTTCCCTCCTGCCTCTGCGTAAGTTTTTTAGCTTTGCTCATGCCCCGCACTTTTTCCTTTGCAGCTTCTTTGTCTTCCAATTTTCTCTCTAATATAGTGATCTTTTCGTTAAGTAGTTTATTATTCAGATTAAGGTGTACTACCAGCATGTTGAGCAGCATGTAGTATTCCCTGTTGATTTCGTTGCCCGTTTCGCTTGTGAGAATGTCGTCAGCTTCCTCCAAACTTAATCCACAGCATACATTCGTCTTCTTGCACATCCATGGTGATTCATTGTGTCACACTTAGGACATGGTAGACCCGATCACGCGACCGTGTTGCAATTTTTAGACGGCTTATCACCCGCCTTTGTGATACTTTTCGCGGAGCCACCTGTCTCGGCATCCGTATCACACATCTTAGTATCAACTAAGATTTTACTAATTTTATGAAGTTGCAGTGAAGAGCCGACGTTCGCACGCAGATGTGTGTTGGCGGGCGATGCGAACTCGACTGGAGTCGATTATTATTATATTATTTATTTTTAATATGCACCCTCATAATATTTTAGAAAGTACATGAAGAGTCCATTGTAAATGTTGGTCGCGTCTGAATTTTTGTATTAAAGAGCGCCACGGTGAAAATTGCGAAAATTACATAATTCCCTCATAATTTGCGGCACCGCGGCGAGAAACGACTCTGTACTCCGTCAAGACAATTACAGTTATTTTTGAAATCAATTATCTTTATTTCATTTTGTTTCCATAATATGTGCGATGGCGTGCAATTTACGGGATCGCAGCGTTAAATGTTCCTGAACCCTGTGCCTAGAATAGTCGATAATCTTTGCACTTAGTAGTAATCTATTTAAGCACAAAGCCGCCACTTACGTCCTGTCATTTTTATTGCTAGAAAAACAGAAACCAGATACTTTCCCCATATCTCCGTTACAATATTCCGTTGGACATTTCATTAATTCAGTAAATTATGAAGGTCCTGCATCCATGCAGCGTAGATAATGCTAATTTATAGCACCGCGGCGCTGTTTAAGTTCAACTATGAAGAGAGACCCGCAATGTGCACCGAACTCGTGTGGCGTCTGAAAAGAAGAGCGAATCTTATCAATGATGTAGGTATACACCCGATTAGGATATATAACGATGTTATCGGACTTAGTGATTTGCAAGGGTGAGGACCCTTATTGCATTGTTCTCACTTTTGAATCTGGGGTGGTCTAGCGCTGATAATTTAAAGGCCGTATTCAACTTGCACCCCCATAGGCATCTCTACGGCGGCCACAGAATTAATTAACCGACGCCGAATGGGTCGCCAGCGATTTTGATATTTAATTGCAGCGGCGACGCCAGGCGTCGCACTGTTCCCACCGGGGTATGTGCACCGACCGCTCGGCCAGCTCGCAAACCCGCTTGAGGTGCACAGTGTAATACAACCCCAATAAAGGGTAACTAATATGGTTTTTGCGGTCCCTTCACCACTATTCAAATAGATAAGGGTTGATTCAAAGCTCCTTCTAATTATATTATATCAGTAGGGTCATATATCAAATTCGGAATTAAGTCATACAAATACCTTTCTCAATCTTCAGTACTCGAAGAAACACCAGATATATGTCTGGCAAAAATGAATATCATAATTTAAAAAAAAAAGATTTGCATCAACAATTAATATAAATTTCTATAATTAACAGTATAAATCAAAGAGGCACAAATACATTATGGCGCAATCACGCGAAACGCTCACGTTTGAGATTAGAAAAGTTCAAGATAAAAAACTCACATTAATGTGACCGGCAACGCGAGTTTTTACAAATGTATATGAATTCAATCGGAAAAAAAAACTGCCCATGAAAAATGGCCGGGATGGGTTATTTTTCGGTTGAGAACATCGTACAAAGCGCGGGGTATCATATGAGCAAATTGGGCATTTGCCGAGAACCTCAAATGTTAAAAGGCCAAAAGAGAAGAAAAAAACATTAGAACCATAGTTACTGCATTTTATGTCACTTGTACTGCTCATAGCCTAAATCTAGTGGGAAATTCTGCTGCAGAAGTTTGCTTGCCCAAAACCACTTAATTTCTTCGATTTTATTCAAAATTGATGTGTGCTTAGAGACTAGATTAGAGATGAGATATAGAAAAAAAATCAGCGAAATGATCCTCAAAAGCAGATTAAATTTTAGTTATTAGGATGAATTTTTTAACCGTTTATTTTTATTTTTTTGAAGAATCTAATGAACAACTAAAAAAAAAATAGAAGCGAAAAAGCTGTTAGCAAATTTGAAACAACTCTTTTGTTTTTTAGATGGAATACAAGACTGAATGCTACAAACAAACTACAAACTATAAAAACAATTAGAAGGACTGAAATGTTGCAAATATTGAATTTAGAGAAGGAAATTGTTGAAGCAATTTATAAACAAATAATAGTTTTAATGTTATAAGCATTATATAATAACGCATTTTGAATTGCATTTTTAACCTTAAATCGGTAGACAATTTATACCGCGCGTTTTTGTTACCTCTGAACATAGGCTATGTTCAGTTTTAAAACGACAGTATCAATTGCAACCAGTTATGCAACCAACATTACATGCGCCTGCAACTCGATCATTTGAAATGTCAAAACTGTTGACAGAATATGTATTCAACGCAAGAATTATCCTGAGACACCAATCCCATCATTCCTGTTCAAATACGAATCATCAACACACGTATTTAAACACTTTCTTGGGTTGAAAACATTTTCTGTCAAATTTTTGACATTTCAAACGATCAAGTTACACGTGAATGTAATTTTGGTTGCATGCAATTGGTATGCAACCAAAATTACATGCATGTGTAACTAGATCATTTGAAATGTCAAAACTATTGACAGAAAATGTATTCAACGCAAGAAAGTGTTTAAATAGGGCACTTTCACAAATGAGTTACTATTTCGGGATTAAGAGTTGTTGATTCTTCTTTGAACAGGAATTATGGGATTCGTGTCTCAGGGTAATTCTTGCGTTGAATACATTTTCTGTCAACAGTTTTGACATTTCAAATGATAGAGTTGCAGGCGCATGTAATTTTGGTTGCATAACTGGTTGCAATTGATACTGTCGTTTTAAAACTGAACATAGCCTATGTTCAGAAATAAAAAAAAACGCGCGGTATATGCCTATGATCAAATGTGTTGATTGAATTGCAGGTAAGATAAACACTGCACTATGAAAAAAACGCCGAAAATAAAAAACGGCTATCAAACATAGCTCTGCAATAACATATATTGCATACTCAAATGCAATCCGCGACGCTAAGATCAAAGCAAAGGACAATTTTATAAATACTTCCATCAACATGGAACAAGTGGCCCAAAGCCACTTGCCAGGTGGCTTTGGGCCATTGGGCCACAACCATAGAAAACTACCGACAAAAAACCTTAGCAGCAAAATCTCAGACTATGACCTCAACTCAGCGTTTGTTGGTCTTGTTGACAACTTGGTGGATTCAATTCCGGTCACAGCTTTGGATCCTTTGTCTCTTCTATCGGTTGTCTGTCACAGCTCCTTTATCTTTTCGCCGGTGTCCAGTGGCTTTGTGAGTGAGGTGATGACCTGCGGCACCAAGAAGAGTGGCTGTGGTGACATCTATGGCCTATCAGCTTACATCTTCAAGTCCTGTAAGGAGGCTATCTTACCACCCTTGACACTAACAATCAACAAATGCATTTTAAACTCGTCAGTGCCGGCAACAATGAAAAGCGGCGCTATAGTCCCCATCCATAAGAAAGGGGACATAAATGACCCAAATAACTTTAGACCAATCGCCAGTCTTCCCATTCTCAAAAGTACTTGAGAAAGTCTTCACAGCCATATACTGAGACATATGAACAGTAACAACCTATTCAGGGTGCTTAAATACGTAACGGTGGGCAGTTTTCGTTGATATATGACCTTAAAACTAACTCATCTAACCTAACTTAGACATTGACAACATAATGTACAATAAATACGATAATGCGCGAATCTGACAAGGCGTCGAGCGTCAGGGGCATGTTGAAACCCGAGTCGAAGCAGCAGACAAGAATGTCGCATACGCTTATTTGCCGATGACACTATACTCATCAACACTGACTCCCAGCTCGATGTTGCACTACAGCACCATCGAGCCTCTCTCGCAAAGTTAGGTGAATGGTGCAATAGCAACAAGTTACATCTAAAGCACCAAGGCAGTTGATATGCTATTCACACTGGGACACCACAATCTGATTCTCCTGAATCTGTCATCTTCCTGGGGGTCCACGTTGATGCAGAGTTGACCTGGAGACCTCATACAGATGCCTTGGCCAAAAACTTATGCACCAACATGTTGATGCTGCGCAATCTTGGCTCGGTATCGCCCAGTTTGCTGCAAACCATGTACTTTGCAGCCTTTCAATCTTTACTGACGTACTGTCTTATTGCTTGGGGACATTCGAGCAGTGCGAGGAGGATCATTGGACTGCACCAGAAGGCTTTCAGAATCTTGACTGGGGCCCATTTCAGGGCCGATACAACACCGCTGTTCAGATCGCTTGGTATGATGACACTGTAACGGTTTTGGCCCTTTTTGCCGTTTAGAAAATTTTAGTGCCCTTTTTCAATTTTATGCGTTTTTAGTAGTTTGGCACTAATTTTCATTTTGACCCTTCAGCCCTTCGCGAAAACTTTTTGGCCCTTTGGTTTATTTTTGTGCCCTTTTGATTGGGAATGCATTTTTGTGGTAGGCCTTAAGTTTACGCCAAGGAAACTGAACTGGGAGTTGGAATATTTGACAGTATTTCAAATTTTTGATCAGCCTTCAGCATTTAGTATATTGAGAAAATTTGGGGTGTTTGTTTTGTGAGTTGTTGAGAATTTTTGTGAGTTTTGTGGGTAATATAGTGTACACACAAGAAAATATTTTGACTTTAACGTTAACTTTAAATTTAAATATTTTTAATTTAGAGAATTTTCTGGCCTCTTTTTAGTTTTGTTGGCATAATTTCTACTATAGTGTAGAAATTAGTTTATTATTCGTTGGTTATAGATTTATTGTTGGTTTTTGTAGAAACTAGTGAGATAGTGAACGGGCGACCACGGATCATACATATTTGGTTGACTGGTAGTTAGATTTTTGGGTATGATTTTGTGGGTTCGAGCTTACTACGGCTAGGATTTCTATTTTTGGTGCTATTAGTAGCTGTTTTTATAAATAAATTGAATATAACCAACGCATTCAGAAATGCTTTGCGACTTCCTTACTTTGGCGAGAATTTCGCGTATCGCGTCGGGACCTAGCGATGACGCGATTTTAATGTGTTCCTTCTGGTTTTGTTCGGTTGCGTCTAAGGGAAATTATGCAGCTGTGCTCGATGATTTTCCTAGGTAACCATCTTTTCACTTTTCTTTTGTTGACTATCTAGTCATGTCCTTGGTGTCGATTCGTTTCAAGCCACCTGAGCTTCGCGATTGCTCGTGGGTGCGGGAATCGATTGTTGTTAGTCGTAGACTATCCGTCTAGTTACGGGATTTTGGATGACGACTCCTTAGAGACCACGACCATTAGTATGTTTAGGGTGCGTTGCGATTCGATATATTTTCTTCTTCTTCATTTCGTTAGAGAGCTCGCGGTAGCGCGTGGGTGATTTAATTTTTTTTTTCGAATTTTGTGTGGATTCGGATCAAACGATTTCGAGATCCGTACGACGGCCATTATTTGTTCGCACTCGGCTCGTCCCTTTATACAGTATGTTTCGTAGGTTTTGTAACTTGTTAGTTATCTCGTACTGTTTTGTTTTGCGTATTTGTATAATGTGAGTTAGTTATTTTTGTTCCGGCTACCCATAGCGGTGAGTCGATGATTTTACTCTACTATAGTTGGCGCGTATGCCGTTTTGACTTATTGTTTGTTCAACGAGTTAGTAAGTTAGTTTGTCTTACGGATACGTTGCTTAAACTTATTTTTGTATCATTTTCGTGTCGCGTTCAGCCCTTCTGGCGTTAATATTTTAACTTTTTGGTAATTAATAGTAATAGTAGTTTTGAATTCATGTCCTTATGACTTTTTTTGTAATTTGCTAACGCTCATTAGCTGTCACAAACTTTGTAGCACAATCTTGTAGCCCAGACTTTGTTATTTGGTAGTGATGGTATCGATGCTAGAACCTGTGGGACCGTGCATCGGGAGATCTGTCGTGTTGGTTCTTTGTAACATCCGCTTGCGGGATTTTTGCGACAATCTTCGGAGACACACCAACAGAGTTCAAGGTGCACCGGACTTTCAAAAATTTTCATCGCTTATCGATTGGGTTTTTGTGATTTTGATTTTTGGTAACCTTTTTTTGATTTGTGGGTCGATGGTTGATGGACCTAGTTTCTGCGTGTATCAGGGGATTCGCCATCTGTTGGGTCATAGTGGTTAGTTGTTGGATTTTTGGGACCTGCCGCATAGCGGGATTAGAATGGCAATCTCGAAGCCTTTAGGTATTTTTTTGGGTACATGTCTGTAGGGTGCCAGACACATTGACCAGTCAAATTATAGTTCTTGTTGGTATAGTGGTAGTTAGTTGAGTCGACGCTCGAACACCTACGTCTGAGTGTGTTTTGGGTGTTGTCGTATGTTCGGATAGGTCCTGCCACCGAAATGGGGGTGGTATTATGGCGACAACCGTATCTCGTTAGGAGGCTTATGTGACCTACGTATTGAGTGTTCTGAGTAGGTCGAATTTTTGATTGATAATTTTTATTGTTATTCAGTTTAGTATCAGGATAGTTGTGACAAGCTATGAGTTGTGTTAGTTTTGATTAGTGGTATTTAGTGGCTGTCACTTGTCTAAAATCATACGGTGTGAGTAAACTTTTATATTCTATGCGATCGTTCGTGTTTTGTCCTTGAGTGACATGCCGCATTGCGAAATTTTTCGACGGCTCCCTAGTTTAGCTATTTCGCTTAGCCCTTTGGGGGATTTAATGAATATGATTGTGGTTACGCATCGAGTGTGTCGAGACATTGTTACTCCCACTATTACTATCTTTCTTTTTTGTCATTTTTATAAGTTAAGTAAGAAGAGACAGGGTTTACGTTTTTGGATTTTTAGTTTATTTTTGGGGGTTTGAAAAAAAACATCCGCTTCCCGGAGTTTTTAATTTTGTTGGGGGGGAATTTTTAACGGTCCGGTATCGCCCCCGATGGAAACTGCCTTTTAAATATTAATTGCGCGCACAGACCTCCACCGTAAGCAACCATACTCACACGTTTTTTTAGACGTGACGTGTTTCCTATATGCGTGTGATTTTTAAAATCGTCGGCGAGGCGCCGCCATGATCACAGAAACTATTTACCTTCCCTATAGTGCGGACGTGCCACGAGGTCACCGTTTTCATTGGTATATCACCATCCGGTTTCCGGGATATAAAACGTGAACTCATTTAACCACCCTTAAAGGGATTGACGGCACCAAGTACAAGGCAAGGGAGGGTACTATACGACTCAACTCCATACGCTCACAACATCAGAGCGTTTTTTTTGGGTAAGGGCTAAGTAACCCAGCCACCCAGGTCTAGGCTAGGGGCAGCGACCATCCTGCCAGAGTTATCTGAAGACCGCAGCTAGTGGCGGCATCCAGGTTCGAGAGCCGAGTCCAGAACCATCAGCGAAGTCACACACGAGGAACACAGGCCAGATCTTTATATATATTTTTTATTGTTCTCACTTAATACTTTAATCTCAGTTTGATATATCGTTTTTTTCTGTTGTGTAAAATTTGCGTTACGTGTTTCGTGCCGTACGTATTTTGCGCTTTTGTAAGAAAAATGTCGCTCCGACGGCCCTTTGAATCGCGCGATTGCGAGTTCGCGGTATTCGGCCGAATATAGTGAACCCTGCGTGATAGGGTTGCGGACGGAGGTATTTATTTCTGGAAGCGTGGGCACGGTGTCCTGTATTTTGTGTGAATAAACGCAGATATTTTACACCACAAAATTCACACCTGTTATTTTTTGTTCCCCCCACGTTTTCTCAATCGGGCATTCTTTCAGTTTAACTTCCTGTTCTCACTGCGAGATTTAAATCTGGTGGTGTGGGCGCCAGATGGTCAGCCGTCGCGACAGTTCGTAATTTCTGAACTTCGCTGACTGTCTGCCGTCAACCCACGCAGGTAGGGTGGAGCCCCCCTTTGCGACGTAGTAGGGGCGAGGTTAAAATTACGTGGAGCCTTTTTTAACCCCCCCACTCTCCGACACCGATAGCCGGCCCTCGTCGCTGCTTCGAAGGGACCCTCCACTCGCTCCACGGCCTAACGCGCTGATTGCCCTTCAGGCACGTCACAACACTGCCTTGCCTATACGTATACCAGTGTCTACTTTATATTTAAAAAAACATGAAACATAATTTGTTACTAAAGACTTTATCCACAAGTATGCTACTAGACAAAGTCACCATATTCATATTGCTGGAATCCAACTCCACAAGTCCCACTCCGGAGTAAGGTACTGGGCAGTAAAATGCTTTAACTCCCTGCCACTGACAGTGAGGGGCTTGCCCCTTGCCAAGTTTAGATCCCATATAAAGGAAACCCTGATCAAGGGGACCTTTTTTAGTATTGAGTGTCTTATTGAAGAAACGATCTAACATGTATTGATTTATTTATTTATTATGTATTATGTATTATGTATGTGTTGAACTATGTATTGACTTGTGTAAGCCTACGGCACTAGCACTAATAAATTATTATTATTATTATTGTTATTATATATTATTTAGAACGTGAAAGATTGATTTAAACAATAATAATAGTATTATAATTTAATTCATACCTATATCTAGGAAACTGCACTTTCTAAATAACAGATTAAAATTTCTATTCCATACTGTGAACTATTTCCAAACTTGTAACGTTTATTTTTCCCTTGCGCGCGTGGTCGCACGGCGGCCAAGGTTAATTTCGTAGCGGCGAGTTACTCAGAGTCATTCGTATTCGAGTTCACAAGTCGGTCGGTCGTGAATTTTGTCAAGGACAAAAAACCGCATAATTATCACGATAAAGAACGCCATTAGGGCGTGATATTGTTGAAAAGTATGTAGTTTTGTGATACCCTCCCTCAACGTCAGCTGAGTACTGGATTAATTACGATCTCGAATCTTTATACTTAGCGGCCGTTATCCATCTTTAGGTAAGATTTGGCCCTTTGTCATTTTCGTTGGTGGTACTTACACCACTCCCTATCTGTAGGCCAAGTCGTTGCGGGCACATGACCCGTACCTACAACCCTCGACCGCCCCGATGACGCAAGGTACCAGGGTCAAGGGATTTTGGTGACCTAGTTCAAAAGCAGGGACCACGAGGCGGCTACGTCAACCAACTCCCCGACATCAACGCAGAACGCCGACACTGGATTACAGATAGGATTCTCTATATTGATTTATTTATCTGTTTTAGTTTTTGGGTTTATTTATGCGCCGTGTTAATCGGTGACGATATTGTACGGGCACGTTGTCGGTTCATTCGTGATACCATCATTTACGGTCGGCTGCGCCTGTGCACACGCGTTGGCGGCAACGTTCAACACATCGTTCAACGCGTCCCCTTCTTTTCTTGTGTCTATATGTACAGTCACCCTTTTTGTTTAATTTCTACAAATAATAAATGCATCTTTTTTGTTACGGGGCATTTTTTCGTAATTTATTTAAGCTTCCCTCGAATCCATCCTTCCATCTTGCATTTAAATTTCATGGAGCCACACCCCCACCTAGATAAGGCTAAAGGACGGCACACAACGTCTTTGAGTAAAGCCCTCGCCGAGGTGGTTCTTCTTTTTAAGGGTGGGCCCAAGTTCGACAACACCGGAAAGGTAGAGTATAGTGAGGGGAAAGGTGAGGGAGAGAAAGAGAAAAGGGGTGTGACAAACTTCTATAGTACACTCGGAAATGTAAATTAAAAAAAAATCATATTCATACTGCAATATTTATCTTCATACCATCGAGCGATCTTCCTATCGATACAGAGTTAAGGTATCATACGGAAATTTTTAAATACAAAAATGTAATAATAATTGGCGAGCTGAGGGAGAAGATAGCTTTGCTGGATGATGACTTATTTATATGAAACATGGGTATCTATACCTTATAATTTCCATGCAGATAAGAACCCAGCAAAAGCTAGACCAAGGTTAGTTCTACCATTAGATACAAATAATACGGACGCCCCAGAAATCGCAAATTCACTTAAGTCGCAGGCGCAGGTGCAGGCGCAGCGCCAGTTTTCTCAAAGTACGGTCAATACAAATAGTGCAATGGCTGACACAAAGTCCTACTCTGATATCGCTAAACTAACTGGCAATAAAAATCCGCTGATTAGCGGATTTCTGCCGCTGAACGTCCATATTACGCGAGTAAAAAACTGATATTATGGAACACAAAGTAATCAACTATATTAGGAATAAACTATTCCAGGAAACCAATGTATGTAAATGTACATAAATATACAATGTATATAAAAAATGGCGTACAGAAACCCACAATATATGTTCAGTGTTTAAGGTGTGATTTCGTTGCGACGTCCAGCGTTCGCGGCCCGCCGCACAGTGGTCGGAGTAGTATAGGATCACGGAAATAATTATGTAATCACTCTAAATATAGCTCATTAAGTATTTTCAATGTATTATTTATTAAAACTAAACGGTATTTGTCGGGATGGGAATACAGCGCATAAATGTGTCGTTAAATAAAAATAAAATTATATTGCAGAAAAAAGTACAACTAAAAAACAAAACAAAAATCGAAGACTTAATGACTACATGAAATGTGAATGGCATAAATATACATGATAATAAAAATAAATACCTTAACCCTCTAATTCCCAACTCCGCCTCAAGGTGGACAATACTAAATCCCATATAATGTTAAATTCAAATAAATTGGACATTAGAGAGTTACTTATCGCTTAATACTAAAGCTTGGGCATCTTCATGTAGGGGTACATGTTTTCGATTGAGTTTTGTTCTAAGTCTACTGATGAATGGGTCCGAGGAAGCCAGTAGCATATTAATAATATCTTCATTTGTAGATTCTCGATTACATTTTCTAGAGTGGCTTAACCTGTAATGACGGTAGTCTTTATTCCGAGCTTCTTGAGCTTCTTCTGTCAACATGCCGATCGGTAGCACAGCCATATTTATTATTTTACTGCCATGCATGAGGACTTTATGAACCGTATTGGGCATGTAGTACCAGCTATATAGACTGACGTACAATTCAGCAGTTTCGGTGCAATAGTTGTCAAATTTTTCGGCGTCAATTGTCGCACCCGAGTTTATTATTTGTAAAATTATACCAAATCTGTGAATTAAATTTTCATCTACTCCTGTGATTTCGGCTGTTATAGCTGGGTTATTGAAAAATCTTCTAGATGTGTTGCCGTCATTACTCGTGCCCATTCCTTGTTTCACGAAGTCCACTTTAAGGCCCAACTGTTTAAAGAATTCTTCTTGAATCCTTTTCTTCTCCACTTCTTTCTGCGGCTTAGTAGTTTGATTGGTTCTCCAGCTCTTAAAAGATTTATTGTATGCAATATGGAGTATACACTCCATGAATTTGATGCGCGCATGGAGGGGTGCCAAGCCCACCTTTAAGGCAACATCGTCTTCAATTTTGCTACGCACCTTATTTAACTCGTTCATTTCTGTTGGTTTTGCTTTACAAATGAAACATACTGCATTAGAAGATGTGTCGGTGATAGTTTGTGCAATTTTGCCATCAATCATTGTCAAGAGAAGCTGGTGATGCACTTTGTAAGTTTTTCCATTCAATGATATCACGGTTTCGTCTAGGTTTGCTATTTCTGAATACATCCTTGAAATTTCGTTTTCTGTGCCCATTGTCGTTTCTTTACTGAATTGAAACTGTACGGGTCTACAGTATCTTGTCGAAGATGGACATGTATTTTTCCAATGAACTGAAGTATCGTTATCTTTTGTTGATAAACAAAGAGGAACTAGTGATGTTAAAAACATATTTGCATCTGTAATGTTTTCCTCGTTAAAAGTTTGTTTATACTCGGTGTGGCCGGATGAACCATCGCATCCCCATTTGGAAATAAGGACACATTCTTCACCCATACTTGCCAGTTCGTCTTCTGTTTTGGTCTTAAAAATTCTTTTTGTAGTATGGTCCAGCAAATCTTGTAAACCTATACAAGCGTAACTTTCAGTGATTTCAATATCCGCAGGGTAACATTCTTTCTTAGCGTCTAATACTTTATCATAACTTGGAAAAATATCACATCCTAAATCTTTTACCGCATTTCTAATAATTTGATATTGATGTTTTGATAATGATGCATCTAACAATAAAGCCAATGCTTTCTCTGGTGTTAATGATATAGATGTGATAGATTTGTCATTAAATTTATCTGCAGCTCTAGTAATGAGTTTTTCTGGAAAACTCTCACACAAACTTTTGACTTTATAGCTTTTGGTTCGGTCACAACACTCATCAAAAGGTGTTTCTGGACGACCGCTGCGTGATTTCTTCGAAGGCCCTGGTTCATTTTCTGCAATATCAGGTTGTATAGGATTTACAGTGATAACAAAAGTATTCTGCAACCATTTCTGATATTTATTAAGAAATGTCTTCTTATTCCTTGCAGCCGCTTGCCATCTCTTCGTGAATTTGGGCAAGAAATTTCGACTCAATTCCTTGTAAATTTCCTCCAAAACTATCTCCTTCAGGTTCGGATAGGAGCGTCTGATATTGTCGAGACACTTATATACGTCACGATTGCTCGAAAGTACGATTTCAACTAATTCCGTGTATAAAATGGTAAAACTCGCCATGGTTCACAAAATGACAGTACTTTCTGATAAATAGATTTAAATGAAATGGATAACATTAAATTACTTATTTTTTAGCAGGTAATCAGTAACTGTTTATCAATAATAAACAAAACAAAATCTGTAGTCAAGGGAGGCTGAAGTTGTTGTTTACTTCCATCACAACGTGTACGAACAAAAGCACACGCCAAGCTACTTGATCGAAGAGTTTGTTCATCGCACGTTTTTTTTCTTACATTAACGAGGTCATTAATTTGAGTGGCTTGCAATTCTAAGACCGCAGTTTATTGCAACTGGAATCAATTGTAATATGTGCATAAGATTTCAGAGAATTTTTTAAGGTATATTAGAAGACAGCGGTCGACAGCGAAAATAACTATCAGTCATTGGTTTGATAAAAACTAGTAGTAAAATTATATATTTCTTTAAAATTGTTTTTTGACTTAGTCAATAATAAATATCTATATTTTTTCTATATATTTTAATAGTCTATAGTTAACCTAAACAAAAATAAATAAAAAGTTCTGCGAACATGAAATAAGTACCGAATACTTTGTATATGTAAATAGCATTTTTCTATTATTATATTGTAAAATTGTGAGTGCTCCGTAGTTTTGCTTCGATACCATGATACTCTTACAATATTACACATTATGTTAGACATCTTTTGAGGTACATTTTTTTAAGTCGCTTTTATAGAAATACTACATCAGTTAGACGATTAATTGACCTTCCAAAAACTGATTTATTTCCGCTCTCCGACCACTGTGCGCCGCAGCGTCCAGCCGTCGAGCACTGCTACAATGGTTTATCAATTGCAATGGTTTTGTTAACGCGGCTCGTCTTGAAGACGCAACGGCCCGCCGTCGACGGCTACGTCTCGACTGCTCAAAAACAAGTCGAGACGCGAACGCCAGGAGTTTCCATTGTGTGAGCGCATAGTAATTTGGTTTAATATAAACCTAGATAATATCGTCAAACAAAAAATGTCAAAAAAAATATCTTATATTAATGATGAACTGTTAATTGATCAATTCGTGAATTCCCGTGTTTATACGACCATAAAAATAAGGACTTCAAAAATTGCAAAACTAGCAAAGTATTTGTAAATTGCTTTTTCAAATTTACATGAATGAGATTGAAAATATAATCAAATTGTTCTTCATTGAGTCTAAAAAAGCCATGAAAATTTTCATCGTAGGCATCAAGATGAGTCTCAATAAGTATCTGTAATATCCTTCTCGGGTCCTAGATCTGTATAGTTTGTGGGTTTCTTTTCATATGGATCAGAATATCATCATCTGCTTCAGCTCCTATCAAAATGAATCCCGCAAAGGTTTCCGGATTCATTTTTGTAAGTACTTTTTATTTCATAACTTTTAAAAACGACTGCCGAAACGCAAACGCCAGACGTTTCTACCAAATCGTGCGATCGTAACGGCTGACCGTCACTGCCGAACGTCGAAGCGGGCCGCGAACGCTGACCGCCGCAACGAAATCCCACCTTAAAGTGGAAGTTTTAATGCGGAATTTTACGCGGAATGTAGTGTTTGTGAACGTGGCTACCACCGATCATGTTTAAAAGATTACAACAAGAAAGGGATATGCGTGAACACCAAAAATTCAGCTAGAGACGGAACCGGTGAGTCCCCATGTCTTGGTGAAAACAGTGGACATGACCTTAGACTAAGTCAAATAGAAGTTACCTACCTCAAAAGAGAAAATACGGCCCGTCGCCAACTATTAAGAGAAAATAACTTGAAAATACAGATATGTTGAAAGAGAAAGTCGTGAGACTAGAATGTAAACAACCTGTAACAAAACTGTCACATTTGCAAATATGGTTGCGGCAAACATGATCGGCAACTGTAATAAATCATCTACTCTCTCTAATGAAGTACCTGTTAGTTCAGAGATGGCTCCTAGTGTCAATACTAGCCACAAATCTTAGACAACTACTAATAAAAGCACGCTGAGTATTCCATCGGTAGCGCGGTCTGCGCAAATCGCTTAAGCAGATAAATGTCAAAAAACAAAAACAAGATCGAAAAAATGTAAACAATAATTTTACTGCGGTAGTAAATAAAAGGAAATCGTATTTTAAGATCGGGTAACAACCTAAATACCAGTCATTGGAACTACCGCGGTAGAAGTACCGCGGTACTCTACCGTGGTACTTTTTTGACTACCGGTTACCGTACCGCTGTACTTTTTTAAAGAAGTACAGACTACGGTACCGCGGTACTTTTTTTCTCAAAATCTACCGCAAATGTTCGGTACGGTAGCGGTAGTTTTTTCCAAATGTTTTCGTTTTCGAAGATATTTCTCAGGAAAACAATGTGATTATTTTATGCAGTAGATACCTAGAAGCCCAAAGTGCAATAAATGTCTTAATAAGGGTTGGGATTATTTTTCAATAACAGGATTAGAGGAGTCGTAAATTAACCTAAAATACCGTAATTACACAAAAGTACGGTTCCCGTACAGGTGTTTACCTTTGTAGTGCGCCCGTCTTTTCCATTTGAAGAAAAATGCGTCATGGTTACTTGTTACTTTATTACTTCATTGAGGCAGTAAGTAGCATTTACGTCGATTTCGGCCGGTCGGCTAACGAAAAATCGTCGAACAGGTAGTAACTTAATGGTTTTACAATGCATAACGGGTAATTTTAAATGATTCTGGATTTGTCACGATACGTGTACTCCCATAAAATTCTTCCACCGCTTTTCGCCACAGTTAGCCAGTAAATCCTTATGAATTATTTGGTTCATTGCAGTATCATCTGCCAAGGCAGAGTGTTAGTAGATAAACGTTGTGGCATTGAGTAGTTCTACTGTGTATATTATATTAAATTTATAATGGAGCCGAAGATCAGTGAAGAAGTATCCACCAGTTTACCATGGCCAGCATATAACGATTATTTTCAGCGGTTTAACAATAAAATAAATTTGTATTACCCCAAATTGGCCCAATTTTTAAAAATTGTACATCGTTGAACAGAGAATTTACAGAGCTAAAAAATGTTGTGCGTCTTGACCCATGTTCCTATTTAAAATTATAGGAGTCACTCTCGCCCCCGCTGGAGGGTAGCTGTGATAGGATTTACGGATTTACTACTATCGCAAAAATGGTCCGCCTCCATTCTAAACTCGACGTGTTTCAGGATTTTTATTATATACTAACAGAAAAGGTGATTGGGGCGGGGGCGGGGGGAATTATAGCTGGGACGCCCTGTATAGGTACCTATGTATATTTATTGTGATATTTGTTACTGTAAAAATATGCCCCTTACAAAAAAAAATAATACGAAGATCGAATGTTGCAAAAAACGTCCCAATGATATAGTTAAGATAAAATAGATTAAGAGATAAAATTTATTAAAAGAAATGACAAAAAAAATTGAATAAAAACTACCGCGAAACTACCGCTACCGATTTCGCGGTAACCGACTACCGCTCCCGCGGTACTTTTTCACAAATGTACCGAATACCGTACCGCGGTACTTTTATAGGGAAGTAACGCGACCGCTACCGCGGTAGTTTTCTGGACTACCGCTCCAATCACTGCTAAATACCAATTTGAAAGCCGAATCTACAAAGGCGTGGATATTTGTAGGGAATGTGGAGAGAACTGTCAACAATGAATAGAATAGAAGAATAGAAGAATAGATTTTATTTGAGTGCTAAAGTCAATACAACCTACACAGGTTAAAGGGAAAATAGGGATTAAATATATGAAACATACAGATTAAAGCATTAAAACAGAAAAGGTTCACAATGTGAAATCAATTAAAAATCAGTGGGTGCTATCACACACCACATTGAGGAGCACTAAAGATTAATACACGGTCAACAGACACACAGTTACACATAGTCAGTAAATTCGTTCCAGTTTGTAAAATGCCTTAGTGATGAGAAATTGCTTGATATTGCGTAGAAACCTAGCCAGTGGCTGGTTTCTAACGGCCGAAGGGAGGATGTTGTAAAACTTGGCGGCGTAATGCTGAGTACCTGTTCTAGCTCTATCTAGTCTGAGTCGCGTAGAGCATATGTTGGTCTTATGTCTAGTATCATGCCAGGCAGGATCATGATACTAGACATAGATAGATACACCACATAGTGGTGTGGCTCGTACAAATCAATATGTCGACGGATATATTTCAAGCACTCATAAATGAATAGCCACAGCAATGTCATAACTCGTAAGACTCTAAACGCCCCGCGGCAGTCGTCTCTGTATCCAAGGCCGGAGATGATACCTTCTGGCCCTGCAATCGTCCTTCTCTGCAGTCCAAGATACGGTGCCTTATCGTGGAGTGACCCCACATAATTAATCCGTACGAAATGTGGCTGTGGAACACTGCGAAATACGCACTACGAAGCACATCCCCCGGAATGGAAGACGAGAGATTTCTCAACAGGAACGTGTTTGCAGAGAGCTTCCTGGCTAGCATTTCACCGCGAGTACTCCATTGAAGTTTGTTGTGGATTTGGATGTCCAGAAATTTTGTCGAAGTAGATGGTGTGTTACGTTTCAGAGAGAAGGTCATTCGAGTTGTTTTAGCGGTGTTGAGACTGAGTCGATTGCAGGCGAACAAAGTAGAGGCAGCGGCACAGGCCTGAGAGTTCAGATGTATAGAGGTTTCAGTGTCACTGCCCGCATTACTTATTGTGGTGTCACCTGCATAAAGCACAATGTTGTCGTTTGTTAGATAGTCGGGAGGGTCGTTTATGTAGAAAAGAAATAGGAGTGGCCCGAGGATGGATCCATGTGGTACTCCACTGGTGACCTCGACAGGGTCTGAGATATCCCCTGCGCAAAGCACCCTTTGTTGGCGGTGGGTGAGGTAAGAAGTCATTAGTCTTATGTTGCTGGGATGCATATTGTAGCAGTACAGTTTCCGGGTTAGGACTTCATGCGAAACGCTGTCGAATGCCTTAGATAAATCGATGAAAGAGGCAACAGAAAGCAAACCTCTCTCGAAGCATTCAGTGGTACTATTGACAAAGTCGATAACGGACCTATCATAATACCATATCACAAGACCTACTTTGCCGCAAGCCTATAAAAATATCACGCTCCTCGAGCCAGGTCACTTTGCAGAAAAGAAAGTAGTCCCCCGATATTTCCCCATTCCCCACTAATGTGGCGGGGTCGCACGAGGGTGCTGGGAAGTTCACTAAATTCTGGCTGGCTGCCTTTACGAAGTATTTATTGAACGTATCAGCGGAGATGTCACGGCTCTTGTCACAGCTCTGTCGGTTGAAAGGTTTGATAAGGTTCCACATGGCCTTTTTTTGGGTTAGTATGCTGCTTCAAATATTGACCGTTTATCTCGATCTTTGCCTTGCTGATGGTGTGCTTGTATTTTGTCTTGTATGACCGTTCAATAGCTGTTTATCTCATTTGTTGCAGATTCTGATTGAACCATTTCGAATTACAGAATCCCGTGTTGATGTGGGAATGCTTCATTTTCCTGGGGAATGCACTCGTTGTGGAAAGTGAGATTAGATCTACTAGTTTCTCAGCTTGTGCATTCAAATTGAGATCGTCATCTTCCATGGAGGACAAGTTGATCTTCCCAACCAGGGAGAGAAAGAGGAATACTCATTTCTGTGTCATTGGCCGGTAGGAGGATGTAGGTTGGGTTTTGTTGTTATGCGCTAGTTCATGACACATCCTAATAACCACTTCAAGGTGGTCAGAGATGTCCGTGTTGATTGCACGAGTGCACACTTTGACTGCACTGAAATTGGCGAAGGCATTGTCGAGAGCGTTTCTGCCTCTGGTTGGGTATTTGAAATTGGATACGAGGCCATGCGAAAGCATGACTTATTATTTAAGAGGATCATTAGGCCACCGTGTTTGTAGGTACGCCTGGAGAATTGAATTGTTGGGTATTTGAAATTGGATACGAGGCCATGCGAAAGCATGACTTATTATTTAAGAGGATCATTAGGCCACCGTGTTTGTAGGTACGCCTGGAGAATTGAGTGGCAACAGACAAGTGGTGTTAATCGCCGTGCCCGAAACAGTTTTATTTCTATGCGAAATCCGCCGGTTTTTCTGATGGACGAAGTCGTCGCTATGTTCGTTCTCTGCGTTCAGCTGGTCATGGTTTGTACATGTCTGTGTACTTTTGGTTGTGGGATATCCCCTGTTTTATGATAGCTTGCCGTGGAGTTGGTAGCATCGTTCACGTTACGTTGTTTAAGTTTTGGTGTTTGTGGACGAGTTTTAGTTAGTGCATTCGGTGCAGTGCTACCTGCGGTGGGAACTAGGGAGGTACTAGGTGTAATATTAGCACTACCGGCATAAGCGTTGGCAGGGACCTGTGGAGTCAGGGGTGAATTATGAGCTGGAGGCAATTCAGTTATTTGAGACGCTATTGTTCCTTTCAGGAGGAATATATTCTCCTGCGTAACTATGGTTTTATCTTCCATCTCCTTTACTAATTGGCGTAGGAGTAGATTTTCTGCCATTACAAGTGAAAGTTTATCACCTACCGTGAGGAGGGACTTTAAACTAACCATATTTGCATGGTTGTCTACGTTGTCCAAGTAAGAGTCCACTGGGATAATGTTCCCAGTTGTATATCGACTTGAGGTACTCCTTAAGGCATGAAGGGTGGAATTATACTATACAGCGTTCACATATATACACTCGAGACACGAATAGTCTAATAATATAAGAAAAAAAGATAGAGAAAATAATATTCTATAACAAAAAAGAACCCAACCTTCTACTGGCAAGCGTCTCAGAGCACAATGTTTCTGGGTAGCTTTCTAGACGAAAGATTATTGTGGAACCAACAAGTGGGCTATATATCTACAAAGTTCAAGGACACTAATGAGTATATACTTCGAGATTGTTTTTTCCGCAATTGACTTACAACATTCAAGTATGGGGAAAGACGACCAATAGCAACTTGACTACAGAAAAAGGTGATACGTTTAATTTTTAACCTAGATAGAAGAGATTCATGCCGCCCAGTATTTAAAAAGAACAACATCCTGACAATAACTGGGCTTTATGAAATGTGCGTTATTTGCATTTAGAAATGGGGTAAAATTTCATAAGAACCGGGATACACATGGATACCATACCAGATACGGTGATTACTTTCGTATCATACCGCACAATACAACACTGTACAAAAAACCAACAATATATGATGTATATCTATATATATAACAAAACCCCAAACCGTATAAAGGCAAATCAAAATATCAATGTTTTTAAAAATCAACTCTGAGCTTTTATCATTGAAATGTCTCTACTCATTCTCTGAGTTTGAATGTATGTAACAAAGTAACCATTTTTTTTAAAGGGTTATATAATTATGTATTCTTATATTTTTTAATATGTATATTTTATATTATATTGTAATGTCTATGTCAAATGAGTTATCACTTTTGTAGTAAAATGCCACCGACCCGTTTTAAAATCTAGGCAAGGAGGGTCTTTGAACTATTATGACCTTGTTGGCATGAGCAGTAAATGCGCTATAGGTCGCATGCGGTCCAGCTGGCCAATGAGTACTTTCATCCCCATTCCACTGCGCGTATTTTCATTAAATTATGATAGGCATCGATTTGCGACTTTATCTCCGCTTGCCTTAATTCACAGTATAGTTTAAAGCGTTTTTCTTGCTTGCCCACACGAGGACTGCCCGCCAAGAAGTTCACAAAAGAGAAGGCTGGGCACAATTTTACTGCAAAAGTGACAACTCATTTGACTATACCTAACTTGTACAATCAACAAAGTATGTTGCTTTTAAAGATGAATACACTGAACTGAACTGAACTAAACTGAACAATGATCTCTTAAGTGCTAATGACTATAAAATCGCAAAATTAATATCAACATTTTTGGATAAGTACAGTTCCTTTAAACTTTCATGCAATGCAGAATATGCAAATTTAATTTTAAACTCCTCTTTTTGGCCCGGGGGCATGCGGGTCATTGGTGATAGACCGGCTGCATCTCCTACAAGAAACATGCCCATTTTTTGACATTAAAAGTGCTTTATCAAAATATACAGTGCATCGGAAATAAACTGGGTGATATATATATATATATATATATATATATATATATATATATATATATATATATATCTTCCTAAGTAGCATCAATTTTTCAAATGCAATCAACTTCACCGAGCATTGGCTCACCGCTAACGAGAAGATTTCCCTAGAGGGGTACCAGACGTCATCTATATTTTGACGAAGAGAACGCAAACAGCAATTCTTACTTTAAATACCCTGAAGTGCAGAGGTTTGTCCAAATATGATTTTCTCATAGAAGAAACATTATTTCAATTTTCATGTATATAACATTTTAATTTATACATTATTTGCATATATAGGGTGTTTCAGACCATCCGTCCCAGGCCTTTTTCTCGGTAAATTGACAGGTTAGAGGTTCAGGGTAAAATAGCATAACATAAGCCCACCTGAGGAATATAATAGAGTTTCGATTTGCGGAGTTACCGGAAGTAGGCGTAACTGCACTCAACTTTAGAATTTTAAATGGGAACCTACGTCATGCACGGCATCGTTAGCTAGGTATTTTAAAAAGAACAACTTTTGTGAGAAGGGTTTTTTTGTAAATGATATTCTTACTAACGAAATAAAATTTGATGTTTCAGACAATCAGTTCCTCCATTTCCTCGAAAGTGTGACGTCATAGAGGTTCAGGAAAAAAATTCAGACATCAACCTTGTGCGTCTTGATAGTCTTTAGTACTTTATATACTCTTTATATCTACCGAAATAAAAAAAAGGATTCCTTTGTTTTTTTAGAGTTTGGTCCTGGTAGATAAAATTTTTGATGTGGACGTGTTATGTAACTATGATTGGCCGAGGCAATGGTAGTTTTTGATCGATTCTTGTGCATCAAAGAATGAACTTCTAGTAAAAATAGTGAATAAATTGTAAGTATTTTACGTTGAATTAATAGAGGGCGACAATGATCTTTGTATTTCGCGTTTTCCAGAATTGGCATTGCTCTTTTTGTAGTTTGAAAACAGTATTCAGATTTTTGTTACTATTGATACCCCAAAACACAATAGCATATCTCGCTTGGGATTCAAACAAAGAATGATAGGTTAGTTTACCAGCCTGGAGACCAAGTCCACAAACAACGGCTTTGAGTAGTAATGCAATGAGAGTACTGCCGCAAAACTCCCATAAGAAATACGTGGCAGAGTTTTTTCGCTACTTTTCGCCATTTTGTTTTTGTACATCACAATACCCTCCTGATACCCTCTTAATACCCTCCCGGTACCCACCCAATACCCTCCCGATACCCTCCCAAGGAGGGATTTAGGTTAGGTTAGGTTATATTAAAATGCGTCCGATAATTGTAACTAGTGTAATTGTATCTTAAACTCAATTCCTAAATTTAAGAAACACACTAACATATTCTGTATTATACTATTTATATAGTAGTCCTGTCAAATTAGACTTTTTGCCGGAAATAAATTATATTGTTTAGAAATTTGGTTTACACTTACTCTTAAGTACTCTAGAATCGAATATCCGTCGAGTTTCCCCTCCCCCGGTGGGCCCTTAATATTGAAAAAACACCCCCCAAACGGTGAACTTGTGTTATTATGCGCAAATATCTCGTGCCTGAAAATTGTTATATCAGGTAAAGTTGATGGAAACGAAAATTAGAACAAAAATTATAGATAAAATAGAAATAAAACTATAATAGACACCGGAAGTCAAATGTGAATACTGGCGCGCGAAGCACAATTCGTTTATCGGGCTCTCGTTTCGTAAATAACTACCAAACGACTACATTTTTGTACCGAGGGAGGGGAGACTCGAAAATACATTTTTGTTGCATAGAAAGAAACTTCGTTCAATGTAATTATTTTGGAATTTTTCAGATTTATATTTTTTCCAAAACGTGTGGACGAACATATTTTATTTCACGCCTCTAGATTAGGATTTTTTAGCTTTAAAATGAGGTATTGCAAGCTGTCGGTGCCATTTGAAATTTTAAAGTGGTGGTGGCTATGGAGGAGGGGGTGACACTCAAAATTTATTTGACGTTGTACTTAAATTTCCCCCTCGAAAAATCAATCGATGTGTTTTTTTTTCATAAATCAAGTTAACTTGCATTCTAATGTTTAAAGTTGGCTTGTTTTGAAATATACACCCGGTATATACAGGGTGTCCCACACCAAGGACGATTCAGAGTTTATGCCTTTATACCTTAATTTTTTTATATCTCTTAACGACGGCCTATCTATGTGACCTATAATTTTAGTTATTAAGATTTTGTTATTTTAATACATATTACCTTTATGGGAGGGAAAATAATTTCGAGACATATTTAATGACAAAAAAAATATATGTAATTCAATCCAGAATTTATACAAATTCAAATTTAACACAGATAATAATTACATAAACAAATATTCTTAAAAATAGTAGTGAATGATTTTGAAACTCCAGGCCAATAAAACTTACAACGTCTTGTGTTGCATTTTCACTAACTCAGGTAAATAATGTGAAAAATAAAATGTTTTCAATTTCACGGTAATATTTTTTGCAAAGAACGTATCGTCTTTAAATATCTTTTGAGAAATAAATCCTTTTGGGGTCCAACACACAAAATAACAGTAATGTTTCTGAGTTACATGTAGCTGTCCTTGTACTTGATAATAATAATTATGGTTTGTTTTCAGAATAAAATTTTCATTTGTAATGATCCCAAACTTAATTATTTTACTAGATATTGCGTCCAACGGAGTTAAATTACGTGCATTGTAGGGACATTTTATCTCGACAATTAAACTCGTCAATTAAACCAACTGCCGTCGCTCCCAAATAACAATCTTTAGAATCTATAAAGAAACCACATTGTGTAATTTTTTTTCCGGTAAAAGATTCAAATTCTCGTTTAGCTATGGGTTCATGATCAATACCATACTGAGTACTTACAGAAAAAAAGCAATTATTTAGTAGTGACTTTATGACGTTTTTTGGACTTGAGGTCACTCGCATCTTATAAATTTTTCCAAAAGAGGAAGCTGTTAATCTAATTTTTCGTTCCGCGATCCACAACATGGAAGATGTTTGGTCTTTGGTAGATTCGCATATTTGAATAATTTCACATTCAGTTTTGTACAGTTTTTTTTAAAAATAGGGATTTTCTTTCCTCTATTTGAAGTGAGCTAATCGCTTCAATATGAGCATCAGGGCCGTAATCCTCATCAACATCCGCAATAGTTTTAGGTCTAGAATATCGAAGTTTATTGCTAGGCTTTTCATTAAATAGTCTTTTTCTACATATTGCTTTCGTCTTTACAGTTGCAAATTTCTTTGAATGAACACCTGGACTTCTATTTGTATTTTTTTTATGCAAGGACGAATAAAAATTTCCATCAGAATTTAATGAGAGACTTGCTGCATTACATCTCATTTCATAACTGCCTCTTTTTGAATAATTTATTCGCTTACCTCCTATAAATGTAGCTAATACGGAATTATAATTTTCTGCACTATTATTCGTCATATTTTTAATTAAACTTGAGCTATGATATATCAATCTATTAGCACACGAGATTATGTCATTATAGATCCCGCAAGTTTTCATATAATGAACAATATTTTTTCATCCTGTTTTGGTCCCTTACAAAAATATTCATCGCATTTTGAGTGATTCCCAAACACATGATCGATACTGTTGTCTATGCCTTTTTTTAAATTAAAAATTTTCTGATCAATTGTCGTCTGTTCTGATCTCCGTAAATTCACAGCGCAATTAACTGCCACACGAAGCCTCTGAATATTGTTTTTCAGAGATTTTCTTAGGTATACATTTACCTCTTTACCTTTTGAAGAAAATCTTTTTTGGGACAGATCCTTTAATTTAGAACAATAATTCCTGAGAAGGTGGTTTGAACATTAAATTTTTTTAATTGCAAATTCACCATAAGGTTTTGCTGTTAATAATTTTTTGTACACACTACTGTCACCATCGCCTACTAAATAAGCATATTTAACACCATGCATTGCCATACTTTCCTTAAATTCCTCAACAATAATGTCGCTTTCCAATGCTGTTGAAGAACCGACCCAATTTTTGAAGCCAACATGTTTTTTTTCTGTATTGAAAATACACATAGCACAATATTTATTTCTAACTTCCAAAAATAATTTATTTCCCGTTTTTTGCCCCACAATACATGCTGCATCCGATTTCGCATCATAATTTGTTCGATAGGATCTTTTACACCAAGCACCATCGGATATTACCATAATTAGGGGAATATTATCTATATCTACATTCCCTCATTCAATGGCTAATGCTGTTTCTTCACGACCAGCTTGTAATATAGAATCTAAAGAACCTTCGCGAATAATGTCTTGCAGGTTATCTTCAATTTTTCTATATAACGTGGCAGACATTGATGGTATGTTTAGACAGCTCACAAATTCGGTTAATTGTGAATAACCACACCCTATACTAATAATTCCTGATACAGCAGCGCCGTTTGTGTTTATTATTTTGTCAGATGTGTCACTATTAATTATTCATTCTACTTTGCATATTTCACATTTTAAAATAAATTGTGACAAAAACCCTCTTTTCACCTCCCTCGCAATATTAATCATTTCATATTAGTCATTTAATTTGCATGCAAAAAGTCCGCAATGTTGAAAATCCTGTATCTGGTCGAAGAAATGTTGAACATCAACGATTCGTCGACCTTCAATTTTTGTTTTTTCCACTGAAATTTACATTATTTTTTACATACGTGATTTTGCTATATACGGGAACTAGTGTTACCTGTTTTTTACATTTGTGTGATTTTCGTCTTTCGTGTCTTTAAAATATCATTGCTGCCATTATCTTCCTCAATATTTTCCGGTTGGATGTAACTTTCAGAAGTCGATACAGTTATTCTTGCATCTGAATCCGTTTGATTGATACTGTATTGAGAGAGGGCACCATCACGAAGTTTCTTTTTTTCTAAACTACTTTTCCTAAAGAGCATACAAGAGTAATGCATTTGTTTGTTATAATTCACCAAGTACTTACATGTTCCGTTTCAATAATAGTTTACTGCTTTTTCTCCTTGCCGAGAGAGCCAATCTGGATTTACGTCCCATTATTACTTCAATTAAACTAACTTGAAGTAATTACGACGGGGCGGTACTACAGGACTACTTCCACAAATTATAATATTTGATTAAAATGTTTGATAATAAAATTTACTCGCAATTCGATCGGCACTTGGTGAAAATTTAAACGCACTATATTACTTTCACGATTGATTTTAATAAATTGATAGCTGTCTCATTCAGACAATAAAGAATGATTACAATTTAAAGTTTCCATTTGAATCTATACACAAAAAGAGTGGCGAGATCAATATCCTGCTAATATTTCTGTAATGAGAAGGTAATGTGGTTTTCCAAATCCTGTCTAAGGTACGGGATGGTCGCACGGCCGAACTTCGCCGATTGCTGTGCGAGTAGGACAAGTGTAGGCGCGTCTTCATAATACCCGGAATCGGGAACCAAATTCACAGTGATTTCTATTGCAAATTACAGGATAACAATAAGCACAATTTTATTTTTAAATATGTGTGCTTATAGCTAATGGATATACGTATGTCCAACCAGGCAATTTTTTTCTAATTAAAGTAGAGAACACGTTGAAAAATTACATTACAAAAATCGCAAATTTTGTATTTTGCAGAATTATTTATCTATTAGAAATTTTTTTTTTTCTAAATTCAGGCTGTGGTCTGACATTGATAACTGCCAGAACTTAATCATTGCTCCCAGTTTGCTTTCGAAAATCGCTAGAAATGCCATAAGAAATGAATCGAAGCGTTGCGCCTTAATTTCTTAGGTCATTATTTTACATAAATGAATCAAATGTATATTTCCCTTCTCAATATAGAGAAAGTATTATTTGCGGACAAATTTGCGAATTCAAAAATGCGCCGGTTTAAAATTCCCCCGGCCTATCAAGGCCATTTTTGATAAACCTTCACTTATTTATAGTCCTCGCTCGGACCTTAAACATTAGGGCTCATCTGTAAAGTCCTAAATTATGTACTTATTACATAACTAGCTATTATGCATATTAACAACTAAATTTGTTGCAATTTCAGTATCATATGCAGATTGGCAGTCACACCCCGCATCAGCTGGCTAAGTTTCAGTTGCGACTCGCAGGTCAGCCTAATTACGCGTGCATATCTTAATCGACAACTTAGCGACGATGCAATTACAACGGGGGTGTAAAATATGTCTATACGTAACGCACACCATCGTGTTTGTAAAACCCGATGTTTATCTGCATGCGCGTATTAGCCGCGGCATTGCTACTGCTAAATGATGATTACGAAGCGGTTAGTGAATTGCTATTGTCAGAATGACCAATGAGGAACTCTTACCGTTGACAACGGCACATCTGCGTCCCTAACGGACATTCTGTAAATTAAACTGTACACTGTAAACTCGATGAAAATATCCCTGAAATCCCATTCCAGGCTGTTGCTACATCAGCTACATGTACCCCCGCAGTTTCATCTCACAATGTAATAATCACATTCGCACTTTAATCCGCACTTTATTACATAACAAAAATTAGTATACGTACATTTCAAACACACTTTTATTACTACTAAAAAGAAAAAAATAGAAAACATAAATAACATGTGACTAAAAATCTATAGACCATAAAGTGAGCAGTGGAATGAAATAACTATATGCGTAAATAAAATAAAATAATAAAATAAAGAAATATCAAAAACTTTAACAAAAAATACATATCATTGGTTGGAGTAAATCAATTGTTTTGTACAACCGCATACCTGAAAGGATTACACACGTTCGGATGTTTCCGTGGCTCATAATATCGGATGTCTGGAAAAACCCGTACGCAAATTGTATTGCTAGCACTCCAATTACAGTTGTCAACACTGACGTTTTGGCAGTTTGGCTGTCACTGTGAGACTGTGACACCTTACAGCGGCGTGCATTATTAAATGCCGTCTACTTGACTATCCCAAAATGTTTACATCAGAACAAGATGCGTACATCCTAATGGCCGAAATTAGTAGTGCAACTCAAAACCCAAGCGGATCATGGAGTTATTCTCTTCAATCCTGTTTTTATTTGATTCCCAATATTTATTGGTTATGGTATTCGGCCCCGTTTAAATTATCCCGCACGCCACAGAACAGTACCAACAGAAAAAAAATCCAAGATACCAACAAAATTGGCGTATGGTCTTTTGCAGACACCCGATACATTTACTACCATGCGGTTCTCTCTAATAGCAGTAAGAAACGTGATAGCTAATAGGAATGATTTTAATTGTATTCAAAAAAGTTCATAATTTATGTAAATCCTTAACTTAATATAGTCTAAAACAGCATAGCTTCTTTATCCTAAAGTGATTTCGTGATCAATGGCTGCACAAAGTTAATCACACATGACTGCTGATGTGATCAAAATAAGTAATCCTCAATCCCCATCAGATTTTATTACAGTGTAGGGTAGACCACACACACACGCACGCAAATTCACCACTCAGAGGGTATGAATCAATATGAATCAGCTGTGTAATTACTACGTTGAAGTGTCACCTATCTCTTCGCTCTCCGCTCGCCAGACTCGATTAAAATTATTGCCTTAAATAAGGAGCGACAAGTGTAATTACACGATGCATGCATCAGTTTAACCTATCGCCGCATAAATTCAAATGACGGCGACTAAATATAAACTTCCCTAGGTCGTTATAAATTTACGGCGACTTTGCCGCTTTCGAGAGGCTATGGAGTTGGGCAGGAGTACGTATTCTCGCGGATTCTACACCTAATACTACTTGAAAATAAAATAAAATGGAATGAATAACAATATAAACCATCTCTAGTTTTTTCCGGAATTTGAATCTGTTTTACATACATTTGGTAGATCAGAGTACTTAAAACAACCAGCGATCTAATTCATCCACCTAGGAATCAACCCCCAGACCATGCCCCAAACTTCAATATTTCTAGCACTGCATGCAATACTCATATTATCATTAATTACATGAAAATTGTAATAATCTCTAGTCTTAACCAGAGTTGGTGAATCATGACTATCCTCTAAATTTATAACAATAGAAAAGAATTGTTTGAGGTATACAGACTTCTGAGTACCTTTAACATAAACCACATCAGCACTATATCTTCCAAGTAATGTTCACATATCATCTTTGAATAGCCGTCGTTGTATGAGAGCCCGTGGTGCATATCACGGAGCCTATCACATACCTACTCGAAGAAAGATTTGCCCACCTCTGTTATAGATGTATCCATTATTTTATTTTTATTCATATTAATTTTCATAAATTTTTAAATAAATCATATCAATTATAATAAATATATAAGATATTTGAGAACACTGTATTTCGACTGTATTTCAGCAAACGAATTGACAATACTGTATTTTGATGCCAGTGAATTTTGTAAATATCCCGTGTATACAAATAAATACTCAGGCTGTTATCTAGTTATCTGCTACATATATATATATATATATATATATATATATATATATATATATATATATATATATATATATATATATATATATATATATATATACAAAGTAAAATCTGCACAAGTGTGCAACGAGGGCTTGTTTGCCTGCTGTGAGGGACTAAATGGTCCCGGGTCCCGAAGTCTTGGCACCTAACCTACAACTAATGGATGCCGAAAGTACTTTCTATGACGTGGATGACCCCGCCGTTGACGAGGTTAGTGTCTTGAAGAGAGATAATATGTTTCTTAAAGTAATTCTGAACCATAAGAATGTACTAATTGGTTCTCTGAACATGCAGATCAAACTTCTTAATGAAGAAGCAAATAGATTAAAAATCTGCAATGGATTGAAGCCATCTAGCTCTGCAAATGTGCAGTTCAGTAAAGCAACTGTGAAGAAATCTTCAAGTTTCTGAATGTGCCAGCGGCAATGCCGCAAACAGCGCAAGCACGGAGATCATTGTAGGCAGGAATGCCACCGACATACCAATCACCGAACGATCGTGCACTGGAGTGCGAAAAAGATCGTGCGAGCCACTCCATGGACGGGGACAAGAAACTTCTGAAGAAGTGAACGATAAGACAAGGCAAGAGATGTGGTCCACAGTAGTGAGGAAAAAGACCTCAAACAAAGCGAGCAATAGGAACTCTAATAAAAGCCCGGCTATTATTGGTGTGTCAACCAATGAAAAGGAAGTTCCCTTAAAAGCGGCCCCTAAATGGACTTTTATCTATGTGTCAAGGCTCGATCCCTCCACTAAAGCTGAAGACATACTGAACCATCTCCAGCATAAATTCCCGGAAGTAACTTGCGAGGAACAGGAATCAAAATTCCCACAATATTATAAATCTTTTAAAGTCTCAGTATATCTGCACAACTACAATGATGCGACTAACCCAGAGCTGTGGGCGAATGGTACTTACATCCCCAGATTTTTTCACAGGAGAACAGTAGAAAAAATACAGAGATAATACTTTTCCATCAAAATGTTAGATGTTTAGCGAATTGTGTAAATGAAATCATTTACCAAACCAATCTTCTAGAAAATTGCTGTATTATTGCAATAACGGAACATTGGCAATCGGATGCACAATTGCAATATATCAAGATTGGAGGATACAAGCTAATTTCGGCATGTTGTAGAGAAGAAGGACAGCATGGTGGGGCCGCAATCTACGTCTCTGAGGCGATCACGTCAGGTTTAGTGATATCCCATCTCAACAATCTCAGTGAAATTGGTGTTTTTGAATGTGCCAGTGCTGAGACAGTAGTCAATCATGAAACAATTGTTATGGTGTGCATTTATCGTCCACCAGACAAAACAACTTTTTTGCAGTTCTTAGACAAATTAGGCTCGGTTCTGGGCTACCTTTTCGATCGCAATTTACTCTTCTTTATTGTCGGTGATTTTAACACTGACATACTGAAGCTGGATACCTGCGAAGAGAGTAAACTCTTTGTTAACCTTATTTTGTCTTTTGGTTTTAAATTACTAATCAAAGAACCTACTAGAGTTACTCATTCAGCGTCCAGCTGTCTTGACAATGTCATTACAAACTGTTCTACCAATGTCACAGTCAAAGTCCTTAACACCAGTATATCGGACCACTACGCCCAGGTAATAGTACACAATACAAGGTGTGAAAATAAACCAGTAGGCTCTTATGCAAATACCAGATTATTCTCTGGCCATACCCTGTCAGTATTTGCCTCTGACATGACGGGGGAAACCTATGATACTGTTTATCAATCTGGCGATGTTAACTCAAAGATGCGCAGGTTTATGATTATTTTTTTGCTGTACTTTGACAAACATTTTCCTGTAAAACGTCTGAAAATGAAACCATCAAGGTTTAATTTTCAATTTACCACAGAGGCCGTGCGCGAATGTAAAAATTTATTAAATTGGCTGGAAGTATGGTAGCACATCGGCCAGATTATAGAGATTTACTTGCAGTGACGAGACATAATTTCAGTAATCTTCTTAAAAGCGCTCGTAACGAATTTTATAAAAAATTTATAGATAACTCCAACAATAAAAGCCAAGCCACGTGGATTGTCATTAGAGATATCACGGGTACTGACACCAAAAGAATCCTGCCGGATAAAGAGTCTCTCTAAGTTTTAGCTAATCATTTTTCAACAGTTTTCACTATTAGTGTAAATAGTATCTCGCCAGACATACCCAATGAACCATATCAGTGCAATATAAATATAAATATGTCAACGTTCTATCTTTTCCCCGTAGATGAAGCTGAGCTCAAATCAGTAATAATGAACATGAGAACAAACGCAGTAGCGGGTATGACAACATCCCTATCTGTGTAATTAAGGAAGGGATTGAATCAATCGTCACTCCACTATGTCACCTAATTAACACCTCTTTCTGTGATGGAATTTTCCCGGAGAATTTGAAACTTGCTTGCATTAAACCTTTACATAAAAAAGGAGACTCAAATAATTTTGATAATTATCGCCAAATTAGCCTATTAACAACCTTCTCAAAAATCTTTGAGAAGGTCGTATGTAATAGACTAAATAGTTTTCTGCTGAAGCATCAGATTTTCAGTAAATCTCAACATGGTTTCCTTAAGGGGAAGAGCATTGATACAGCTTTGTTTGGATACATCACGACGCTTCTAACTGCGCTCGATGCCAATAAGTTGGTCTGCGGCGTATTTCTTGACCAGTCCAAAGCTTTTGATTGCATTGATCATAATATTCTACTGGAGAAGCTTGAACCATACGGTGTTCGGGGCATTGCGAATCAATGGTTCCGTAGCTACATGTGCAACCGAAGGCAATTCGTGCAACTTGATAAAGACGGTGCTACGGCCCCATCCAAGATAATGAGCTGCAACAAAGGTGTACCACAAGGAAGTATTCTGAGACCGCTTTTGTTCGTAATATTTCTAATAGACTTACACAACACATGTGAAAAGCACGAAATCATCTCCTATGCGGATGATACAAATCTACTAATCAAAGGTCGAGATTTTGTACAATTAGTAAATAGGGGAAATGATCTTTTCAAGGGAGTGAAAGATTGGTATATAAAAAACAATTTGCTTTTAAACAATAAGAAAACAGATTGTATTCTATTTAAAATTTCCGAACATGTCGTTACACCATCAAATATTAACTTGGATCAGAAAAATGTCAAATTAAGTTCTAGTTGCAAATTCCTAGGGATCATTTTAGACGATAAACTTAAATTCAGAGATCATATAAATTGTCTTCATGGTAGGCTTAGTAAGGTTTTATATTTCCTAAGAGTTCTGTCGAGGTTCAGCAATAGTTCTATCGCGGGGACTGCTTACTACGCGAACTTCTATTCCATACTCAAATATGGCATCATTTTTGGGGTTCTTCACCTGATATACAGAAGCTATTTAAACTGCAAAAGCGAGCCATTAGAATTATTTTTCGCAGTAACTATTTTAGCTCTTGCAAGACGGTGTTTAGAGAGAATAATCTGCTCACATTACCCGCCATATACATATACGAATGCATTAAATATTCTAACCAAACATAGGGGTGAATTTCCTGAAATGTTTCCAAAATATGCAGATCGTCGACGTGTTGATTTCACTTTGCCTGCTCATAGAACGGCATTAGAAAAAGGGCCTCACTATATGTGTCTAAAAATTGCCAATCACCTCCCGCTGATCATCAAACGGAGAATGGTTTGTAATGACAGTGTCAAGAGGGATGTTTTCCCTCTCCTATGTGCGTTGGAGCCATACAGCTTGCATGAGTATTTCTCAGAAAGGCTTTAATGGGCCCTTTCTGCTACTGTAAATTATGACGCAATTTTCTTCCATATATGTATTTTGCATATGTTTGTTGAAATAAAGTTTGTTTATTATTATTTATTATTATTATATTATTATATATATATATATATACATATATATATATATATATATATATATATATATATATATATATATATATTGTTAGGTAACTTAATTTTAGTTTGAATTGATATTGCGTGCGCAGCGCTTTTGGTAAGAACAGAGTGGTTTGAACGGTGTCCCGCAGACGTAAGGGGACTCATTTAGTGCCAGGCAGCCGAGACGTGTGTGTGTGTCCATTTTGTCCATTTTGATGAGGCAGAATAAACGTGAGTTGCATGAGATTACTGTTCGGGGGGTATCTATTTAGGAAGGTGTAACGCTGTGTGCCACCTTACCGGTCCTGTGTATATTTGCTGTGAGCCTGGGGCTAGCGCTGAGTACTCGATATACAATTAAGCTGTGAGCTAATGATAGATACGTCTTAAGTGCCACCCCGATTGTAGGTTTCTTGTGACTCACCGCTTGAGGACTTATTATTATTGTTACAGACTGCGGTAGCTGATAAACGTCCGAAGCCCGGCCCGCCAAGAGAGTGAATGAGCCATGTCAAATAATTTATAATAAATAAGTATTGCTTTAAGAAGGTGTCTCTTTATTCCCCATGTTCGAGCGTAGGCGAGTGTACTTAACCCTGTCGCCAACATAGTTAAACTGACATAAAATCAAATAGCCGCTTTTACTATCTCAACAACAACCGTTGTACTGAAAAAAAAAATCAGTATAACAATATATATTGACAGGGACGGCACGTTTCCTAGCTCGAGCGATGGAATTGCGCGCGGCACACTGTTGCCGAGGTGCGCTAGAGAGCACGCAATATGGTTTCTATTTCACTCTTGGGCCGAACTGTGCAGCTAAAATGATTTAAAATTTAGAAATGAATGTATATATTAAATTTTACATTTTACACGTCTTAACTTGTTTGCGCCTGTAGACACACACGTTACGCAGTTACTTAATAAGTATAAGGCGCACGACAAATAATTAATTAAGAATACTAAAATTAATAGATAATGAAAGAAAATTGGACCTTAAAATAATAATAACAATACATATGAATGAGGGTTAATACAGGAGAAATGAATTGATAACAAATTGATTTAACAATAATATTGTGTTGTGAATAAATTTAGTTTTTTTCTCAGAAATCTCAGAATCGCAAAAATAAATAATCAAATAATATTTACAAATTTAATATAAATAGACACTTGAAAGATATCTTTTTATTTAATTACAATAAAAAAAAACATTTATTTTGTAATATATTCTTCTAATTTTAAAATTGACAGTAAGATTACTGTTAATTGTTGATATACTAGTAATATTGTCGTATTACAACTAAGGATAATTTAATATCATTAAGTAAAACATCCCATTGTATTCATTTCTAGTGAAATAAGTACCCATTACACACAATAAGAACTCTCCGCCCTAACTCGCCCGAAATTTAAGGATCATGTTAATCGCAAAAAGAACCAAGCTGCTTCTTTCACCCCAGTCGATGATGACGTGGCTAGCACAGTGTCTAGTGACATAAGTGTGATATCCAAAAACAAGGAGCAGATGAGCCAAATGTTGCTGAGCCTGACGCAAAATGTAAACAATTTGAGCAATGCATCAATTGCGGCAAATAATGTGGCTGGTCCGAGTAAAAGACCCAGTGGCTTTAATATGCCTGTACCACATTATGATGCTTCGGATGAGTTGAGCTCAGTTACAAAATATTTGGAAAAGATCGAACAGCTGGCCGGAATAAATGGCTGGGATGAGCAGGCTATGATTTTTGTGGGGACATCAAATTTAAAAGGAATGGCTTTAACATGGTTTAACGCCAAAAAGAGGTTAGATCTCTCTTGGCAGGAGTGGAGAGCGTTGCTCATTGAGTCGTTCCCGGAAGAACTCAACTATGAGAGTGCGCGCGCCAAAATAGTTGACAGGGTAAAGAGGACAGACGAGAGCATGATCGAATATTACTACAATCAACTCTCCCTCATGGAAACGTTTGATTTTAAAGATAACGTGAAGGTGAATCTTCTGATTCGAGGACTGAAGACCTCGCCATCGATTCAGGCAGCTGCCAGAGCTGAACAGCACCAAACACCTGCGGCACTTCTTCAGCTGCTCAAAACGTTTCCATCCGATACTGTAACCGCTAAAAAGATAATACCCTACAAAGGAATTTTCAAAAAGAAGATGGTAACTAGGTTTAATCCAAGACGAAACCTTAAATGTTTCCATTGCAATGACTGGGGCCATATATCCACGGGATGTCCCAAAAAGGCAGGAGGAAACCGCGAAAGTAACGTGAACGCGATCTCCAATAAGGTAATGTCTAATAAATATTTAACGCATGTTACAATCAAGGGTAATTCAGTGAAAGCGTTCATTGACTTCGGGGCCACTGTAATGACCATGACTCAGGCCACTACCCAAAAACTGTAACGAAAAAACCCCTGTAACGACATTAATCAAGGGATATGGTGGCGGAGCTGTTAAAGCTTTAGGTAAAACGAGGCAACTAAAAGTTAAAATAGGTGAATGGGAGGCACCATTATCCTTTTTGGTTGTTCCGGATGACATTCAAAATATAGACATTATTATTGGACCACCATTCACTGAAGTTCTACATGTCGTAGTTTTGAAAACATCTGAGGCGCTAATGTTCAGTAAGAAACAAAGCGAGAAGTGTCTACTAAGGCCATTAGAGGACACGCTCGTTCCTCTAATTTATGTAGGATTCGTAGAATGTGTTGGTACAAGACCAGGAGAAGTTTACGTGGAAGAAAGTTTGCGGCTCAAAGAAGGACAGGAACATCAAATACCAAGATGTATTTTACGAGTCACAACTGAAAATTCATGTAAAGTTCCTGTGACCAACCTATCAAATAAAGAGCTACTAATTGAGAAAAACGTAACTGTAGCACGAGGATTAAATTGTGAGGAGGAGCAAGAGGGAGAGAGGCCCTCGCAAAGAATAGAAATGATACCGTTCCGACTAGAACAAATTAAAATTAACAAGGAATTATCTCCAACCGAAAAGAATAGAGTTTTAAACTTATAAATAAATACCGAGATTGCTTCCCGACATCGCTTACAGAAATTGGATGCTGTCCAAGTACAAAAATGAATAGCAAATTGACATTAGACAAAACAGTGTTTTACAGACCATATAGGATGGCTCCTTCCGAATGACAAAAAGTTTAAACAATGATAGAAGGAATGAAAGAGCCTGGAATAATTAGAGATTTGGAGTCTGCATATGCATCTCCCATTCTATTGGTCAACAAACCAAATGGTTAAAAGCGGATGTTTGTCGATTATAGGAAGTTGAATTCCATAACAGAAATGGATCGTCACCCACTTCCTCTGATGACCAAGTAGATCTGTAACAATAATAAAAAGTCCTCAAGCGGTGAGTCACAAGAAACCTACAATCGGGGTGGCACTTAAGACGTATCTATCATTAGCTCACAGCTTAATTCTATATCGGGTACTCAGCGCTAGCCCCAGGCTCACAGCAACTATACATAGGACCGGTAAGGTGGCACACAGCGTTATACCTTCCTAAATAGATACCCCCCGAACAGTAATCTCATGCAACTCACGTTTATTCTGCCTGATGGTGACACACACACACACGTCTCGGCTGCATGGCACTAAATGACTCCCCTTACGTCTGCGGGATGCTGTACACAAAGTGAGGTCGGCCGTCTTCGCTAATCGTCGTGTGTACCCACTCTGTTCTTACCAAAACCTATGACCAAGTAGATCAACTCAGAGGATATAAGTTCTACACAAGTTTAGATTTATTTTGTGGTTACTACCAGCTTGCAATAGATGAAGAATCTAAGCATAAAACAGCCTTCGTCACTTCCGATGGACAATACGAGTTTGAGCGCATACCCTTCGGGCTTTGCAACGCACCTAGCGTTTTTGAACGGCTCATTAATCGTGTGCTAGGACCATTGAGAGGGACAGTGGCTATGGCATATCTTGATGATGTCTTATGTCCAGAAAAAACGTTTGACGACGGTCTCAAATACTTGGAGGAAGTATTTAAAGTTCTAAAAATAAATAATCTTACACTAAATCCGCTGAAGTGTTTCTTCTTCAAAAATTCCATTTCATATCTTCGTTTTGAAATATCGGGAGAAGGAGTAAAACCTGGAGATAACAAAACAAAAGCCTTTGATAAGTTCCCCACACCGAAAAACGTACAAAATGTGCGCCAATTTCTAGGACTAACTGAGGTTTTCAGGAGGTTCGTGAAGAACTACGCTAGAATTAGCTAAACACTAGCTACATTGCTAAAGATAAACAAGGTCTGGAAATGGTCCGACGAACATGTCAAAGCTTTTCAAGAAATAAGAAAATATTGGTCGAATGGCCTTTACTTTCCATATATGCATGTCAAAATGGCATAGCTGGCATATTGCTGCAAGATAAAGGTGAACATTTCTTAAAGCCTGTCAGATATTTTAGCCGAATATTGACACCAGCTGAGCAAATATGGCATTCGTATGAGCTGGAAGTTCTCGCTGTTGTCAAGACTTTGAAAAGGTATAGATCGTACTTGATTGGAAAGCAATTTACTGTCGTTACCGACTGTAGTGCTATAAAAGCAGCGGCTGAAAAAAAAGATATAATTCCTAAGGTGGCCCGCTGGTGGCTACAGTTGCAGGAATTTACTTTTGAGGTTATCCATCGAGCAGGGACTAAGATGTGTCATGTCGGCGCACTCAGCCGAAATCCGGTGTCTAACAACGAGCAATTGTCAGAGAATTTCGTATTCCGCATCGAAGTAGATGATCTAATTCTTGCAGGTCAAGTATCTGACAGAAAATTTGGAGCTATACACAAAATTATTCAACGAAAACCTGAAGATGATTATGAACGAAGTCTTCACGCACAATACAAAATAAAGAACAACAAAATTTACAGACAAATTAACGACACAGATCTTTGGGTTGTTACGAAACAGATGCGACGTGAAATAGTCCGTTGCTGTCATGACGAAATGGGTCACTTCTCAATTGATAAAACAATGCGAAAATTACAGGAATGTTATTGATTTCCCGACATGCGGAAATATGTAAGTAAATATATAGCTTCTTGTATAAGATGCATTCTTTACAAAGTTCCGAGAGGAAAACAGGAAGGGTTATTACATCCTATAGAAAGAATCGCAACTCCATTTCACACAATTCATGTGAATCATCTGGGACCCTTCAATCCCAGTAACGGAAAAAAGGTACATAGTTGCAGCGGTGGACGGTTTCACAAAGTTTGTAAATCTAGCAATTCTGTAAGGACAAAGGCATAGTCCATGTGAACAATGAAGTGGCTACGCCACGAGCTAATGGTCAAGTCGGATGATTCAATGCGACAATTCTTTCAGCATTAACAACGACTGTTAAAGTAGAAAAGGAATGGGAAAAACGTCTCCAGAAATTCAATTTTCTATTAATAATGCTACCAATTCCACAACAGGTAAGACAGCCTCTGAATTATTGATGGAGTATAGACCAAGATCAGCTGCTGATGCACTGCTGACAAACTTAATACAACCAACTCGCCCACAAGTTGAAAATCTTCAAGAAGAACGGGAAAAAGCCGCTGTGAAACTTAATAGAACACAGCTGGCCAGCAAAAAGAGGTTTGATGCTAAACGAAAACAAGGTACTAACTACAACTAAGGTGATTTAGTGGTCGTCAAGAAACAGAAAGTAGGAGACGGTAGCAAAAAGCTACTCGATAACTACAAAGGATTGTTTAAAGTAGCAAAGAAGTTACAAAATGACAGGTATAAAATGACACATGCGCGTGCGCGTGTGCGTGCGTGCGTGCGTGCGTGCGCGTGTGCGTGCGTGCGTGCGTGCGTGCGTGCGTGCGTGCGTGCGTGCTAGCGAAAATCGAGTGAATTTATCATCATCTTCACTAGAAATGCGCGAGGTCATTGCATTCCTAGCTAATTGCGATAACTGCAATTTCTAAATATATAGCTCGAGGTGTGATTTCCAGCCCGTTAATTACCGTAGACAAACTATCTGATATTTTTATCAGCAGAAATTAGAAACATAATTGTAAAATTGTTAAAAATTAATATAATTTTGATATAATGTGTCATTATATGTATATATTTTGACTAAACTTGCGTATAACCGAAATATTAATGTGTGATACAGTGGTATTTAGCAGCGCTTCAAACTCATTAAATCAAACAACCGGAACTCCAGAAGCTGTGTAATTATAAATCTAATTATAGCACATCTGATTTAAATAAAACACAGGAAAAATATACTAATATAAATTACCTCTCAGGACTCCGTTCATAATACCTATTTTGATTAGAGACATTTGTTATTTGAAAACATTGAATTTTTAATGAGTTATAAGAGTTATAATACCGAATAACGATTATAATACCGATATTCGGAATGCATACACATTCGAAACTATCGTATTCAGGACATTTGAGAATTGCTAGGGCAGTACGAGATATATCCTAATTAAAAATCACATGTGCTAGGAGGAAGCAAACTGCTACATCTTGTATTTGATAATATAATGCGTGTATTATATTAAATAATTATGAATATCTATATTAATTGTAGTGAAACAAATTCACTACCAATACATCAACCACCGGCACCACCATCTTCCGGCACCGCGCAATGCAAATGCAATAATCAGAATACAATAGTCCTTAAATTTTCCCGAAAATGAATCTGAAGTCAGAAGAGTATTATGTAGTTACTAAGTAGGTTATTAAGTACCCTTAATTCTAGTAGAAAATTCAAAAATCAGAAAACACCCCATCTCAAGTTTTTCCTGAACTTCAATCTGACACTTAAGAAACATGCACATTTTATAACTTTTAGAACTGATTTTTTTTAACACACTTTTGTTAGTTAAATGATATTTAAATTCTACACGGTTATTAAGCAGACTTAAAACTATTAGAAAATGCAATAATCATAATACACGCCATCTCTATATTTTCCGGAAATTTAATCTGAAGTCAGAACAGTAATACTCAGACAAGGGAAATATTAACCAATTTCGATAATTTTTTTGCAAAATTAGTGGCGTATGGAATTAAATTTTTCACAAAGTTTTAAATTACAATTAATACACTAGAATAGTGCCAGTTTTATATTTTCCGAAAGTCTAATCTGAACATTAGAAGCAGTATTGCACCATGTATACACTTCACAACTTTTAGAATTGATATGTTTTTATATACTTCTGGTAGTTCAGTGACATTCAAATTTTACAATTCTTAAATAGACTTGATACTATTAAAAAATGTAATAAACAAAATATACCCCATCTCTAGATTTTCTTGAAAATCATTCTAAAGTCAGTGCCGTAATATGCAGATAAGGGAAATATTTAACATTTATGATATATATATATATATATATATATATATATATATATATATATATAGTGGCATACGAAATTAAATATTTCACAAAGATATTAAGTACACTCAATACTACTAGAAAGAGCAAAAACAGAATATGTATCTCTAGATTTTCCGGAATATTTATCTGAAACCTAAGAGGCAATATTGCACCCTTCAGGATGTTCCACGCTAATAGACCATTGAAAGTTTATGTGGTTCCCGATCAAATAAAATTTTGAAAAAATTCATCCAAAGATGGTTGATTTCGTTCTTCTCAGGCGAAATACTTTCAACCTTCTATCACTTCCGGTTCTATCGGAAGTAGGCATCAACTTTTGTTACTGTTGTTTTTAAATAGAACATCCTATATATTGTTATGTTTTTGGCTTCCACATTTAATTTGAAATATCTTTTGTAGAGATGTATGTACACCTATCTTTTTTACTTTCTGAGATACCTGAAATATACCTCTATGACCTCTATATTTTGCAGTTGAAAATTTTGACAATTAGTCATTCAACAATTACATTAGTTAAGTGCCTACTTAAATGAAGCGTATTCATTTTTTTTTAAATGTAATTACGTACCTTTTATCTCAATTGAGCAATTGGCATGACAATCTACTACAAAAAAGTATTAAGTAATTTCGCCTATGCTGTTTACACATGCATAATAGTTTGTGAAACATGCTGTTAAATAAAAACGTGTGATTTGTGACAATATTTTTTTATCATTCAGTCATTGTTTCATAAAATTTAAAACATTCAAACATAAATTAGTCCAATTTCTTGAAATTTATTTAAACTTGATTTAACTTGAAATGGTAAAAGTTGAATCTTCAACATTTCCATTGCTGTATTCTCAGTGGACTTTATAACATTTAGATGTTATAAATTTAATTAAAAATTTATAACACAAAAAAATAATTTACATTTTTCTTCCTTCAATTTTAAAAATTTGGAAATAAAAAGTCTTACATTGACTATAAAGAAACCAATGACCTCGTCATTGGAAAATTGATGAAAAACCCTAGAAGAATATTGGGTGGGTTTTCTTCTGGCAAAGATTGGAGAGCATTAAATAACTTTATAGTTTGTACAATAGATGATATCAATGACATGCATCTTGTTTTCAGATGTGAGACTTTGTATTCTACAGAGCGTTCAAAAGAGTGGTGTGAACTTACGCTGGATACTAATAGATGACACTGTTCAAGATGCAAATCAAATATGTTTTGCAACGTTGCTGAAATGTTTACTAGGATATTTGTCATTATATCGTTAGAACCAGTTTGAAATTGTTGGAAACTGTGAGGGAGGGCTGTGTTGGTTTAGTAATGTACGCACTGTTATACGGTTACAACTTAAACCATATATTGCTCTGGTTCATTACACTCTGCTAAACAACGTGAATATAATGAGAGTGAAAATTTATCTTACCGGCCAATTTATCTAGAGATATCATATATAGGGATATTAAGGAGTCGTGCAGAGTGAATTGACATTCGGTGAGAAGGAGATACGATCTCGGCAATGTGTCAGACTGTAAGTACAAAAGTACAAACAATAGTAGTAGCAAAAAACGACGTTCACGATACTAGCATGGTACTATTAAATGCTTGTCATTGCGCATTTCTACGGTTCTTTTCCATATTTGATTGCTTTGTCAGCTTTAATTCATGTACACTTATAATAATAAGGCTCCTCAGAATCACCACAAATGGTCAAAATTCAATCGAAACCGATGAAAAATAAATAAGAAAGGTACAACGGTGTGAATTTGAGAAGTGAGGTTCTATATTTGGTGCCATCTGGCGAAAAAAGCTCATCTGACGGATTTGTAAATACAATTGCTGGCAACACTGGTCCTAAGGGATGCCATTCTTGTGTAGTAATATTCACTACGGAGGACTTTTGCCATAATTATAAGATTATTGTTGATATTGTTATTCTATAGGATAAATTTAAATAATAAACTACCTCGATAATTTCTGACAAATCTGTTTGCAGCATTTTTATTATAATTAGTATATGCATTGTGTCTCAAAACCTTTAACAGCATTACACAGCCTGACTAATAGTGTTGCTTGTATTTGTATATCTGTGTGTGTTATTTGTGTTGTATTTGGTATTGGCGTAATCAAAATTTATCGGGCAATGCAATAGGTTAAATCCTTATTGTACAAACGCATAAGCACCTGATGATTGTGCAGCCAGTCCAGCGCTGAATTAAATAATGTTGGGGAAATGTTTGTTGTAAAGATTATTATTGCTGTATTGTTATTATTGGAATTATAATAATGTTAGGGAAATGTTTGGCTTAGAGAGAATTATTTCTATATTGTTTTATTGCAAGTATTTGATTTTAGTTGTTTTATAATGAAATTAAATAATATATTTCATTTAATAGTCTTTACATCAAACGTTAATATTTTTAATATATTTCTACACGATGGTGTCCAAACTTTTTGTCTGAAGAACCATAGGAATTTTGTAAATTCTCGGCGAGTCTGACCGAGTTTTTCCTGTACCTGGCATGCTATAACTATAAGCAATGAAAACTTAAATTTATTCATACTAGAAACATACTAGAAACTAGAAGATACATAGAATATGTATATAAATTGAAAGATACTAAAACTATAAAATTTTGCACGTAGAAAGTCGTAATACATTTTCATAAGTCTACCGCAAGTTTTTGAAAAGTGGCTAAATTTCATGAAAATTCTAATAAGTTTGCTAGTTCTTATAAAATATAAAATGTATAAAATATATAAAAATAATATAAAAAATCGTAAAAAAGATATGAATATTGCAGAAAATGTAAGTAAAACATTAGAAGTTGCAACTGAAAATCCTATAAATGAAAATCCTAGATGTTTCAGAAATGTGTTTAAATTTTCTGAAACATTTCCTAAAAAACTATACACAAATGTAGCGTAACTAACGAAACAAAAAATGAAGAAACTGTATAACAAAGTATATACAGTATACAAAGCAAATTTGATGTCAGAAATTGCCATATAGTTTTATGAAAATTTGTAGAATGTGCAATAAAAATAATCAAAAACTTATACGGCATTTGAAGGCCTCGTAAAATATGCCTTCGTGCGATATGAGACTCGCTTGTCATACAAACTACTATTCTGCTTTACAAAGTCACCTATCAAGTTAGAATACTCTAATCCTGCGGCGATTTGGGTCTCTATTGAAGAGCCAAAGATGATAACTTTACTTGGTTTAATGTAAACCTTAAATATTTTATTACTATTATTAGTTTTAACTTAGAAAAGCTACGCTTGCCTCTATCAACAGAGCCACAAGCGTACACTGTTTAAATCTTTCAATTGTTGCATTTTAAAATATGTTGGAAATTTACTACTCGTATCTTGACAGAGTATTAATATCTAGTAAATTAGCTTTCAAAAGTAAATGTAATACAAACATTGCTGGACGCCAGGATGTAGGTGGCATACACAAAATTCTAAAACAATTTCCGATTCGAAGCCAAAATGCCGCCCCTGAATAGCGCCGCCTGAAGCGGTGGCCTCAGTGAATAAAGATTTGCTCGGAGCTTTCGCTCCTTATAATTAATTAATTTGTCAAATTGACATATTTTTACCGTGTTTTTACAAGCTGTAATTAAAAAAGGGTAAGCATGGTATTAATTCTATGTAACATGAAAGCGAGTATCGTATGTGGCGTGTAAGCTAAATTGATTATGAAATAAATTATACCATTTTATAATAAACCGATCTAAAAGTATAATAAATTTAGAAGTATTTCGATGCGCTGAACATATTGTGTTGAACAATATTATGCAAAAGTTGCTGTATAATAGACTGTCTTGTAAAATTTATATAAAAAACTTGTTCATGTTTTGCATAAACAAAAATTATTTTTTGGCCAGTAAACGGCCGAAATGCCGCACTATGCGCCCCGCCGTTTAATTAAAATGTTATTTCACTCTTTTGTGGGAGGACAATAAAGTTTATTAAAAAAATAAAAAATCTTATCTGAGGGAAAATCTTTTTCAGCGACCCCCTCTTGGTAGGATTGTGGTGCGTCGCACATACACGACTCTTTTTCAAGCGACTTCCCCTTGCTCAATGACCGTTGTGTTTTCACAAAGAGTATTCTATGATTATTAAAATATGACGTCAGTGGTTAATTATCGGGAATAGAACACCTGCTACCCTTTCCAAATATCGCTGATTAACTTTTTCATGTGCGACCCCTTCACATGTACTTACGTTTTACCAAAATTATTTGCACACTGCCCCTCCATTCATATGCCTGCATACAATTTATACTCGCCGACACACAGCGCCTACATTGTAATTAAAATAAGATTTATTACTGTTACCAATGAATTACTAGAATGAATCCATTACACACACCACGGCGTATGGCATAAATAATATTTAGCCGTCTTCAAACAACTATTGCAATGTTGAACAGCATACACAAACATATCATTTTATATAATATAATGTTTTCAATTCGAAATATTTGTGTACCTCATCAGTCATCAAATTAGCTAAATTAGCCTCAAACCTTAAAAATAGTTCGGCAGAAAGTCTAATTTTCCAACTCTCTTTGCATAACAACATACTGGGTGTTTAAAATTAATCCACCTAATCGCCATGTTTATCCCATTTGTTACCATTTTATATGTTGGAACCAGTAACGATCAAATTATGTTTATTTTATAGCATTACGTTAATGCTGTTTACTGCCTTTAATTCGAAGATGAGCGGACATCTCTATAAAAAATTTGGCGTTTTAAATTTTCTACGAACTTCACACCGTGCGGAACTTTATCTGGTCTTTAGAGTTTTCTGAAATATTTTTGCATACATATAAACATTTGCATAGTTAATGCATAGTTCATTTTGCCTTTTTCGGGTGCATTTTGTTTCTTCATGTGCCTTTTAAGGAGCTATGTGCATTTTTTTTTCGTTTCTGATATTCTTGAAAATAATGTACATAGTTGTTTTTTTGTAAAATAAAATAAAATTTTTACAGAACACTGGAAAATGTGTATTATTTTCTTAACAATTGCCTATAATGTTATTATTTTAAGACCCTCTAATTTTTCTATTAGTATAGTATTAAGAAAACTCCCATTACTAGTTGCAGGTCTCAGAACTTAAAACCGAATGGCTCATTAGTTTTCATTATACCCCCACGACCACCCCTAACACCACGAAAACCCCCACCATTCTCTTAGTCCCTTAGTTCTCTGAAATTTGCTCCCATAACATCGTGCGATGTAGAAAGATCATTTTCTATGTACCTACAAACAAGTTCTCAGCGACAAGAGATCTAAGTTAACTAAAGAAAATAGATAAAAATTACTTGTTACCGAATTGTTCAAAAATAAAAATTAATAGGTATATATATATATATATATATATATATATATATATATAGGCCAACCTATTGGTAATATAAATATTTTATAAATGAACAACAATAAAAAATAACATATAATGCGTAGGATGCGCCCATATGCATCCGCCTTAATGAATACTCTTTATATAATAATAAAGATGCTGATTGTTTGTGACCGCAGGTAAATCGTCATCCCTTAGATTCGGACATCGCCTGGGAGTTGAAGATTTGGGTCCATTGTTGTCGTCTTCTTCTAATTTTTCTTACAACCAAATAGCTGAAGACTCTGATAATGGCGACGTAAAGGAAGGTGGTCCAAATACTTGGGGTGTAGAACTCTGGGTGGAAACCGCATCAACTGGCAACTGCTGGATTACTCGAACATCTTCAAAATTAAACTTATCTAAATTTATTTTGAACCCTGTATAGTTTGATTTATACGGGCTCATGTTGTTGCTACTAATAACAACTGGGCTCCGGAATGTTGCGTCGTGATGAATAGTTTCTTGATTTCTAAAGAAGAGTTGACAGTCTTATTTTTTGATATGGTAGATTCCAGTAAGTTTTTCACGTCAGTCTCGTACTTGCTGCACAACTTGAGTTCTTCAGGTAGCTTGGATATTGAGAGTATACTGCTCCTCGAGCGCATAAATCATTTAGAGGCCAAATTGATCATTCGATTTAAAAAAATACTTGACCTTCGGTATTATTGTGACAAATTCGGTCAATTATTTAGTGGGAATTAGGTTAAAATAGTACAATTTATGATTAGGTTTATAATTTATTGGAAGAGAGAGAGAGGAAATAAATTATTCGGTTGGTTTTTTGTTCAACGGGTAATTGTTGATTATAAAAGTGTGATATTCTCTCAATTTTAGATCTAGAAATCTTTCGAAACAATAATACTAGGGCTCAACATTTTACCTCTATGGTACAGAATTGAACCCTCAATGTTTTTGAAGATATTTAGAATAACATTGTAAACTATGATTCATTGGTTATATAAATATTTTGTATAAGAGATGTGTTGGTGATCACTTCAAAATCGCACTTAATTGCTTGATCCCAGACTTCAAATTTGAGTCGTTATGTTCAGTACTTTTAATAGTAGAGTATTATTTTTTAATTAATTGGCATTCAAACTGTACCTGTATTTAATTGATTCATAATTTCGTTTTTATTAGTCGCAATATCGCAATTTGTTATGTGGTTTAAAATTGCATCAATAAGTTCACCGTCTCTGACATCTACATTTCCTCTTTACAGTTTTTATTACTCTTTGGTTTTCATTTCCGGACGTACTGCGTGTGCAAAAATTATTAATTTATTTTCGCTTTGCGAGTGAAATTTAATATTCTATAATAATCTATTACAATAATCGAAGTATCCTTCGAATTAAGAAATGTTTTTAAGTGCTTGTCTTAAAAATTATTATTGGGAGAATTACCCATTTTACTTCCGCCAGATTAAATGTGGACGTTAATATTTGAATCTTTGAATACGTATTCGATCATATGTTGTATTATTTATTGACAAAATTCTTTCATTTTTATTAAGGTGTTGAATAAATTTTCGTACTTGGGTTTATCGTAATAATTTTGTTTTGTTATTAAATACATAATATACCGTTCTTCTTCTCTTAAGAAACATATGAATCGACCTTCGGTTTTGGGGATTTGAGTAATTCGATATTCCCAAATATTTGTTTATATTGCAATGCTATACCAGCGTTCATATGTAAATCGGTACTAACACAGGGCGCTATGGAAAATTCTCTAGGAGCATAGGATAAATCGTAATGTACTTCATTTACATTTCCAATTACTATATTTTCTCTATGATTTCCATTGTTTACGTATTTTCTACAATCTGTATAATTAATTTCTTTTATGTTGATTTGATTAGTTTTCTGTTTGAAATTTAAGGGGATTTTCTCGACGTTATTATGGTGCCGAGTATTTATCCTCGCAGTTTTTAGTTCTGGATTAATAAATTTTAACTCTTCATTCTTATATTTATTCTATGTCATAGATGGTTTTTGAATATTTTTTACAAATATTTGCGTTGGTATACGAGTATTAGGTTGGTTTCATTTCTTTTATTGATAATTCTTTATTTATTAATTTGTGTACGGTCATTTGAATCGTCGTGCATTAATTTTACTTTACGTGTATGGTTCATATAATATTATCATTAATAATTCTAGTTTCATCATTAATATCACCTGGGTCTGGAGAATCCATGTGACCAGTGATAACCTCTAATGGTGTAAATATAGTAGTAGAGTGAATCGATAATATATCCAAGAACTGCATAATTTACTTGGATTTCCATCGTTTCCTTTTTATATTGATCTTGATTATTAAACAGACGTATGTATTATTCTATTACTGTAGAATGAACACGTTCAACCCTCCCGTTTGATTCTGGGTGCTGAGAACTAATGAAATGTAATTTGATATTATATAATTCTAATAATTCTTTAATTATTGAATTTTTAAATTTCAAATGGTTATCTGCAATTATCTGATAAGGGATGTCACGATTACTGAAAAATATTATTAGTTAGTTTGCAATTTCTATTGCTTGATAAGAATTTTGTTTATAAATTTGATAATATTTTGAAAATGAATCAATTATGGTAAAGAATTTGGATCCTTCTAAAGGAATACTATCGATATGTATTATTTCAAATGGCTTTACAAGTGTTGGAGTTACATTGGATTTTTGTTTTATTGGATTCTTTTCATATTTGTTACTTACTAAACAAATTTCACAATTATTGATATATTCTTGGATAGTACGCATTCATCCTAATCTTCGATATCTTTTACCTATTCGGTACATTTCACAAAATTTATTTGAGAGTTTTTAAAATAAGGTAATTGCAAGGTAACGCAGAATTTCTCGTAAATCGATCTCTCAAAATATAAATAATATTTTACTTTTGGGGACTATAAATTGTTTCACGAATTTAATTGCATCATTTACAAATGACGATTGCGAGAATTGCCCAACTAGTCTCACTTCTTTTAATTTTCGACTAACTTTATTACTTTATGTTTTCCGGGTCCATAGTTTACTTCTGATATGAAAATTTTGTAAAATATTATTATATATTGACTGATTTTTCTATTACGGGGGTAGTGATTATTGGATTTTCAATATTTGAATGTACTGTATTATTATCGCTCTCTCATTATTATTGTTATCATTATTAATTTCGTCCGGTTCTCCAATTTCAACAATTAATGGCTCTGTGCATTGTGTGTGTCTCGATTATCAAACAGACCTTGATCAAATGATCTTAAGTAGAATCTGCTTACGTCTTTACTTTCATCGTGAACGTTTATCTCTATCCTAGACGGGAAGTCCGTATAATTATTTAGTACGCCTTGTTTATATACAATTTCAAAATCATATTCCGATAATTTATTTCGCCATCTGATATGTTTTAAGCTAGGGTCCTTAAGGGACATGAGGTATTGAATTGATTTATGATCCGTTATTATTTCATATTTTCGCCCGACTAAATATGGACGAACATATTTCGTGGCCCAAACAACTGTTAAAATTTACCTTTTATCTTAAAACTTTTTTTGGACAGATCGAAGAAAAGGTTTCAGACAAATGTTATAAGATAGTTTAAGGATTTTATAAATGTTTTATTTGCAAAAATCGACCGAGTGGTTTTCAAAATATCATGTTTTGAAATTTTTGATCGGTTGCCATTTTGTTATTTGATAAATTAGAAAATAATTGTAAATACAAATGTTTTGGAGAACCGAAAGCAAATGCTGAAAGTTTTTGTATTTTTTAAATATTCCTTAAAATAAGGGAGTAATGCCGATTTTTTGAAAAACAAATGAACTTGAACTTGAACTTGCTATGAACTTGGGATCCAATTTAAAATTAGAACTAAGAAAAGTTGTTTGTTTCAATGAGTTCTACCTGCCATTTTCGGGTATTTTAACTTGGTATTAACACCCTGTATATTTCTGTGTTGGAATAAACACCATTTACTCATAACTTGTGACTTATGACCTTGTGACGTGCCTGAAGGGCTATCAGCGCGTTAGGCCGCGGAGCGAGTGGAGGGTCCCTTCGAAGCAGCGACGAGGGCCAGGCTCTCGGTTCTTGGGGGGGGGGGGGGGGGGGGTAAAAAAAAGGCTCCACGTAATTTTAACCTCGCCACTACTTCTTCGCAAAGGGGGGCTCCACCCTACCTGCGTGGGTTGACGACAGACAGTCAACGAAGTTCAGAAATTACGAACTGTCGCAACGGCTGACCATCTAGCGCCCGCACCACCAGATTTAAATCTCGCAATGAGAATAGGAAGTTAAACTTAAAAGAATGCCCTATTTAGAAAACGTGGGGGGAACAAAAAATAACAGGTGTAAATTTTGTGGTGTAAAATATCTGCGTTTATTCACACAAAAGACAGGACACCATGCCTACGCTTCCTGAAATAAATACCTCCGCCCGCAACTCTATCGCGCCGCCTCCACCAGATTCGGCCGAATCCCGCGAATATGTAACGCGCGATGCGAAGGGCCGTCGGAGCCACATTTTTCTTACAAAAGCGCAAAACACGTACGCCACGAAACACGCAACGCAAATTTTACACAAAAGAAAAAAACGATATATCAAAGGAAATTAAAACAATAAATGAGAACAAAAAAATATATAGATCTGGCCTGTGTTCCTCGTGGCGACTCCACTGGCGATTCTGGGCTCGGTTCTCAGGACGTGCTGCGGCCGGCAATCGTCGGGGACGGCGTCGCTAAATTTCAGTCCTCAGAACAACTCTGGCAGGATGGTCGTTGCCCCTAGCCAAGAACCTGGCTGGCTGGGTTACTTCAGCCCTTTCGAGCGTGTAGAGTTGAGTAGTACAGTACCCTCCCTTGCCTTGTGCCGGTGTCGTCTATCCCTCTTAGGGCGGTTAATGGAGGACACGTTTTAAATCCCGGAAACCGGTTGGCGATAGACCAAAGAAAAACTGTGACCTCGTGACACTTCGCACTCCAGGGGCGTTGACTAGCTTCTACCTCATGGCAGCGCCTCGCCGACGATTTAAAAATCACACGCATATCGGAAACACGTCACGTTTAATAAAATCGTGTGCGTAACGGTTGCCTACGTTGGCGATCCGTGCGCGAAATTAAAAATCAAGACAGTTTCCGTCGGAGGCAAAACCGGCCCGTTACAACCTATTTTGTGAAACTCTCGATACTGCACCGTGACGTGAAATACGCCCACTCTACAATACACCATCAATGCGAACAACCAATCTTCTTTCTGTTAAATAAGACATCAGGAAATTCAGAAACGTAACTCTGAATCCTACTGCATACAATTTTTGTTCCAGAAATTTAATATTTACGCAATCAAACGCTATGGATATGTCATAAAACAGCCCCCCTATATATCTACCCCTATCTAATTCTATATTAATATACTCTATAAAAGTTTATGCCGCAGAAAGAGTCCATCTTCTACACACTTACTAAAAATGAAAGCAAGAGGTTCACTAATGACCTCAGATATTGATTTGATTAACTTGGTAGATATATCATATATTCCTCTACTTTTAATTCGGATACTGCCTTTACAACTTCCGACTCTTCGACACGAGTAAAAAAGAAGGTGCTTGGATTTAGTGGTGGCAGAGTGCAGTGAGTGGGAGACCATCTTCAAATGTTGTCGCAGTTTATTTTCTGCCAGTCATAGTTATAATTCACCAATTCTCGTCGTTGGGCCCTACTTTAGCTTTTTGCTTTACTCTACCAATTTTATTGTTAACCACTTGCCACAAGGTTTTGCATTTATTTATGGAGTTGTTAATCATATTTCAATAAAATATTTTTTTTAAATTATCTACTAATTGTTTGTAGTCCCTCTTATATTTAATATAGATAAGTTCAAGGTTTGCGTTGTTTGAATTTTTTACTAGCCAAAACATGTCTTTAAGCTCTCTACCGGCATTTAAAATGTTCTTTGTTTTTATCTCTTTGTGTTGCTTTATAGAACTTACATTGTCCAGTGAGCATTGCAATATTTCTATGAATATCGTAAATGCATTATTTGCTCCTTTACAGCCAAATATATTGGATAAACATAGACTACTCATAAATAGTTTCAGATCTTGCAGTGATCGATCTGACGTATTTCTATATATTTTTGTTGCAACATTTGGCAGTTTGTTCTTGCTTTTTTAATTTCAAATTTAGTTGTGCCTTCTAGCGCTAAGTAATCACTCAGATTTGCCTAAGTGATCTTAGTGTTTCATATAATATGATACGTTACTATTAGGTAATCTAATTTAGATTCACATATTTCATTGTTTATATTTTTAAATATTCGGGTTGGACCACACGCAGTACATTTCAAATAAAAAATTGTAAGCAAGTCGCACAGAAACTGCTTCTGGTTTGTATTTTCCAGGTAGTTGATATTGAGATCTCTACAAAGATATACATTAAGGCACATAGCAAAACATGTACCGAAAACATTAACAAGAACATTCAAAAATAATTTCAAATCACCTGCTGGTGGTCTGTAGATACTTAAAATACAGCACTTATTATAGTTAATGGCAATTAAAATACCGCAGCATTCGATGTGTATTTCCCGTGACATAGATGATATTTGCTTCAGCTCCTTCACTTTGAGGTCCTCATTTCCAGTTCTGTATATATATTCCATTTTTGTATATATATATATATAGCTGAGCCACCATGTATGTGTTGTTTTCTACGGAAGTTAGCTGCCAGAGCGTAGTTTTCCATCTGCACCATCCCAATATTTTCTTCTAGAAGCCAATGCTCAGAGACGCACACAACGTCCGCAGACTCTGATTCCAGGAAAATTTCCATTTTGTTGATTTAATTTTTCAATGATTGTGAATTTATGTTAACTATTTTAATAGTCATTTCTGTCAATGGTTCCTCTTCTGTGGCTGTCACGAATCGGTCAGTTTTTTTTTAATAGTTGCTTCTACGGCAGCAGTGTCTAGATATGTTTGGATTTTGTTGCCCGAAAAGTCCGAAATGTACTAATTTTTATTCCCGCAGAGCAGGAGTCGAGAATTTTTACACTGTCTTTAAATTTTTCAGGACTTGTTAAATGTGTTCGTAATTTCTCTTTGGAGTCGTCTACTTTGAATTTGCCTGTGTGATACCAAGCCTTTTTTTCAGCTGTCTATACTCTTCGCGTATGTTATCGTTGCCACCGATAATGTGGGGACTTGTTCTTTCCCGTTCTGTCGGTTCCTCGTTAAATTTATTTAAAGTTTCAGCATCTGCAGTAGCTTTTACGGATTTCTTAATATTTGTGACCTCGGATAACTCGAGGATACGTTTTGTGGCGATTGATTTTATCGAGGATTTTATTTTTGCTCGCTTGCATTCACGTCAATTTGCGTAGCTTCAGGTATTGCGTTAATAGATGGCTATCCAGTTTTAACAGCTTCCCATAATTTAATATTGCTTTTTAATAGTAATATTTTGTCATGTAATTCGTCGATAATTTCCTCTATATGCTTTAAGGTAAATTCTAGGCTGCTTACCATGTCGTTTTGTGGTGTTGAGGATTGAGATTTGTTTGCCGCCATCTCTTTTTGGGTTATATTTTCACAACAAATAATTCCAACTTCTTCATCAACCATGATTGAACACGACACACTTCACATAGTTCTTTACACCAACGGAGCATTAACTACATACAATTTCTTCACTAGCGTTACTCGTATTTACTTTCGACGCCATCTTCGTATACTATAAACATAGTGTATACCGTATACATGTTACTATTCAAATTTCATTAATTTCTGCCCAAATAAAGTGTAAAAGTTCCACATTTTTATTTGCTGTGTGACGTGCCTGAAGGGCTATCAGCGCGTTAGGCTGCGGAGCGAGTGGAGGGTCCCTTCGAAGCAGCGACGAGGGCCAGGCTCTCGGTGTCGGAGAGTGGGGGGGGGGGGGGGGTTAAAAAAAAAGGCTCCACGTAATTTTAACCTCGGCACTACTTAGTCACAAAGGGGGACTCCACCCTATCTGCGTGGGTTGACGGCAGACAGTCAGCGAAGTTCAGAAATTACGAACTGTCGCAACGGCTGACCATCCGGCGCCCACACCACCAGATTTAAATCTTGCAATGAGAATAGGAAGTTAAACTGAAAAGAATGCCCGATTGAGAAAACGTGGGGGAACAAAAAATAACAGGTGTGAATTTTGTGGTGTAAAATATCTGCGTTTATTCACACAAAAGACAGGACGCCGTGCCTTCGCTTCCTGAAAGAAATACCTCCGCCCGCAAATCTATCATGCCGCATCCACCGGACTCACCTAGCCACCTAGCCAAGAACCTGGCTGGCTGGATTACTTCAGCCCTCACCCAAAAACCGCCTGTAAAGCACATGGCCTTATTAACAATGGTCGGACACTTGTCTTTACAAAAAAAGATGTTGGGTTTAATCACTTACTCTGATGTTTCGAGCGTGTAGAGTTGAGTAGTACAGTACCCTCCCTTGCCTTGTGCCGGTGTCGTCAATCCCTCTTAGAGCGGTTAATGGAGGACACGTTTTAAATCCCGGAAACCGGTTGGCGATAGACCAAAGAAAAACTGTGACCTCGTGACACTTCGCACTCCAGGGGAGTTGACTAGCTTCTACCTCATGGCAGCGCCTCGCCGACGATCAAACGCATATCGGAAACACGTCACGTTTAAAAAAAAACGTGTGCGTAACGGTTGCCTACGTTGGCTATCCGTGCGCGAAATTAAAAATCAAGACAGTTTCCGTCGGAGGCAAAACCGGCCCGTTACAGCTGTCATAATGAAAGTTATTATGAACAGTCTAATATTCAGTTATTTCTGCCAATATTTAATTACTCTATCAAAACTTGAATAATTACTATCAAAACTTCAATAATCATTGTCAATTTCAGTAAAAATTTTGTGGTTACTTTATATTCAATTATATTCAAATATTTCTGTCAATATTTCACGGATATTGTCAAAATTTCAATATTTTCTGAATTTTTCTTAGTATTTTGATTGCAATACTTACTCTAAAAATTTGAATTATACTGAAATTTTACAGCTTACTGCAAAATTTTCATTTTTTTGTAAATGTTCTGTTATTATCGTCAATGTTTTTTTTAGAATCGCATCAAAATTCCAATCAGTACCTTCCCCAGTAACACAAGATATGTAGCCAATAACCGACCAACATTTTACCAATGTTATATCTTGGCCCAATGTTGTATATATTAAGACAACATTGGGCCAATGATGATATTGCTTGTTTTGACTAATATAGTTTTTTATATATTTATCCAATAAATATCTAACATCGATATATCAATATAGGAATTTGCATTTATAGCCAACATTAAGCCAATATGATATTGCACGATTTAGCCAATATTGATTATATATATATATATATATATATATATATTGATCCAATAAATATCCAACATCGATATATCAACATAAAAATTTACATTTATAGCCAACATTAAGCCAATGTGATATTGCATGATTTAGCCAATATTGCTTATATATATTTATCCAATACATAACCAATATAGAAAAATCCATATAGAAATTTACATCAATAGGCAACATACACCCAATATTGACTTTGCATGATTTCTCTAATATAGTTTACATATATATTTATCAAGTAAATATATAAAATAATCAATATACAAATTTAGATCATTACCAATAATTTGGCAAACAAAAATTGAATTGGAAAATTATCGTTAAAACAATACTTTCCCCATATACTAACAGGGAAAGTAAACATTGTGGAATTTCTCGGCGCTGAAAACAATTGAAATTGTTTACATAATTTTGATTTCAACACGCTATAGTATAACCCTCGATCTCTATTATAAGTTTTATTTTTTGCTTATTTGAAAAAATAAAAACATGTTAAAAAAGTAAAAATTAACCCAACAAGAATAAGAACACAAAACGGTATTAACGAGAACCACAACAATAATAATAGATTACATATATTATTTTTTAGAATAATTAGGAAATATCGTATTTGAGTTATTTGGAAAGTTGTAATTTATGTTTGAAAATATTCTATACACAATGTGTCTTTTAATATATAAAATATATCCAAAATAGCATTTCGCAATACTGCTTGGTTTTTACCACTCGCACATATGTGGCGTATAGTTCCAAGTGAAACAAAAAAAGCTAAAAGTCTAAACTACGAATACGTTTGCGAATAATGGTTCATTCGCCTTAGTCTGTTTTAGTTGAGTGCACGCAGAAATTAAATTTCGTCTCTCGTTATTATTGTAAGGTAAGTGCCCAATGCCCATACTACTTTTTATATTTCGTGGAACTCCCATCAGATTGCAATAATGATTAGCGTAATGTAAAATCGCCCGGTCACAGAGCACGCATGTCACTACTCTATCCGATTTTCAGCCCATAATGCATTATTTTATTAACTAATATGCATTAAAACTAGAGTCACTGCATACTAATATAGGGAGAATGCTATAATTGGTACATATGAATGCACACGCTCATATTGTGCTGCATTTATTATTATTTCTACGTACAAAAGCGAGCGGTAAAAAAAGTGCTGATCTCTACAGGCGCGGTCATATGTTTTTTATAAGGGCGGGGGGCAATAAATAAAAAGAAAAAACTATTATTTTAAAACCATATTTTAATCTCAATAATTATCACACAAAAAACACTTATAAAGTAAATATCCAACTTTTAGACAATAAATTCCAAATTTCGTTTGACTCCCGTAGTAACAAATATATTTATAATATTTTCTACATTAATATCCATGTCTCTGTGGACATTTAATGCCAGTACTACTAGAATATCTTCGCACATTGTACATCTTGTCCAAGATTTTAAACGTCGCAAAGCCGAAGAACTTCTCTCTGATGAAGCAACTGAAATGGGCAAGGTGGAAAAAATTCGTAAAAAGGTATGGACATGGACATTGTTCAAGAGCAATTAGTGCAGTTGATGGAATTTCCCCGCTATCCTCATTTTCCCACTACTTCTTCCAAATTTCTAGTTCTGACACAAATTGTTGCTGGCTTATATTTTCATTAATTTGGCCTATGATTGAAAAATATTTATCGATTAAAATATTTGTATTTATATATGTTTTTTATTCAATCTAATAATTTCAGATGCAATAATATTATTAAGATAGAATATATTCAGAGTATCTGATGAAAATCTTTCTTGTAAATCAGATGTAATGTGATTGTTTGTTTCATTATAGCCATGGCATTACGAACTTGCATCACATTAGAAGCTTTAGATATGCTCAAATTTAGAGCGTGGTTATAATATGTACTTCTTGTCGCAAATTTAATTTTTTTCTGAAATTGGTTGACAGCAAGTAGTTATACTAGGACAGTTCTAACGCACCCCCGCAGAGATTTCGATTAAATTAATCCGCGTTTTAATCGAACTTTTGATTCGCGGGGAATCGACGGATTCGCGTCTAATCGGCGAAATTTGCAGGTAATGGGATAATCGCGACAATTATCCGCGGTAATTACACCGCAATTACTCTAATTACGTCGGCTATTTGCGCGATTATTTCGCAGGTAATTGCGCAGGTAATTACATTATGGTGATTCGGACCAGTGCTGGCCAGCGTGACGTCGTGTGTTTGCTGATTGGGCTCCAGAGCAATTTGAAATTGATCTTTTTGTATTTAAACGGCTTCGTTAACAAACCAATTGTCATTTTTGGTGTGAAAATAATCCACAACAGATTCATGAGAAGTCTTTGCATTCAGCAAAAGTAACTGTTTGGTGTGGTTTATGGCATAGTGAGGATCATCGGACCATATTTTTTTAAGATGCAAATGGAGATGCAGTAACAGTGACTGGTGAGCGTTTTCGTTCAATGTTAACGGATTTTTTGTGGCCATAGTTGGACGAAATTAATATGCAAGACATGTTTTTCCAACAAGATGGTACAACACCACATATTGCCAATGCCACTATGGAGTTACTGAGAAAAAAGTTTGGTGAGGTATGTAATCTCCAGAAATGGATCTGTTAATTGGCCTCCAAGAAGTTGTGATTTAACACCTTTGGACTTCTACTTGTGGGGTTATTTAAAGTCCTTGGTCTATGCGACTAAACCTCGAACTATAGACGCTTTGAAATTGAACATCGAACGCTGCATTAATGAAAATACACCTGATTTATTGTATAAAGTTACCGAAAATTGGGTTCATCGAATTCGATCCTGCAAACGATGCCGAAGTGGACATTTGAATACTGTGTTATTCAAAACATAATTGTCATAAGCTGTACTATACAATAAAGAAAACGTTTTGCTTTTGTCTCAAATATTTTGTATTTTATTTAAGTTTGGAAACATATCGTTCCTATTGGGAAACCCTTTAATATGCTTCCATTCTATTCCCCGATACTGAGAGTTTTACTCAGATTTACACATCAAATAACATTAACGACTGCTACACAGCAGCACATATAACTGTATATATATATATATATATATATATATATATATATATATATATATATATATATATATGTATATATATATATATATATATTGTTTTACTTTTGTTACTAAAAATATAAATGTTTCAGGGCCCACCCGAAGAAGATTCAGCGATGTGACAGATTAGGCAATAAAGAAATCAATTTCACTTTACTGGGCAGGAGCCAAGGATAGAATGGGTGGAAGAAAATTAAGACCTAATAATCAAACCTAATCTTAATTCATTATGATTGTAAAATTAATCGGTTGGAGCTTGTGAAATATTAACAATCAAAGAAAAGTAACCATTATCCTTTTTCACAAAGACATTTATTTATCTAAATGTACATTTCAATCACTACGTGGTCATCTGCAGTAGAAATTTGATACAGAGGAGAAACAAGATAAAACACATTATATACCATTTTTCAAACAATACATATTTAAATTCTAAGAAGTACAAAGTAAACTACTAAGCTTCCATTAGGTTAAGTAGTTTATTATAATATGTGTTATAAAATGTTATATAATGTGTTTTATTTGTTTCTCCTCAGTATCAAATGTATATTGAAGATGACCACGTAGTGGTTGAAATGTACATTTAGGTAAATAAAGGTCTTTGTGAAAAAGGATAATTGTTACTTTTCTTTAACTATTATGATTGTATTTTGTTTATATTCTTTTTAATTGGTTTTGTGGAAAATAAATGTATCAAAATGTAGCTTACAATTATATATTTAATAATTATCCTTATATATATATATATATATATATATATATATATATATACCTAATGAAAATAGGCTAATATAAAGATTTGCAAAAGTTTTTATGAATGATAATAATTGAAAAGACATGTATACAATAATTATTGCGTTAAAAATAATTTTAGCAAATTCGTACAAATTGAAATTATTATTTACAAAAAATCTGAATCTTATATTTGATCAATCTGTAAATCTGTAAAACACTATAATAGCACAATATATGCACTGCTTGATTGTGCCTATATTTTAAAATAATATATAATCATTGTTATTCCAAGCAAGTACCTATGATAGGTAAATGTTGCCTAAATCTCGTTATATATTGGCTAAATATACAGTAGCCAATGTAGCCAATGTTGGGCCAATATTGGGGAGATCTGAACATTTACATCTAGGTAATATATTGCAAACATATATTTTACCAATATTGTTGTGTTACTAGGGTTCTTCCGAAATTGCAATATTTTTTGCCAAAGCTTTAATTCTACCAAAGCTCCAAATATTACAAGAAAATTTTCAAGTTTTAGTAAAATTCATTATATTTAAAATTTCAAAAATTGTAGCGAAATTTTCAATTGACGGTAAAATATCAGTCATTATAATCAAAATTTCAAAGATTATTGTCAAAATTTCAATTATTACTAATCAAATATTATTTAAAAGTATCAAAGGTAGCACACTTGCCTCTCGTGCCAAGGGTCGCAGGTTCGAACCCGTGGGCCCGAGAATTTTTGAGCGATTAAAATTCTCTAATATCCGTTCCTTTGTAGGGGAAATGAAGCAGGCGATCCCGTGTACTGTTAAGTTGTACGTGCACGTTACAGAACTTGGATGAAGCGAAATTCGTAAATGCAAAATTTCCAGGTTTGGCGACGGTATTTGGCCATAGCAGCAGAAATACGCCGTCTTTAAAAAAACAAATAAAAAAAATTAAAAGTATCAAATTTCCAAATATTCCTGCCAAAATTTCATTAATTGCTATTGGTATTACTATTATAATAATTATTGGATAGTCGGCGCCTCAACTCAAAATCATGTTATACTAACCGAGATACTATAATTTAAGTAATAACGAAGAGCAAACCATAATACTGACATACTTATTATATATGTCCCTTCTCACTAGAAAATGTAACATATTAAGGAATTTGGTCAATTAATCTAGTTAATTGAAGATAATTTAAAGGCTTCGGCTGGAAGAGACAAAGAGTGGCCTTTTAAAACGTATATGTTTAATTAGGCATCTACTGCATATAATTACAAGCGAGGCAATATTGCAATTAACATTATTTTAACAGTGCAGTCATTAATTTCGTAAATGAAGGTTCAAAGGTTGCAATATATATATTTGTCACGCAGCTGCGTTAAAGATAAGAAGGTCGCCGGGGGTTATCAAGCTTAAAATATTTTGTAACGTCGGTGTATGCAATAAACTAGTAACTATCTTTCTGCAATTGCAAAACTGGAGGGCACGTGATGCGAGCCGCAAATCAAAGTTTAATATCGGGTGATTCAATGCGTAAACTTTTAACGTTGAAAAGTAAACTATATTGAAATTTGCCAGAAATCCAAAACGAATTTTCTTAGACGTGCATTGAATGAGAACGGTGGCCGGCAGAAACTCGACATATATATCATAAAGTGGAATTTGAGAGAAATATCGCCCCTTTCAGCGGCGTGCACACACTTTCGCGATAAGGGAGGACGCTCCTGAGAAACATTGAATTTCTATTTTCAGCAGGCTGTAGATGAGCGGAGTTTCGAGTGGCTTAAGTGCGTTATCACGGAGATCAGTGATAATGCGCCACGTGAGTCGCACTAGTTAATCACCAGGTTAAATTATCATTATCGCTCACCTGTGTAGTGATCTGATTCGATCCATCTGCATGCAAATATTTATTAGCATAATAACGAAAAATTACATGAGCAATGCGAAAAATTATATATATATATATATATATATATATATATATATATATATATATATATATATATATATATATATATATATTAATATCAGAATTGACGAACACACACGCGAGGCGTTTCAAACACCGCCGCGTCGAAATTTCACCGCGCCGCCTCTGGCGTGTCCTTCCATACGGAGAATTGCATTCAAAAATGTTCACATACGTAAGACGCGCTCTGAATATAACATAAGGGCGCTAAATTCGCAGTACTCTATTCAATGAAGCTAGTAGAATGTAACGCATTTGGTGAGCGATATGTTCAGGCCCGGGGACAAAGGTTTTGTTCGTATTTGCTTTTTTTGTAGCAGCCCTCCTTGTTTCGGGTGTTCGTTATGTAAAAATATACACCCTGGATTCAATCTGCGAAAACGCCACTGATAAATCAATTATAAGCGCAACCCGCACCCGCAATGGGCTAATGTCTTGTTAAACCGAAAAAAGTGGTGAATCAATAAATATTGTGCGATTCAATTCAATAGTCGGAGTCGGATGTAATTAAATCAGTCATTCTCTGGGGGCTGATGTAAACCAGCCCCAGCGCTTCTTAAACTCTTTTTCATTCATAACCCCGTTTAATTAACGTGATAAATTCGCGACCCCTGGCATTAAAATTCATATGGACAAATTGAGCACCCAACGTCAGGCAAATAAGAATTATATTTGAGCCTTTTGAGCAAAATGTTTCTTATGTAAAGTATAAAATCATGTATACCGTTATATCTAAATAAAAAGATCATATCAAATAAAATTATAAAATATTAGGGTTGCCATTTACAAAAAAAGCCGAGGACGCCATAACTCATAAACAAATGATGATAAAATATATAGATTTATAACAAAATGAGTATTTTTGAAAATTAAAATTGACATTCCAAGTCAGTCTAATCAAAATGCATGTACATGATGTCAAATCTAATTTGACATCATGTTGTTTTGACAGTGCCCGTGCGAGAATGATCTTTCTTTTCCGATATGCTCAGCTCTCTCGGGGGTAAGTACTGTTGATACGTATGTCGCCTCTGAAATTGGTCGGCATGGGTCACGTTTCTGGCCGTGCCACTGTTACAGAAGGCAGGTATATATTTTTGCTGGCTTATTTTGCGGGAGAAAGACCTTAATTCTGCCTGCACCCTGCACGGCTTATTTAAATTGTAATTAGTTATAAATTACTTAATAAATATTTTAAATCGTTTTTCAAAAACACTGCTATTTAATAAGAATAAATAACTTACATATTTTGCAATCTTGAATTGTCGTCATATCTATGCATATACAAAATTAAACCTGTGTCTGGGTTTGTAAATTAATTCCTCCCAACTAAAATTGTTGTATGAAACTATTTGAACTTACGAAGTTTATAATTTTCTTTTATTTAGATTATAATAACATAACGACAATTAGAACATATATCCTCTTTCTACGATTGTATGTTAATATTGACAAAAAGTATTGCGTAAGTAAATGAAAACTATTTCGAGTTGAACTAATTATAAATGTTTGAGCATCAATATCATATTTCAATATTGCAGAGAATTAAATATGTAAAATATATTTAAGCTGGATAGTCAATTTCCTCTGACGTAATAATAAATAATTTCATATTTTCAGAGAATATATCTGGTATATGGAAATAATATTTAATTTTCAAAATAAATATCAATTAAAGATTATTTATTTATCTATTATTAATAAATAGGTAAAAAATACACACAGGTTACTTTGTTAGTATCACTTATAAATTAAATTCCACCATTAAAATAATTATAATTATTTATAACAATTATAAATAATAATAATTTCGTCGCTGTTTTCTTTCATATTTCATAATCAAAATGTCGATTAAATTGTTGTCATAGTCATAGTCCCAACCAGAATAGGTGCATAAAAAATAGAACAAAATACAAATTATATATTGCGTATTATATTGCATAATACTGTATATTATGTTTTATATTGTATATTATACGAGTATATTACAATAATTAAATAATTTCTTGAATTTGTATTTAGTTCTATTTTTTATGCACCTATTCTGGTTGGGACTATTACTACGTGAAAATCAAGATAAACACAATAAAATACTACTATGTTTTTACCATTCAGATTGTGTGGTAAAAAAAAGTAGTATGTTATTCAGTATTACTAGTAAGTTTATCGCCAATAATAATGACAATTATAATTACTTTTGAATATTGTCCCTTATTTCATCTTTTCTTGAAAATCTTTTTGCATTTCCTAGTGGTTAGACGTCACTGCTGATTCGAAGCCATAGTTACTGCCTTGTTGTCATTCCAACGTACTATGATAACTTCGCCATCTTTGTCAAACCGTTTCTCAAAATAGCCTCTTTCTGCCTTTTTCTCCATTTCGTTGCACGCCATAAGAGGTTACTTTGTCCGATTTTTACGAACGTTTTAGGTTCCTTTCAACTTCACGCATGTAACAGTTTCATGTCCTGTAAAAAAATGATTAAAGAATGATCTTCCATAGTGTCAGGAGAGATTGTCTTGATGAAGTTTTTCACTACTCTGCAACCTAGGGGTCCTTCGTTATCATTCTTTGACTTGCCACTATAAGGATCAACATTGTAAAGATACCTATTAGAGCTGCACATTTTGTATCAAAATTATATTGGTTTTCCATGCATATTCATTTTTGTTGGATGCCTTCGGTAATATTTAACCATCATTTCATCTATGGAAAGTTTTCTCGAAAAAATGTCAAATCTTGTGAAGTTTTTCTTCAAAATATCGAAGTATGCCCTGAGTTCGTAAAATGTATCATTATTGTCCAATTTTCTGTTGTCATTCAGATGAATATGTCGCTTTATCTCTCAAAATGTACTTCTTGACATTTAGTTACAAAATATTGTTACACCAGTATCAGATGCCTGTTCCCAATATATATCTTCTTGGGGTCATCTATGATAACCACGATTAGCAATAAATTTCTTGAGATCTCATAAATCAAAATTGAAGTTTGTTGTATATGCTTGTCGTGTATCACTCTGTTCTAGGATAAATTGAACAAAATCGTCTTGAGAACCACAGCCGACTTGTTTTCTGGCATAGCGCGAACGTTTTCGAACTTGTCTTTCATGTTGAATTTGTCTGGTTGCATGTTGGAGACGTATTTTCCCATTTTATGGCATCAACGCAATTGTTGGAATTTTTTATTATTCAGCTTACCTGATCCCAAAGCAGTATTGAGAAATGATTCTTAAAGTTTCCTTTTTTTGTTTCTTTTATCAGTAGTTAGTAATGCCCATGATTCTTATGGCGAGCTTTATTTTCATAATCAGCATCGTCGTCATTTTAGGGATAAAATAATTCTAAAGTGCCTACAACATCTCGGTCATGTCCTTTCCCATTTTCGTCTAGATTTTCATCGTCGATATCTTCAAAATCAGTTAGCTGGTCTGGGTCCGGCGGTATTTTGACAACGTTGATGTCATTAGCGCAATTTGTTTCAAGGTCAGCAAAAAACTTTTCATCTTCCAAAAGAGCAGAATTTTTTGCAACTTATTTCTGGAATGAACAACTTTGGTTAGAAATTATATCACATTACGCCAATGTCCCAAAAATAGGACATAAAGTTCAAAGTCATAAAAAACATACTTGTCGTATTTTTGCTTTTTGCAAAGTGATTTGCCATTTATTTTCGAGTTTGTATCATTAGAGTGGTGCAACATGCCACATACTGTATATATTTATTACACATTATATATAAATTTATTAGAAGAAAACTATGATTAAAATAATGTTAAGGTGGGAAACTTTGGATAACAACATTTGAGTTATTTTAAACATATTTTTATGAACAATATTTTATGTGTACAATAAGCTCCAGGAGTTTAGTGCGATCGTCCAGACTCAGCTTGTATTTATTTATTACGTTCTATTACATAATTTATTATTTATCGCAATAATTAAAAAAGTATATAAAAATTGTTTTATTATTTATTTGTAGAAAATTTGTTTTGTTATAAAATATATTATTTATTTTAATTTTAATTGTTTAAATTTAAATTCAATAAAAACAATTAACTCTATACATCTATTTGGGGTCTTATTTCATATTTTATGTGCTGCTGGTTGGGGCTTTAATTTACGCGCCCCAGGTACTTATTTATATTGATTTGTTCTTTAATATGATTATAATATTCATGTATGGAATAGGACAAGGGTGGTATGTGAATAGCTGCTGCAGATATTCAATTCTGGAAATGAGAATTATGTAATTACAATTATCCTGTGTATAATGTATAATTGAAAACCGGCGATAATAGACATGACAAGCGGAATCAAATGTTAAATAGTACTCCTTATGCTGTGATTAATAGATTTATTGGTGATATAAATCTCACAATCGAAACAATTCCGTTTGTTCTTAATATATGAAACGAGTGATCCATTGGCCGTGTGCAGAGTGCAGTGCGAGAGATTTATGTGGCCTAATCTAATGGGAGCCATAACACAGCTAGATTATGACGCAATTGACGAAGAGGTTCATATAAAGTCGTGAGAACCAGGAAACGAGGAAATTCGCCGGCTTCCGCCTTTTCCCCCAAAAATACGTCCACAAGACATACGCACGGATATATAAAACTGAGTCGTCTGTTTTTGCATACTTACTGAGATCTGTGGGAATCTTAATCTTGCACTGTATAGGAAGCGGACTAGACAGGTCTGGGCATATTTCGCTTCCGGAGAACCGGGTATCCCCATAGGATGTCGGAGCCACTTACTAGGGGATGCGGAATTACTCCCATAACAACATGTGTTTGTGTTTACACTTCACCAGGCCGACCCAGACAGCACAGGTAGAAGCAATTACGGAAATTCTAATTTCCTTTATTCCGCAGCCACCCGCTACGCAATATTGCAATATTGCGGCCTGCTCAGCATCTAAGACAATTAAAAAATAATCATCTGTTAGTATAAGAAATTAGACCAATTAGAAAGTCATAAGGAAGAAATTTAATGTCTCCTGGCCTGAACCTAGATTTAGGGGTTGCGCGTGGTTTTTATCATTTGTAATTTCCATTTTAATTGCACAATTATCATTTTTTCCTCACTTTTTATATGCAAATATTTAAATGGAAATTACAATGTTTCACGTTAGCATTGTAATCCAATTATAGCACAGAGTTAATTGAATTTTTTTACCCATCGCAAAATCAATCAAATTCACGACATTTATACTCTTGTAAATTGAGCCAACAGCCATTGCGAGCTGGACAAGTTAATGTCATCAAATAGTTAAATGCTTTAATGGTTAAAACATATATATATATATATATATATATATATACGTATAAATATGGGTAAAACGTGGTAAACCTGTATGTATCTACAATGTATCAAACGACGTTTCATTGAATGACGCAAACAGGCCAAGATTTTATATGCATTGAAGCGCTTGCGTGACAAAGGCGGCGACTGTGGTCTCGGAAGCTGGAGAGCATTGGCGGAATCAATAAATATAGAAAAAGTGGTGACAAAAGTTTTTGTGAATACGAATTAATTTGGAGAAAGCGAATTTGCACCCGAAGAGCGATTAATAATGCGTAAAAGAGAAACCATTATTATGTCACGGCCGAGTTTCTTTTTGATGAGTAATAATAGCGAAAAATTTATCAGGGAAGCGCAATTGTCGCCATCGGGATTCACTAAAAGTGCGGTGCCGGTTTTATCTCCTCTCTCCTGTGCAGAATGACCAAATTGATTGGTTACGATAATTGCCATGTATGACTTTATGGAGTGGCAGATTTCCGTGGGGCCGCAGGGAGGGATCGGGGTTCGGCATTCAATCAGCAGTTGTCCCTAAGGGTTTGCGGGAATTAAGTGACCTTAGTAACCTCCCTGTAATTACGGCAGCCCCGCCACCCATGATCATGATCACTTTCAGATCTATACCCTCTTCGACAAATTAATACTGAATCCGGTTTAATATCACCGAAGCCAGGGCGATAGTAAGCGTAAAATGTGCTTAATTGCGGCCCTGATTTATTCGACAGGACATACAAAAATGTCACTGGAGGACGACTAGTGGCCCCAAAGCAAATCCTATTTGACAAAATTCATATTTAACCTTTTTGTACTTATTTCAATTAACTTTTATAAATTTGCAATCTATAGTTAAGCGAATGTCTATAATAATAATGACAGTGTTTCAAAAATATTTAAATCAAAATATCTATTTCGATGACTTGTTCGGATCTCCCAGGTACAAGTACCTTTTGTACATCCGAAATTTTATGGGAATTATAATAATTAATTTTTTCGCGAGCACTGGGCGATACTGTACACTTCTCGTCCGGGTCTCGAATTTTACTATAATTAATTTTTGTATCGCAATCAGGTGTATTTATTTCACCTTTAGGTAAATTAATTTTACGTTGAAGTATTTTAAATTATCGATTCCGATGAATACATCAAAATTTGAAAGAAAGTCAAAGATAAAGCATTTTATATTAGCTTCTCTTGATTTAAATAACCGTTTCAATTGTAGAGTAGAGCTAAGCCTTCCATGAGTAGTGCCATGTGCGCTGGATACCTGAAAGGGGTCGGTTTTGATATGTTTACGCAACAATTTATATCGAATTTTAATATTTACAAATGACCTGCTACTACCTGTATCAATTAATGTTTTTAATTTATTTAATGGGTCGGTTATATATGGAAGATGACGTTCATTATTATTAATGCTATTTAGTTCGATTCTGGTCGGTCGTTTGACGAACCCTCTAGAACTTAAAAATCACTTTTTGAAACACTTGATTCCGTGTCCGTTTTTCATCGATATTAAATATTTCCTCCGAAATAAAATTATTGTTTGGCCGACCTTGGTAACCTCTAATATAATTTGGTGCATTTGCATTTTGGGTAGACACAGACATAGGTGTTGGTCTATATTGAGGTGTTGGTCGAGGTTGACTGGGGCCGATGACCCTATGATTAATAAAACTTGGTTTTCTAATATTTTGATTACCATTAGGAGGTCGGGTACCTATATAATTAAATTTGGGGAAATTATAATTATTTCGGGGAATATTAGCTCTTGGAGGATAATTTCTTCCAAAACCATTAGTAATTTTATTTAGCGTACTGTCTAATTGAAATTTATTAGTAAAAATAGTTAAAGCAGAATTTAAATTTAATGGATTTCTCGCACGTATTTGTGCGCCAATTGGATCATTTAATCCACGGAGGAAAACGCGTAATGCATTTTCATGAAAAAAGTATTATTATTATATAATGTTGCTCTTGTTGAATTGCTATATGGCCTTTTACATATGATACTTGCAAATTCAGCAAGTGCTGCACTTAGTTATAAAATTCAAATGGGGTTTATGTAAAATTTTGTTTTAAATTACTTATTTCAAAATTTAAACTATAATGGTCTTTTTTATCTCCATATGCGTTTAACATGGCTATTTTTAATCTTGCCAGGAGGTGATCCTGTTTGATGAAATATTAACTGCCGCTTCTCCTTTCATTTACGTTACCTTTACATACATTGTTCTCTAATGGATTCTAACAATACATATGCAAATCTGTATCTGGTACTTGGAGTAGTTGAATATCGTAGCAGCAGCAGTTAGAACTTATGCTGAGCGATATCCAGCACGAACACACCCTCACGCAAATATTTTAGGCATTTGGACCAACGTCTAAGGAAACAGAACTACAACGATACCTGAGTTGGAAGATGCTGTGTTGAAGATGGTGGTGGGTGATCCATTTCAAAGTACAAGAGGATTTTAAAGTACAAGAGGAATTGACCATGAACTACAAATTTCTATTTCAGTAAGTCAGCAATAGGTGCTTGAATACTACGGACAACGAACGAAAGAATAAATTATAAAATAAAATAAATCATACAGTATGATAAAATAGAAGATAATTTTAAATGTTTTATATAGCTCTTCGCCCTCCTTCAATTTTCGACCATCAAAATAGCCACGAAGAACATCCAAGCCTCAACACGTGGAGATTGAATTTTAAACTTTGAGTTCTGTTTGTTAGGTACAGATGTATCAGTAATTCACTTTCCGTGCTGAAGCTATAGTATTTTTTTTAACAAGTAACTTATTCAAATGCCTCTGAGAGATCACATAATATTATTCATGCATATTAAAATTTCTCAAAGGCATCTATGATATATGACAGTAGATCAAAAATAGCCAATGATGTGTTTAATCGTTTCCTGAACCCAAATTTTACTTAATCTAACAGATTATTGGTTTTAAAGTGTTCACTTATTTAAATTGCCATATTTTTTCGATGATTTTTGAGATAACTGGTAGTATAGATATAGGACGATAGTTTGGTGCAATCTGCGTTACAACTGCGCATTTGAGGCAATCTGCAAAAGTATTTTCCTTATAGCATAGATTTATTACTTTTGTAAGAGAAACACCAGTAATTCCTTTACCAACTTGACGAGTTCTGTACTAAGATCATAAATATCCTTGCAAGTTTCACTTTTAATGTTGGAGAGTATATCCCGAACATGGACAAAGTTACTTAAAATCTCACACATTCATCGATACCATTTTATTGAGGTTATGTTTGGATCTGCAAGTGACGTTTGGAGATAAATATGAATTGCGAAGCCTTAATAATATGGATTTTTATTATAAACAGAAAATATTTCAATTCAACGTAGATATTGCGACAAAATTTTGATATACGTACAATTTACATTTTGTATACATTGATTTCATAATTATGAATACTGAAACGCCCATATGACTACTGAAACGTCCCTATTTCAGTCATAAAATTTGAAGGTATCAATATTTCTTAAATAATCTATTGGCGATAAAGCAAAATAGTACCTTTTAGCTTACGTAACCAAACTTGTTTTCTCCAATCGATTGTTTCGGGCATACATGTCCTCGTCTATCAAAACGGTATGTCGGACATTATTTTCAATAAAATAATTTAAAGTCGTGAAATTGTTGAGTATCGTGTGAGAAATTTTATCACGTTATGTACTAAATAAGTACTTTGATACCTCAAATTTAGGTGCTTAGTTTCAAGGCCAACTTTACTGGTCTATTATTATCACTTAAAGCTCCAAAAGGTGGCAAGCCTATGCCAGAATATAGAAATGATGTTTATGTATGGGTGTGTTTATATGTGACGGTAGGATGTTTAGTTATGATGGGTGTGTGTTAATCATGTTGATTGGTTTACGTTCACTTCATCTTGAAATTGGAGAGACTAAAGTAATCATCCTGCTAGGCTGGGTTCTTCTCAGCTCCATACTTGGCAGTAGGCAATGAACACTAGAAATTGTTTCTCAAAGTTGTGCTTTGAAGACAATTTATCAATCTGTCATCGGTTCATTTTTAACTGATTTTTGAAAATTCTTCAAAGATCCAAAGATGACCAACTAGGTCTCCCTTGGAGTGTTTGTTCTTTGCAGTCTAAGAGAACCCAAAGCAGCCTCCTTCCTCAACCTGCGGCAGGAAGCTCGTGTATGGTATCCATATATTTCATAGCATGCCACCAATGATGCTAAAACTCAAAGAGCAGCACTTGTGTTTTTCTTCTCCGTGTTTTTGACTACAAGTGCAGGGGCATATGTCGATATTTCCTAGTCTGCGGGATTTTGAATGAAGGAATAGTATGATTATATGAAAGGATAGCTTATTCACTATACAATCACGTATTTCTAGGTGTGTTGCGTGATTATATGGTTTATATTTTCAAGATGGCTGCCGGAAGTGACATCTGGTATCACTGGAAAAATAGTTCTAACTTGGGATCTGGGATGTTACAAGCCTGTTTTAAAATTAGATAAGGCCAATAAAGATCTAGCAAAAAAATTTGTTAGACCGGAGGAGCTTATTATAATAACAATTCTTCGAGGTACAAGTTATATAATAAATATTGCGTTTCTTAGATAAATCAATTTGGAGTATTATTTTCATTGTTACCATGCAGTAATACGTTATGAAATTTTTAGTCAACGAAAAATAAAGAATAAATCTCTGAAACGATAACAGATATAAAATAAATATGGTTATAACCTGTTTGGTTCCTTATTTTATTTGGAACAAAAAAGGGCTTTTGCAAAAGTTGGGTCTAGAACCAACCACAAACGAGTTACAGAGAAATTAAGTATTATGGTCACCTCCGGTGGCCATCTTGAAAATATAGACAGTCAGCCACGGATTCAGGCAAAACATCTGATAATACGAGATTGTATGGTTCACGAGGTATCCATCCTATACAGGGTGGTGAATTTTTCGATGCTCACAATTAGTATCTCGGAAACGATAAGAATTCGAGGACGCTTTAATTAGAGGAAAGTAGTATACCTAATGGCGATTGAGAATCTGAAAAAAAATCAGATTATTTTTGTAGGGTCCTGATTTATCCCAAAAAACCTGAGAATTGTGATTTCAGAAAAAAAATAGTAGCTTCTCTGCCATTGACGCTATTTTCATCAAACTTAGAAATTTTGTATTTTTGAACCCTCTAAATCGAATGACGCTGACAGAAATATTCTAGGTTCGCTAGATTACAACATGTGACGTCAGTAAAAATTTTAAAATGAATGTAAATAATTTATTAAATAGCGAATGGTTTGCAAAACAACTGAAAAAGTAATTAAAGTAACATTTGTTAATTCGTTTTTATTCTTATGGCCGCCATATTGGATCTTAATATCCTTTGGTCCTGTTCGTTGGCCGCCAAGATCGGCCCATAACCCAATGAAAATTAAATAATACACAAGTATGATTTTCATTACATGATTTTTGGTCTTTTAATTTTTTGGAATATACCTGTGTTGTGAGCTACCGGATTTGTCCATGCCACCGGTAGCTCGCGATAGATGGGTTGGCGACCCCTGGTTTAGACCATGGGCCTGACATCCCTTAAATATTCCCTATAGCTTAGTTTTGGTTACAGTTCTTAGCCTTATTTAAACACACACATAGCAAAACTTGACACATCGACTTTTGTTATTTTCAGATGTTTCCATACAATATGTGAAAATTTGATGTATTATATCATAAGAATTACCACTGTGTTGTTTCAGTATATAAATTTCCGCACTAACGTAACTTCTGGTAGTGCTCGTTAATTTTCCTCGAACAATGGCTGGCACTGTCACTTGAATACATTTCGGTAAATATCTGCATTATTTACAAACCGATTTTGAAAAAATGAGGTCTCAGAAGGGGTACTTTGCTATTTCAATTTTTAAGTTGCTAGCCTTAGGGATTGACGGATGGAGTGTTGAAAATTATATCTGTTGAAAATTATACAGTGTGGAAATTAAGTATCGGATAAATTCGGTAACTCCGTTAATGTGTATGAGAGGCAAAAAAATCTTAAAGGGAGATAGCGCATATGAAAATATTTTTTCCAGATTTAAAAAAACAAAATTATTTATAAATAAAATTACAAAATTTTAAAAGTTATGACGTCATTAATGTTTTTTTTTTAAATGACAACCTACATTTTTTATTTTTTATTTCGGTAATGCTTTTCAATCTATTTTCAACCATACTACATTTTGAATAGGTTACATTAGAAAAAAAAAATTAAAAAACGAAATCAAGTTAAAAAGTAAAGACGGATAGGAAGAAGGGGTCCAGTGGAATGGCCGGCTAGGTCCCCTGATCTAACGCCATTAGACTTTTTTCTATGGGGGCACTTGAAAAACATGGTATAGAGGACCTTAAAGAAATAATTCGGCTTGAGTGTTAGGTTATTCAGGTTAGGTTAATAACGAATGCTTCAAAACGTGGTGAATGCATTTTATTACCGTTTGGGTATTGCCCGATTGTGCAGGGTCATCCGTTTGAACATTTACAGTAATTGTCGAAGCCTTAATATTTTTTTGTTAGTTTTAAACCACGATAACTAGGATAAGTCTGTTAATTTCATTAATCTTTTTTAACTTTAAGGCCGTTCTTCTTGATTTTTTTCTTATGTAACCCATTCAAAATGTTGTATGGTTAAAAACAAATTAAAAAGCTCTACCGAAATAAAAAATAAAAAATGTAGGTTGTCATTTAAAAATAAACAATAATGACGTCATAACTTTTAAAATTTTGTTTTTTAAATCTGAAAAAAATATTTTCATATGCGCAGTAATTTATATCGCAATTTCCAATTTCGATTTTTTCTCTCTTATACACATTAACAGAGTTACCGAATTTATCCGCTACTTAATTTCCTTACTGTATACAATCCTGACAATATAAAAATTGACCTGTCCCAGCATTTGTTTAATATGTTTTTGAACGATTTCATTGATTTTATTCAATATTTTTGAACCTTATTTTATAAGGCATATTACGTATTTACGCATATTAATAATATATACGATAATATATTGTTTTACTTTCTATTGTATATTTGTTAATTCCGTAACACTATACTGTACGGATATAAAGTGGTTACGGATATAAACCACTTTCCGGTCTCGTGTGTGTATATGAACTTTGCCAGGTTACAATCAATAATGACAATGTAAAATTAATGCAGATATAAGAGGAAATGTCGGAAAATGACGAAAAATGATGGGAACATGTTACATCAAATGTCAAATCTACTGTAATACAATTACTGTATTTTGACATTTGTACATTTTGACATAAAATAATAATACTTAAATAATTACATATGTTAATTTACACATGTTCTTCGTAGAAAAAGTCAATTGTATAACGCGTGTAGACATAAGCCCATATCGCAATTGGAATTTAATTGGAACTCGTCTTCCGCATCGTGCCCCAAACATCCCCTCGTGCGATATGGGCATCGTATCGCTACGTGTTATACATACTACTATTTTACTTTACAAAGTCACCTATTAAATTAGAATCCTCTAATCCGACGGCGATTTTTGTCTCTATTGCAAGAAGAGCTAAATATGATAACTTGGTTTGGTTTAATGTATACCTTAAATATTTTTGTTTACTTTCGCATTCGTTTTTGATTTAGCTGGGAATGATAATATTTGAGCCGAGTGATCTGAAAGACTTGGCTATACTATCGTGGTGGTGCTTGCATCAGTATCAACATTGATAAACAGATTACCAATGCAATTCTGCTTTCTTGTTGGTTCAGAAACCATTTTTTGGAAACCAAAGTATTCAAATGAGATCGCATTTTGTTAGTTCGTCCCGAAATGCACTCCGATTGATTAAAATCCCCTGCCAGAATTCGTTTATATCCATATCAGGTCTAGTACTTGTTCTAATTTATATTTAAATATTTTGAAATCTCCGTTCCAGGAGATCTGTAAAATGTTAATGTATATTTATCTAGTGTCACAATATAACTTGGACATATTTCGAAATGCAACTCAATTTGCTACATCGTCAATTTTACTTAGTGTTTTTGTTCCCAGCAGAGAGCTTACCAATATTACAGTGCTGATATACACTGATATTGTTATTATTTCATTATAATTAATGATAATTTCATAACTGTTTAAGAAACTTAAAATTGTAACTTTTATCCAGCTGGATTTGCGATTTGTACCGCTGTGCAACGCCAACGGTTCGATGGCGCTCTTTATCATATATTAAGGGCTTCCCTGGCGACTTCCCAAAACGCTTTTATAAAAGTGGCAAATATATAAAGTTACTATTTAAAATTCACATTTAGGAGACGCAGTCCTCGATTCTCAAAGTAAATGTCCTTGAAATTATATTACAGTTGACAGTAAAAAGATCCATAGAATAAGTAAGCATCCCACTCTTACCCTCTTGAAGTTACGAGTAATATTTACATATTTTTATATTCACCGAAAAATGCGCTGTCATTTTAAGGATATCAGATGGCCCATTTTTTATTTGTGCAGCACACTTACGAAAGCGCCACTTATAAATAAATTAAACCTCGCAACTGACAAACCACCAACAATAAGAGGCTCGGTGATTTCTGATGAAACCGCCATCAACTTGTTGATTTCGCTACAATTGGAATATAAACAATGCAGAATATTATATATGCTCACCCTCCGTTCCTGGTTAATAATTTGAGCAGAATAAAATATTTATATAAGGGAGAGAATAGATAATGGGAAGTCTTTTATTCCTGGGATAATCCTGGACGTTGACAAAATCCTGCTCAGTTCGGTAGCCGGTCCAGGACGATTTATCACAAATGGTGGAATTTATGTCCTTTAAGTCTCCCGAATTCAGTAGAACGTATGCCGCAGGAGGGATATTCTCATCTCTTCCAAGTCGCGCTCGCATAAATAAAAATCGATTTCGTATTATATTTTAGTTTTATTGAAAGAATAAATTACCATGCAATCAGGACGTAACAGAATCCGAAAATTATATCTATAAATATCGATTGCGCAGGGGGGTGCCCCTTTATGTTTTCATATGTGGATTTTATTCAACTTCAGGGTTTAAGTGACTGTTTAGATATTTGACATTCAGACTTCGGATTGCGAAACCATACAAGTATAATGATAAAAATATTCCCTGAGCAGTAAAACAGCCAAACTTAACTTTAATCCTCACTCACTTTGCAATCTTTTGAGGCAATAAATCCTGGTTATAACAATGTTAAATTTTATTTGCCATACAGATATTATCTCGTATTTATTTAAGTTACTATATTACTCATTTTATATATTATTAAGATTATATGGACGACTAAAATCCATCACCCGGTATAATATAAACACAGAAAATTATTATTGTTTAATAATTATAAAGGTTTGGTAAAATAATCGTTGTTTAAATAATGATTAATATTTATAATAGTTTAATTTATAATGCATGCAAATCGTGTATTTCAATTACACAGGGATACAGATTTATTGCAGCTTAATACTTAATAGTTTTAAAATATTTAACAGCCACATCATGATTTGCATAACTGAAGCATGGTGATTTAATGACACGATTGCTACAAATTACTACAAGCAATATTACATGTAAACTGTCAAATGCTATTATGTACGTGTGGTGTCTTATTGATATTCTCGTGGAGTGGCGAGATTAAACGTCCCTACGCAATGCCGTGAATGTATATAAACCTGGCTACCCCAAATTTAATTAGATAAATAGTTGAAATTCCACGGCCAATGGTCATTTATAATCGCCTCTCCGCGCCGACTAGATCATACAATTTGAAATTGTATTCATCCGAAATACCTACAATGCTTTTATTATTGTACAAACTGAATCATATGCCCAGTGTTAAACAGTATTAATCAATGCCAATGGCCAAAAATGTTTCACATATAAATAACCTGATTTGCATAATTTCGCGCACAATTTTACCCACGCGCACATGACATACTAATTTCCCGAATTCACACACGCAAAAAAAAACGCGAAAGCGGGTTTTAAATTTATAATTATTATTCCAAATATAAATATGCACAAAAGCAAACGCTTCAATTGATAAACTATTGCAGATATTGATTTAAAAGTTTTCATGGATGCTGTGTAGCTATTAAAGTCATATAAATGGTATATAATTTCAAATCGATCAGATTAAACATTTATATATTACATACTATGAGTGCTAGTGTTTGTTTGATAATTTTATTGATTGTTTCCATTACCCATTAAAAAAATACGGCTAATTGGATAAAAAAATTCAATCCTTAATCAGTATTTCCTTATTCAATACGAAAAGTAGCAGTGTTTACTTAGTTTCAGTAAAGTATCTATATTCTATATAGACCAATTTATGAGTGCATCAGAACCAGAGTTGCCAACACGGGCAATTAATCGCCATTTGGGCTATTTATTTTCTTAAAAGGCAGTTATAATTTTGGCGGTGGGCTACCTTTTGGGCGATATGATTTCTAATTCATGTTCTCGGCGACTTTTTGGTATTAAAATCCTTTTTTTTGCTGATTTATTAATTACTTAAAAAAATGCCATCAAATTTGCTAGAACTGATCGATTTGTAATCCGGCTGTCACCTGTCAATTATCAGTTTTTACATTATTATTATTTTTGTTTGTTTTAATAATGGCTTCTAACATATACAAAAAGATATAAAGGAAATAATGGCAGTTATTACTAGATTTCAAAGGTAATAACAAATAATAATTCAAAAATAATTACAGCCAACGATGAGGATGATTTTGCAGGATGGCTTCAACAAGATTCGGAGGTCCATCCTGAGTGTAGAGTGCTTTCCTTACGAGCATACAAAACCGATTTAGAAAATCACTCCAAAAAAGACACAAAATGACCTTTTCCAAAAGATACCATCCGAGAAGCCAGACAAATATTAACAACATTAAAATTATAACTAATGAAACAAAAAAAAGAGAATTGATCATAGCTTACCATATTGCACAAAAGTGAAGAACACCGTGCTTTCGGATGGGCAGGTTAAGCCGTCGGTCCCGGTTGTCAAGTTTAACACCTTTGACAATCGTAATAGCAATACACTCTAGTCGGAGATTTCTGATATGATAATTAAATCGGTGGACGCTGATAATCATGGTCTCAACAACAACACAGTATTGCGCATCTGTCTGCGAGAAACTTGCGAAATGCAGATGTAAAGCAAACATTAAAAGTGAAGAACAGCGGGTCATTTATCAGAACTACAAAAGAGATTTAAAACTTATAACCTCACACCGTTGATTGAAGGGTGTAAAGATACGTAACTCAAATTAGAGAAGTGTGACCATACCCCCTTTAACCCGCCCATCTCCTAAAATCTGCCAATAGAGTGCCGACGTCGGGGTCGGTCTCTTTCTGTCTTGTGCTGTCGTGTCCTGTCTCTTTCTGTCTTGTGCTGCCGTGTCCTGTCTCTTTCTGTCTTGTGTTGTCGTGTCCTGTCTTTTTCTTAATTGAACAGCTAGTGGACGGTTCTATGGCCACACTTTTTTACACAGGGTTGCAAATCTTTATACTTGTCAATCAACGTTCAAACTCATCATCAAACTTTTTTTTATATATAAAGGAGAGGAAATCTTCTGAAAGGCACCCGCATAGAGGTAGTATCGAATTCCCACCAACTAAAACTTCTCCGTACTCAGAACACCAGAAGGTTCCATGAATCAATAATGAGGTACCGGTTGTTCACGGTTGTACCGGTTGTACCAATGTTGTGCTTAATCTATGGGTTGTCTGCGTCATATTGACCCAGACCCTGAATATGTCCGTTCGCGCTAGCCTCTGCTTTGCTGCAGAAACCGAGAGTGTGCTGGCAAACAAACTATTGGATTTGAGGCAAATTGAAGTCGTCATGTTCCTTCGTTATACAGTTCCTCACCAAGTAGTGACAACCAGTAAAGTCTCTCAGACACTTATTCTGGAACACTTGCAGACCTGTACTTTTTTATATGCCCATGCTGGACAGGCATATGTCAGTATAGGCCGAAGGAAGCTCGTCTACAGTAATCGCTTACTGTTGTACGAGAGCCTCGAATTCTTATTGATCAGGGGATACTGCTTGGAGAATTGACCCCATGCCTTTCATATGACCCGACAAGTGTGGTTTCTGAAATTGAGATACACCTCTACAGAGAGCCACCCTGTGACGGTGACATCACCGGTGCCACGGTGGCACCGGTGGCCACCGTATATCCACGCTGGCATCACGCCAGTGCTGGTCGCTGTGATCTCGGACTCTCTCGTTGACAACCTACCTCGGCAGTCAAGGAATCAAGTCGTCTGCTGTCAATTGGGTTTCGATACTTTTGCAAATCTTCCGTAATCTATTTTTCTCCAGGATTAGATCCCTGATATCTGCGGGAAGCTCATTAGTTAGCAGTTTCCTGCGCATCTCAGTGGAGGAGTCCTCGAGCCTTGCCTGTATTATTTCTGTGAGTTTGACTACCTCTTTCTCCACATCATCGCATGAATCATCACTAATATGGAGTACAATGCGAGCTTTGACACTCTCGCCAGACAATTCCCCGTTGACCTTATATTTCAAAATGTGTTTTTTTTAGGAGAGGAAATCTTCGGAAAGACACCATGTGTAGGATGTATAGGACCATGTAGTGTCGAATTCCTACCGAATAAAACCTCTCCGTACTCAGGACACCAGAAGGCGCCCATGAATCAATAATGGTATTCCGGTTGTTCACCATGACCTTCCGTATTATATTCACTGTCAGAAAGGTACAGCATTCAGATATGAGCATTTAAATGCAACCCGAAGGTTTGAATCTTTTCGGTTTAGCCAGCGTAGCTCCGAATTAAGTTATTAACCCCTTACTGGTCTTTTGAAATTGCTAACTGGCAGTCAGCAGAATTCAACTTACTATGTGCTTCGGCGTGTGGTGCTTAATTCATGGGTTGTCTGTGTCACATTGACCCAGACAATGGATAGGTCCGTTCGTGCTAGCTTTTGCTTCGCTGTAGAAACTGAGAGTCTGCTGGCAAACAACTCTTGGATCTGAGGCAAATTGAAGTCCTTATACAATATACTGTTATATTGTTACTGTACATATATATGTTACTTATAAACATATAAACATGTTACTTATAAACATATAAACATGTTACTTATAAAGTACAGCTGTAGGCTGTCCTCCTCCTCTACCAGAAATATCGAAGCCGGTGTGCCACAAGGCAGCGTGATCGGCCCAACGCTCTTCTCACTGTACATGAATGATTTACCGAGAGAGCAGAAGGTTGCACTCTACGCTGACGACACAGCCTACTTCGTAACTTCCCGGTCTGTACCAATCATTCTGAGGAACTTGCAAGCGCAACTGCACAAACTTGAGGGCTACTATGACATGTGGCGTATCAAAGTGAATGTAAAAAAGTCCGAAGCGGCTCTGTTTACCAGGAGAAGGCCTGCCCAGCCAGGCACTTTAATGCTTCATAACGAAGTCATACCCTGGAAAACTGAGGTCAAGTAATTGGGGGTCATACTTGATCGGCGACTCAATTTCAGAAGCCACACTTCTCGGGTCATAGGAAAGGCATGGGGTCAATTCTCCAAGCTGTATCCCCTGATCAATGAGAATTCGAGGCTCTCGTACAGCAGTAAGCGATTGCTGTATGCGAGCTTCCTGCGGCCTATACTGACATATGCCTGTCCAGCATGGGCATATAATGAAGTACAGGTGGCGCATCTGCAAGTGTCCCAGAACAAGTGTCTGAGAGCCTTTACTGGTTGTCACTACTTGGTAAGGAACAGTATATTGCATGACGACTTCAATTTGCCTCAGATCCAAGAGTTTGTTTGCCCGCAGACTCTCGGTTTCTACAGCAAAGCAGAAGCTAGCGCGAACGGACTTATCCAGGTTCTGGGTCAATATGACACAGATAACCCATGGATAAAGCACCGCACGCCAAAGCACATACTTGAGTCCTGCTGACTGCCAGTTAGCATTTTCAAAAGACCAGTAATGGGTTATTAACTCAATCCGGAGCTACGCTGGCTGAACCTAAAAGATTCAAACCTTCGGGTTCCATTTAAATGCTCATATCCGAATGCTGAACATTTCTGATGATCAATATGATACGGCAGGTCATGGTGAACAACCGGTACCTCATTATTGATTCATGGACGCCTTCTGGTGTCCTGAGTACGGAGAGGTTTTAGTCGGTAGGAATCCGACACTACCCCTATAAGGGGTGTCTTTTAGAAGATTTCCTCTCCTCAAAAAAAAAAAACATTTTGATCCATCAGTTTAGTCATCGCTCTCGAACTGAACAGACGTGCTCTCGCTTGAGCTTGAGTAGAACTACCGTTTCGGGGTGGCGCCACCTGTTACACCTACCCACTGAATTGTATACTTAACTGGAACGCGCGCGTATTGTTGAAAAATCGGTCCGCCGTGTTAGAGCGAGGTCGTTGCATATCGTGGACTACTATCCTCGTCTTACTCCCTAGTTCAAATGCAGAGCGGGCGCGACGCATGTAAAAAAGACGGAATTACATTATAATATTAAGAGAGAGATCAAATGTTTTGTAATTTATTATAAATACTGGAAAGTAGCCAGCTTTTAAAATCAAATAATGAATTTCGGGTACTAAATAATAAACATTTAATAATAGTTAAAAAATTATTTTTTTATATTATAATAGGTACATACATAAGTTTCAAACATGATAAAACAATATAGTTTTTGCTAATTTTTGCCTGATAGTAGCTTTGCGTCCCAGCATAGCAAGTGTCCTTTTTTTAGCATCTGTTTGAATACGAAGGGTTGAATATGAAATTGCTATAAATTTTATAATCTGCACTTCACGAAGGTCGCTACAAATATCCGTTATGGGATGTGATGGACAAAACAAATTTGTCGGTACTAAAAAAACAAAATGCTTCAAAACTGCGTTAATTATTCTGCTTTTAAAATCCTTTTTTCCCATTACAAATAGAGTTAAATTCCGATTACATGCGGTTTTAGATTTTCAAACAGCCTAGGATAATTTATAATTAACTTACTTGTTATACCCAATGTTTTAGTGTGGGCTCCACACGTTAGTGCACCCGTAAGCACAACAGTTTTTAACCATTATTTCTTTTTCACATTTATTTTTATTTGCAAAATGATTACTAGGTACACGTAAAACGCATAAGACACACTGGGACAGATAAAGATACAAATGCACGATTTGCATCTGCACTACTCTAACATCGACGCTCGGATTTTTGTCGCTAGAGCCGCTTACGTTCTCGTTCCAGTTACAACGTATATAATTCAGTGCACCTACCCATTGCTGGCTACTCTTCTCCTGGCATTACGCTACACACTTGCAATGTCCACGGACGTTCAAAGTGAGCTTACCAGCTCTCCTAAGAGCAAGCGCCGCCGCACTGACTCAGAAGTGGCCTCCTCGGAGGACAACGATGGGTTCAGGGTGGCAACCCATAAGGGGGGCTGTACGATATACTCACCGAGCTGGGCCTAGAATTCGGCGTGAGGTTAGTCGGGAAAAGCATTCGTTTAAAGTTTGCTTCGATCGAGGACAACCGCGTTGGAACTAAGGTAATGGGCGACATTACCACAATTTTTACAATTTTTTTAAATTAATTAAATCTTTATTTCGCTTCGGACAGAAACAAATAATGTACAATTTATATATATATATATATATATATATATATATATATATATATATATATGCAATACAATAAAATAAAATAGAATAAAAGCAAAGTGACAAAGTTCATTGGTTAGTGTGGGAGCCTGCGGTAAGACATTCTATAAACTAGGTAAGCGAGCGTCCCATTCGCTTATCGCAATTCATTAGGAGATCCCGTCCTGTAGTTTTCTCACATAATTGGCAGCAGCAGTCTTCGTCAATGTCATGGAAGTGGCGTTTGTTGCAGATTAGGTGGTGAAACCTATGGTATGTGTATCTGGTTATTGTGTGTCTTTGTTGTTGGTTGGCCTCTTTCCAATTTCCAATCCTCTTTCTCTTTTCCAATCCTCTTTCTCTTTTTTTTTTAAGGAGGAAAAAGATCTTAAGCTGGTGATCAGGGGAATACCCATTTATTCTAAGCATGTCGCTCAGCTTAAGCCTGGCGGAAAACTAATTCTGCTATTTTTGGTTTATCTAGTTGGAGGCTCCGATGCCACCAGGAAAAGGAAACTAAAGGCGCTATGCAGCATCTCCATTCACGTGGAGATTTTCAGAGGTCGTGAAGATCCGGCCCGGTGCTTCAGGTGCCAGCGATGGGGTCACTAACCGGCAGCCTGCAAGTCACGCCGGAGGTGTGTTCGTTGTGGCACGGAGCACGATGCTAAATCGTGTCCCGTGCCACTGACGGAGCCGGCTTTCTGCTGTAACTGTCAGGGAAGTCATCCCACAAGTTACAGGGGCTGTCCACGCGTCCACCAAACCCTCTACACAACGGAACACGAGATCTGCAAAAGGTAAGCCCGCAAAAGCTTACAAAGCCGCCAAACCTGCGTGCTCCCTTTTGCCTCAAGAGGCAGAGGGTAAGAGGCAAAGAGAGCCAAATGTCAATCTAAGACTGGCGCGGTTAAAACTGTCAAGTTAAAGACAGCGCCGGAGTACTCTAAGCCGATGAAAACAGAAGCTGCAAAACCCCACAAGGCCGATAATAAGACAGCCCCTGTGAGTATGCTCAAGGGCACCTCTAAGCCTAAGGCGGAGAAACCAAAAAAGGTTAAAGCAGCAAAATAGAAGAAAGCGCCGGAAGACACTTAGGGTATGGAAGTTGACTCTGAGCCAAGGGAAGCAAGAGTTCCAAAGGCACACAAAGCCGACAATAAGTCTGCTCCAGAGACAACTCTAAACACAGAGGTTGGGGCTGATGAGAAGTCAGCGGTCCAAGCGAAGAAAGTCGCCGCTGCTAACGCCAACACCGAAAATAAGTCAGCACGGGAAGAAACTCCCATGACAGAAGTGTCATGGGAGTTTATGAGCCAAAATTCAGAAAGCAGGTGAACGCAGCAAAAGCCCACGGTGCTGAAAATAAGTCTGCAAAGAGGAAGCTAACTCCTCACACAAAGATTGCGGCCACTAAGACATCAGTCGGCAAAAATTATGTAGTTGGCTCTACTGCAAAGGCTCCAAAAGCTGACAATAAGTCAGTAAAGACACAGCTGCAAAAATAATAGCTGCGAATGTCATGCAAACAGCAAATAATCAGAGAGCACGGGAGACTTCTGGTAAAAAGTCTCCCACTGCAAAAGTTACGTTTGCGATACCTGATGATGCTAATGGGTCAACCAAACCCAAAGCTGCAAAAGCTATTGTGGCTGAAAATAAGACAGCAGGTGATACTTACACAAGTGCTAATGAACCAAGTCTCCTTCTCGAGAGTATGTTCACAGACGGAGTGGATGCCAAAGACATGCGTCAATGGGCATCAAAATTCCTCCCTCTCTTGCGTGCAACCAAGCAAGAGGAGAATGCACTCGAGACAATGATTGTGGTCACACAAGAAATAGTGGAGTGCCCGGGATACCCGGACAATGGATTTTAAATCCAGTGTTAGCATTTATCAATCACGCGATTTAAACACATGGTCGCCATGCTTAGTAACAAGAAAGGGATCAGTTCCTCGGACGGTGAAACGCTAAATGGTCTGGCTAGCAATACAGCTTGTAGTGGTACAAGTTCACGTCGTGTGCGACCTCAAACCCCAAATTTTGGCAGGCCAGTGAATCTTATTTACTGGAATACAAATGGTGTGAAAGGAGAGGAGGCACAACGGCGATATACTACAAAACAATATAAAGCGGATGTTATATTGATATGCAAAACACACCTGCACCAAGGACAGTCGCTAAAGCTGCCAAACTAGGGCATCCCCCATTACCACTTGGATACTCCACAACTGAACACTGTTGACGCGACTAAGATCGTTGCTAGAATTGTTGGAAAAGAGACCCTCCTCGTAGCAGCGTATAACAGACTGAGTCTGCACCTAGATATAAACGACATCACCGCCTTGCTTAAGCTACATTCACCTGCTATAATAGCGGGATATGTCAATGCTAAACACGCCGCATGGAACTCTAGATCTGAAAACTCTTGAGGTAGAAACCTGCACAATTACGCAACAGCTAATCACCTGGCCGTAGTTGCGCCATCAAAACCCACCCACTTTCAGCATTGTAGAGTGCGGACGTCTTCGATGTAACAATCCTTGAGGGTATCATTAGCGCTCACAGCGTGTGGTCGGTGTCAGAGCTCAACTCTGATCACAACCCGGTGTTGCTGACGCTTAATGACCTCGAGATTAACCGGCGCCGCCCAGGCAGCATGCTGGTATACGAAAAGGTCAACTGGGAATTGTTTTGCGAGAGGGTTAATGCTTGCATTGTACTCCCTATCAGTTGTGATTCAGGCGATGCTGTGGAGCAAGAGGTAGTCAAACTCACAGAAATAATACAGGCAAGTCTCGAGGACTCCTCCACGGAGATGCGCAGGAAACTGCCATCTCATGAGTATCCTGCAGACATCAGGGATTTAATCCTGGAGAAAAATCGATTACGGAAGCTTTGGCAGAAGTATGGAAACCCAATTCAACCGCAGACGACTTAATTCCCTGACTGCTCAGGTCAAGGAGAGAGTCCGAGATCACAGGGAGCAGCGCTGGCACCCCCAGCAGTTTGGGTTTCGACAGGAACACAGCACTACTCAGCAGCTAACCAGGTTATCGGAAAGCATAACGCCCACCTTCGATGATGACTAGCACACAGGTGCAGTGTTTTTGTTCATTGAAAAAGCATTCGACAAATTATGGCACTAGGGTCTCATATACAAACTGATCTACATGGGATTTTTGGATTTTTACATCTACATCATTTACTCGTATCTGATGGACAGGATATTCTATATTCACTCGGAGGGAGTCCTCCTCTACCAGAAATATTGAAGCCGGTGTGCCACGAGGTAGCGTGATCAGCCCAACGCTCTTCTTACTGTACATCAATGATGTACCGAGAGAGCAGAAAGTTGCACTCTACACTGACGACACAGCCTACTTTGCAACCTCTCGGTCTGTATCAATCATTCTGAGGAAATCGCAAGCGCATCTGCACGAACTTGAGAGCTACTATGACATTGGCGTATCAAAGTGAATGTAAAAAAGTCCGGAGAGGCACTGTTTACCAGGAAAAGGCCTGGCCAGCCAGGCACTTTAATGCTTTACACCGAAGCCATACCCTGGAAAACTGATGTCAATTATTTAGGGGTCATCCTTGATCCGAGACTCAATTTCAGAAGCCCCACTTCTCGGGTCATAAGAAAGGCATGGTGTCAAATCTCCAAGCTGTATCCCATGATCAATGAAACTTCGAGGCTCTCGTACAACAGTACGCGATTGCTGTATACGAGTTTCCTTCGGCCTATACTGACATATGCCCGTCCAGTATAATCATATAATAAAGTTCAGGTAGCGCGTCTGCAAGTGTTTCAACAAGTGTCTGAGAGCCTTTACTGGTTGTCACTACTTGGTGAGGAACAGTATATTGCATAGCGACTTTAATTTGCCTCAGATCCAAGAGTATGTTTGCCAACAGACTCTCAGTTTCTATAGCAAAGCAGAAGCTAGCGTGAACGGACTTATCCAGGGTCTGGGTCAATATGACACAGACAACCCATTGAATAAACACCGCATGCCGAAGCACATACTTAGCTGAGTTCTGCTGACTGCCAGTTAGAATTTTCAAACGACCAGTAAGGGGTTATTAACCTAATACCGAGCTTCGCTGGATGAACCTAATATGTTCAAACCTTTGGATTGTATTTAAATGCTCATATCTGGATGCAGAACATATCTGATGATCAATATGATACGGGAGGTCATGGTAAACAACCGGTACCTGATTATTAATTCATGGACGCCTTCTAGTGTCCTGAGTACGGGTTTTAGTTGGTAGGAATCCGACACTAGCCCTATATGGGGTGTCTTTCAGAACATTTTATCGCTTTTATAAAAACAATATATCTCCATATGGACGCAAGTGGACTGGTAAAACCCACTAGGTCAAAACCACTATAATTTTATTGTATATCTAGTAATGTAATTCTGAAAGTAATTGGAGCAACTTCTAAAGACCAATTGTTGGCAGATATAGGAGACATCTGCTATTGCTTGATAATAGATGAGTCTACTGATGTTTCGGTTCATAAGTACCTATGTATATGCATTAGATAAATTTTAGAATATAGTTGTACAGTAGAATGATAATAATTATCAACAAATATTACAGGCATTTCAACAAATATAAAAATAAATTTATAACTACCTTCCTGCGAATTGAAAATGTAATCGATACCACAATCGGTATAATCGATACACCTTTAGATGATGTAACTAAAGACTACTTTAAGAAAGTGGGATTAAAAAGTTGAGAAAATGATAAGACTTGGCATTTATGGGGGCAATGTTTTGCCAGAATAATTCTATATTCACTATTTTGTTACCTGATACTCCTAGGCTGGTACTTGTAAAAGTACCCTGCCTATAGTATAGTACACTATAGTACACTCCCTGCACGTATGCTGTTCCAAAGCCTCAAATGTATTGCCGGATGAGTTGGACTTTTCATGCAAAGAAATCTACAATTGCTTTGCTAGACGTAGTCATAAGCGAGCTAGTTATATAGAAACTTTCAACCTCATCAATATAGATGAAGATATCCTGTTTCATAATTTTATTCAACTCTCATAAACCCGAGGGCTTGTGAAATCAAATGTCATTAAAGTGATACTTATGCAATGGCTTCAGCTTAAAACTTATTTCAGTACTACCGCAAGAGAAGCCAAATAAATATCATGGCATATACAAATGCCAATAACTTACCATGGCGAAAATAGTCTGTGGAATGTTAACAGATTCAATTTTTTTCTGTGATACATATACATCATAATAATTCAAGTTAATATTGTTAATGCAATATATCAGCAAACTAACGCTAATGCATATCCACTTGACACAGAAGTGTATTGTTTACCATTAAATAAATATGTTAAGAATTGTAGAAAAGCCGATATATAATATAATAAAAGCGTTTATTTGAAAATAATTTCTGAGCTTCTCAATAACAATATGTAAGCTGAGCATATTTAAGGGAGAAGCGTTGTGTTTCGGCGCTATTGCACAGCGTCGAACCCCAAATCGGTTAAAGTGTAATCGCATTAGTCGGCCTTTATTGCAGCCGATACATTTGTAGTATTAAGATTGTAAAGACAATTTATTGGGGTGGCTATTATTTAGTCATTATGTTCACCGAGAAGTGCTTAAGTAAAGTACGGCGCGCATGAAGATCAATAGGCACATTAAGCCGTTTATTGAGCAAGGATTGCCACTTCGGCAAATACAATTAGCGACCAGGAAATCCCAAATATATTTATTGGACGGCATTAGGAATCCTCAGAAATGCCAGATAGAGAAATTACCCAAGGCTTGTCATAACCAAGTGTGGCAACATGGCTTACCGAAACGAAATGCCGCACCAATCAGGAATCATCTTCAAGCCACCCCTCGCGGTGCACAATTCAAATTGCACCCCACCCCAATAACTCAAAGATTTAATTGTAAGAATGCAGAGCAGACGAGACTTGAATTCGTTACCTTCGCCCGTGTACATCGCTGTGTATTAATTATTGTTACGCATTGTCCACATTATTACCAAAACGACGAGTTTTAATTACCTTATCATTTAAATTGGCGAACACCCGCCTGGTCTTTCGATTACGTAACACGTTGGCTGCTAAACATCTGAGTTTAGCTGAGATAGAAAGCATAAAGGAGAACTGTATAGCGTTTATTTTGACCTTATGCAGGGAGCTTTCCAAAGGTTACCAGCAAATATGTATTACCAGTTTTAGTGTTGTACCACTAAACTGTTTACCATATAATGCTGATAAACAGATTCTAGAAAATCAGTGGAATAATCTTGTAACTATAATCTGTAACGACGAAGCGAACATTTGTTCACAAGATTTTTGGATTAAGTTAGCACATTATAAGAATGCTGGTGGGATAAACATATTTAAGAATGTAGCTTTATTGCCACTAACAGCATTAAGTTTAAACATTAGCAATGCACTTGTAGAGAGGATGTTCTCCTTTATTAACATTTTGAAAAATAAGCTCAAAAATAGAATGAATGTGTCTCTTTTAGAAGCGTTATTAAAGATCAAAACTCAGATTGTGATTGATAAGTCTTATTGCAATTTATTTTACCCGCAAAACAAATCTATGACAAGTTCAATTATACTATGAATGATTTTAAAAAGTGAAGCCCAAGAAATGGTAGAATGAGAGGAATTATGTGATATATATATATATATTTTTTTGAAAATATTTATTCAAGTATTTTTTTATTATTATTATTTTGTTTTGTTATTCAATTGTGTTCAATAAATTTATTTCATAAATATGTATGTTGCTGTGTGAGTGGGCGATTTTAGGCGATTATGTTTGAAAGGGGCGCGATTTTTAATTTTACAAGGTTGTTAACTCTGATCAGAATCGGTATCGGAAACTAGATAAACGTACAACTACAACTTTAAACATTAATTTGGCTTTCATCCAGCATATGAACATTTACAAACTGTATGTACAACAATGTGATTCAGGATGTTGAAGAAATAAAATACTGTATTTAAAGCCGTTTATTTTCAAATCTCTGTAAAGACATGAACTCAGATAGAAAAACACATTATTTCACGTAGATGGATGTCAATATAAAAAAAATACACAGATTATTGTTATTGAAAGCAGAGAGTCGAACCGAAATTTATTTCGTTCTGGTGCACGGTTACGTTCCGGGTAAATAATTTTAGCTCCGGTTTCAGTTTCGGTTGAAAAACAAAACAGTTTGCAATCGGTATAAATTATTTTTTTTACTACATGTCCTTAACCTTATTAAAAATTATTAAAAAAAACTTATTAAAAATAATTTTTTGTTTCAAACCGAAAAAAGCCGTAATTCACATTTCGTTTCAGTTACGATTCCGGTATTAATATTTTACAATTTTTCGTCCAGTTACAGTTTCGGTTCAGATAGGAATTTCGGTTAATTTCAGGTTTCGGTTTCGGTTAGGTTCCCGTTCGACTCACTAATTAAAGGACGAAATTATTATATTTTTCAACCAAACTGAAATCTGATCTCGATGCTCTTTTTCTAAATGACTTATGGCTATCAAAGTTATACTATTTGTCAGGCAGTTGTGAGAAACTAAATGCTATCAACTGTATCTTCAAGGAAAAAATAGCGATAGATTTACTTCGGAGCATAAAATTTACGGTTTTATTAGAAATATCAATATTTTCAATAGTAGGGTGAAAAATTAATTCGAAATGCTTTCGATTATCGACAGTTTTATAACTGAAAAGCATAACTGTAAAAATGATTCAAGAAGCCTTACATGTAACAAATACCTTAAATGAAATTAAAATTCAAGAGGATAGAGATTTTTTACTCATACAGAGACGGAAAGGTCGGCCGGGTTGTACGTTGTAATAATTATTTTTGTTGGTACAATACGCTCCTGGAGTTTGGTGCGATTCTACCGACTCACCCTGTATATACAGGATGTCAAAAAAGTTTAGAATACATTCATTATTTCGGAAATTAAAAATATTTTACAAATATCCTCGAACCTTTAATAGTAAATTTGTTTATGGATTTGCTTTCATTAAAATATCCCATCTCCTTGTAGAATAAAACAAAAATACAAATAAATTTTGAATAAAAACAAAGAAATTAAATGCTTTCGCACAAGCTTTTACAGCAGAATTTTCCCTTAAATTTAAGCTATGAGCCGTACAATGGACATACGATGAAGTTTTACGATGGCTCTTAATAATGTATCCCTCTGTTTAGGGATTTGGGCCCTGATGTTGGAGGCCCTGGGCAAATGCCCAATTTGTCCATAGGATAACGCTCCACTGATCACCACAATCAAATATTCTTGAAAAATGTTACTAAATAATTACGCAAAATAACTAACAGATACCGTCTATACATATCCAGATAAGTCATGATATATAAATAGTATCAATAAATGCACAGAAAAATAAGAGAATATTATGATACATTAATTTAATTTGAAAATTATTATCGGGTATGCAATTTAATTTGAAAATGATTATCGGGTATGCTGATTAGTATTGAGTGGCAGCTTGTAAAAGCGGGCACATCAGCGGTTACTGTAATGTGTTTTAATGGTTAATTATCACATTGATTTTAACGCTGGGAAAGAATTTTGCGATGAGTCACCACAAATGCGAATTCGGCGAACTTGCTCTAATTTGATTTTAATATGACTTTTGTTGTAATTAAATCCGGGGGCAATGTAGCGTCGCAAATGCGATGAATGGCACGGAGAATCGATTATTGATGATGACAATAAACTGCAATAGCCGAAAGAACGTAGACCCGGCGAGCAGTTTTAGTTTTCCGCATAGTATTAGGTCTGCGGTCATTGTTATTTTAATTGACACATGATATGGTTGTTAACGCGTGTACGGACTGTAGTTGACGGCAACACAGAAGCATCTGCCAGGGCCAAGATCAGGTTACCGTGCACGGAGGCTGTTGCGAACCCTACCAGATCAATGACAGATAAAACATACACCTATTGTAATCATCATGCTCATTCCATTCATAGTTCCATTAGAATTCAACCCTCGACCGCCGAAACAAAACCGCGAACTTATTTTTTTGTACTCCACTGAACAAAAAGAAGATTGTGTTACGCCCCCGAGGGGGCCACATTTGTTTATTTAATTTTTCGACAACGCAGATTTCCAATATCGTCAGTTAATTAATATTGTTTTAGATTATATAAAATGTATAGACCAATGCAATTTAATCAATCATTTGATTCACGAACTTTTGGTCACACTATAAGTGTAATACAATTGCGCAATTAAAATTATAGGTTTGTACAAATAGGCATAAACTGTACGCATAAACCATACATTTATATTTTATATCAAAGTAAATTAATAATGAAATTAAGCTCTCGTTAATAATCAGACTATAAATAACAGAGAAACAATTATAAAAATAAACGTAAATAAATATTTAAAGCCTTAAATTTAACTCAGCATACGGGGTGTTGTAAATAAAACAACCGCTACTGCTAAAAAGCAGTTTTCCATTTACTACCTATAGATGGCGCTACTCAGGGTAATATTTAAGTTGGTTTTAATACATTAAATACGATAAAACATTTTTAAGGATATACAGGGTACAGGGCAACTGATTTTTTATTGTCCAGCTTTTTGGATCCCAACATGGGGCTCGAACCCATGACCCTGAGCTAGCCGGGCTAATCTGTCACACCCCCTTTTCTCTATATCTCCCTCGCCTCTATACTCTACCTTTCCGGTGTTGTTGATCTTGGGCTTAACTCAGTGAAGACGGCGTGTGCGGTTCTTCAGTTGTATCTAGATGGGGGTGTGGCTCCGGGTAATCTAAATATAAGGTATATATTGCAATAGAAAAATGCAAATAAATCGTGATCGTACATAAAGACACAAAAGAAAGGGGACGCGTTGGACGATGTAAGTTTATGACGTGTTTCTGCAATAGGCACAGACGCAAGCCGACCGGATATGACGGTATCACAAATGAACCGACAACGTACCCTTACAATATCGACAACGATTAATACCGCGCATAAATAAACTCAAAAACTAAAATAAGTAAATAACTAAAAATAAAAAATCCTTGCTGTGACACGGGGGAATTGCTTGATGTCGACTCCTCGTAGTCCCTGCTTGGGAACTACGTCACAAAAACCCTCAAACCTGGTACCCAGCGTCGTCGGGGCGGTCGAGGGTTGTAGATACGAAATAAATAGAAACTGAAATAAAGGTAAATCTTACCTAAAGATGGATGAACGGCCTCTGAGTATAATGATTTGAGACCGTAATTAATCCAGCACTCAGCTGACGTCGAGGGAGGGTATCACTAAACCACACAACCTTCAACAATATCACGCCTTAATGGCAGCCACTTATCCCGACAATTATGCGGATATTTTTCTTGATAGAATTCACGACGTGTGAACTCGCATACGAACGGATTCGCATCTCGCGGAAATCGCGATGCGAGAAAGGGGAAAATCGGAGTAACTCGCCGCTAGGGAACCTAGGCCGCAGCGCGACCATGCGTGTACGCAAGAAGAATAACTTTACAAAGCAGATAAGAATTGCAATGGAGAAAATTTTGCAGATCAACAGGAAAATTAACATTTCAATGATTATGGTTAAAAAATTCATCTTAACAGCTAAAATTTAATCTTCTCTAGAGTAGAGCTACTTAATCTTTTATAAGTCACGACCCCATTTGTTCCGAGAAATTTCAAAGCGACTCCATAAATAAATAAGTGTATAAAAAAGGTATACAAATCAAATTATTCATCATTTATTAAATAAATGGTACACAATCGTATATTGTATGGTTAGTACGGAAGTGATAAATTCCCGGCCAATACGGCAATTGATACTTTATTGATACTATTGATACTATTTTGTCGCCCATTGTAAATTTTTTGTGAGTTTCGTAAAAATATGGAATATATAAGAAGAAATTATTTTCTCTAGATCTCCAGGAATATTGCATTACTGGATTAGGCCTGGAATAAAAATATTGCAGTACAGTTATTTCTCCAGTACATAGCAACCACCATCATTACCGGAATCGTCCATTTTGTGGACTGCGTGTAGGCTAGGAAACGACTGTTTGTAGGATCCCTCGATAGGAGAAAAATGGTAGTGGAGGGGGAGGGGGGGGGGGGGGGTGCGGTTCCCGAGCCCAGTTTAAGAAGGTCTGCTCTAGAGGACCATCGTGTTGAAAACCATTTTCTCAATATCTTATAATGTTTAATTTTCTTTTTGAGTTGCTTTTATTAAAATACCTATCCCATCTTTTTGCAGAAGAAACTAAAAATAAAAATAAATTTTGCATAAAATCGAAGAAATTATGTGCCTTCGGATAAGCGTCTACAGCAGAATTTCACACTAGATTTAGGCTATGAGCCATCTAAGGGACATAAAATGCAATTTTACTGTGGCTCTTATTTTTTTTCCTCTTTATGGGGCTTTCTTCGTCTCTTTGGGCCAAAATGCTCAATTTGCCCATAGGAAAACGCGCCACTGCGTCAGAGTCAATATGCGTGCTAAAATACAATCATATTTTAATTGCAGCAACATTCTTAGGTAATCTATTGCCATAAATCTGAATGTGGGTGCTGGAATACAAGGATACCCTAATTATAGCAACATACTAGGGTCATCTACTTCTGAAACTAGACCGATTAGTTTAAAAGATGTAGTGCAGCATATGCTTCATGTAGATGCCGTCACACTGCGTAGCGTTTTAGAAATTAAATTTTTATTTCGCAAAACAATATGAATTTTCGATAATAGTCGCTTCGTTTATCTTGCATCATAAGGTTTTATGACATCATATTAAAACATTAAAAAAGTACAGTGTTACACAGAGTATTGCAGAAATATATGTATATATATTACCTGAACATGAAGTTCGCGACAACGTGGGTTACTGCAACGCCAAACAATGCCCAATAGCACAGATTTGCATCTGCATGTTTCAGATCGGAATCAGGCTCTGAATAGTTATTGCATCGAAAAAGTAATTTCTTCCTATCATATATTCGCCGTTTCACATTACTTTCATCCGATGCGTAATAAAGATAAAGTCGCCACGATTGCATGATCAAGTATTGCACATATTAAAATGAGCACGTATCTCATCGGCGTTGAAAGTCGCCGCATCGTTTATTCGGCGCGGCGGCCGAAAAAACGTAAACAGATGCGAGATATGACCGACATTAGCGACTGTTCCGGTAACTTTTATTTTGGAATGCGAAATAGCCATGGAATTCCTCAACTGTTATGTCTCCACTAACATGTATCATCATTATATTAATATGTTAGTTGCTGGATGGCAGTAGTTGTCGTAGTGTGATAATACATTGCATTACTGCAACACTTAAATATTTTGATAGTTGTTTGTAATGCCGCGTTGTTAAAATAACACAAATGTATAAAATTAACGATTTATACATACAAAACTTGATTCATTTAGTTGCATTCAAGAACTCATATGATATTTCTGACCATGTTTATGAAGATATACAAGTCAATTTGCAGAATTTAAAACAATATCTCTGTTACTATTTTCCCAATTAAATTGAAAATTGTAATGATAGTAATTATATGGATGCTACATCTATACAATTTCAATAAAATTGAAAAAAAAACTTATGGAAATATCAAGGGATGGAAAGTTGACTTGCTTTCCCAGTATTGAAATCTTTTTTGGGCAAAAAAGATGGAACAATAACCGACGAACAAAGCTGTTGAGTGTATGGCTTCATTTGCAACATTATATTTATACAAATTAAATTACTCGTCTGTTACTTTTGTTAGGTATCAAATTGTATTATTGACTAATAATTGATTATTAATAATAGAGGCGGGATATGTGCCTTTATTTGTATACATAAGCCGGAGCAACGCGCCCAGCTTACGAAATAATAACGAAGGGCATTGAGTTACTGGCCCTTATGGAGTGTGTATGCAAGTTCGGGTGCTGATTGTGGGGAAAGGATGTGTGATCTAATGTTTTGGTGTGCGTTGCAATGTGGACGGTTTTGGATTAGGTGTTGGAAGGGATTAAAGGTCAGTACCTAAACTACAATATGTATATCAGATTGAGATGTTCCGACATATGCAATTAGATTGTAATATTCACATTATATAAAGGTATGATTCTTTGTAACTGCGGGGCTCACATAAAGGGGAGGTTCGTCCTAGTAATTGAAATAAGAGAGGTTCGTCCTAGTAATTGAAATAAGAGAGGTTCGTCCTAGTAATTGAAATAGGAGAGGTTCGTCCTAGTAATTGAAATAAGAGAGGTTAAGTCCTAGTAATTGAAATAAGAGAGGTTCGTCCTAGTAACTGAAATAAGGTAAGGTTCGTCCTAGTAATTAAAATAAGAAAGGTTCGTTCTAGTAAATGAAATAAGGTGAGGTGCGTCCTTTACGTCCTTAATTAATACGGTACTCGTATTGGGTATTAAGAGGTGTATCTCACTGCTTTGCACATAAAGGTGAATTACAATAGTCGTAGAGAATAATGGTCGAAGCCATGACTGCTAGGATTCCAGTTGGCAAGAGAACAACTAGCGGGGGAAGGGGAGATGCTCCTCCGGTAAGTTCTTCCAATTATAGTTAATAATAACAGAATACTAAAAGAATACTCGTTATGTGTGGGGAAATCATTTGGAGCCAATGCCATCTTCGGATCGAGTTCAATATATAGCTTGCGGATCCCGACCAATGAAAATACCGTATATTATGTAAGTGATTATTATTATTACTAGGTAAAATGGCGAAAATGTATATATTAAATAAGACATCAAGTTAAGGCTGCGATTGGAAAAAGAACTAGCTGAACTCTTTTCCTTAAATTCAGTCTATTCCGTATTTTACTTTTTTATTTTCACATGTAATATTTACAATTTATCTAATAAAGGCATTAATTAAATGATTTGATACATAATTTTGACATGTACAGACCTACTGCAGTCCATATATCTATTTTTTGTTTAACAAGTAAATATAAAGATATCATTACGGATTCAAGACTCTTGAGTCTTCTAGCAGTTTCGTCTTGCAGCAGTTCATTAGCCAGTGAGTTGGGATGCACGCTTAGTCTCTGATTGTATTTCATAGAACATTTTATGGCTTCTTCTTCCGTCTGGAGATCCTGTAGAATATCCCAATTTGCTACACAAACCTCGGGGAATTTATTATTGATCCTAGTATTTTTGATTGCAATCTTTACATTATTTTTATATTGCTGATGTTTGCTGATCCCCAGAGATGTATGCCATATATCCACCTACATCCTCCTACATGTGGCGTGAATTGTTTTTTTTTCGTTAGTGTTTGTACGCCATAGATTGGCGATGATAGATAGATGTAAATTTAAAGATGCTCTGATGGGGTTTTCGTGGCAGCCCATGATGGGTATGTCATCGGCGAATGTTGCTACCATGGTTTCATCAGCCTTTAGAAGGTCTAATTATTATTTAAATTAATATTTCTTTGACTCTATCTCTCTATCGCTTAGGTATGCCTTCAGAACAACGAAGAAATCAAGAGGTAATTTTTGTTTAAGCTTGAACTATGGATTTGGTACGTGTTTTGTCATCCCTAATATCACAAACGTTTTTTTAAGTAAAACTGTTAATGCATTCTTTTAAATTTAATTCTTATAATAGGGATCCTATTATTTTTGTTAAGCATGATGTAATGATAGGTTATTAAGAGACAAAGTTGGACATTGAAATAGGTATACTGATTAGTAGTAATTTTGGCGTTAATTTGGCTTCTGAATATAGGTGGACGGCGATCTCTATGGGTGTAAGCCAGAAGACCCTGACTGAGTCTGGAGCGTGTAGGTCGCGACGATAGTGTATTTAGTTTAGATTGAGTAAAAATGCAGCGAACTATCGAACAGCGCTGTGCCATCAAATTTTGCGTTAGACTGAAGAAATCTGGTATGGAGACTCTTGAAATGAGGCTTACAAAGATGGAGCCTTGTCCAGAGCGTGCGTTTTTTCGAAGACGTCGAAGACGAACAACGCCCTGGACGTCCGACTTCGATCCGAACCGACGAACATGTGTCCCAAGTTTGGTCACCATTTGATCACCATTTGAACTCTGATCGGAAGTATTCGTTTAATAGCACAAGAGTTAAATTTAGCAAAATCCACTGTGTATTCAATTGTGACCGTTGATTTGCAAATGCGGAAGGTGTGTGCGAAGTTTATCCCGAAGGTTTTTTCAGACGACCAGAAAGAATGCCGTGTGACGATTTGTCGTGAAGTGTTAGAACGTTTGGAAAAAGATCAAAATCTTTTGGACAGAGTGATAACAGGTGACGAAACTTGGATTTTAGAGTACGATCCGGAGATCAAAAGGTAAAGTGTTAAGTAGCACACAATCGCCTCTCCCCGGCCAAAAAAGGCCCGCATGAGTAAATCAAGAGTGGAGTCGGTGCTCATTATCATCTTTGACGCGAAAGGTGTGGTTCACAAGGAGTTTGTGCCTGTTGGACAAAAAGTGAATGCCAAATTTTGTTCAGCAGTACACAAACGTTCAAGGTCTAGGGTCAGCCGCATACGAAAAAAAAATCGCCGATACCTTGATTCTTCATCACGACAATGCGCCCAGTCACACGTCACTAATTGTGAGGAAGGTACTGGCCAAGCACAACATCGCAACACTACCCCAACCACCTAACCGTCCAGCTTTGGCTCCCGCCGACTACTTTTTATTTCCTCGGAAAAAAAAAACCGAAAGGTCTTCGTTTTGTATGTATTATACTAACTAATGTTAAATCCCGAACGGATCGCATAATATTTAGGGGTCGCTCAATGTGTAAAGTTTGTAGGTAGGTAGCCTATTATCGATTTATTAAAACCTTTTGCAAAACACAACATTTACTCTCAATTTTAAAATGCAACTACATATACTATCTATTGGTAATACATTGGCTAAAAAATGCCTTTCAGTGGTTCTTTAACAGAGTTGACTTACAATCTGGAAAGTTCTTATGATGCTGTTCAACGACTTGGAGGAGGTATTGCTTCTGGTCTTCTCTCTTTGTCAAGGAAGTTTTGTATGCTTGAATTAATGCTACCCCCCTTTCGGCATTATCGTTGACGACTGTGATGTGTTTTATTATCTCCAGTCATTCGATATAGTCTTCCGAATTTTCCCAGTTTTGTGGCTCCCCCCTTTTTGTGGTTGTAAGTATGAGATCATTTTTCGGTGCAGATAAAGACAGTTTAGCTGTAAACCATGCTCGGAAGTACACATTAACCACAAACACACAAATCTCACGGAAACCTCTATCTTCACGTACAGTACGAAGGAATTGAGATCAAAACATATACACTTTTAGGCATATACAACTATTGCTATCCATCGGCAATGGTGTACTGGTCCTTTTTACGTCTTTTTTCTCGTTGTGCAGATAAGGAATTTGTGTCCTCCTGAATCGTTATAATATGCATGGCATCAGCTTGAGCGATGTCGAAGAGATCGTCTAATTTGTCCACAATTTTTTTATTGCTGATTTTGGCAGTGGATATCCTTCAATCGGGGTTCTTTCTTAGTTTAATCTAATTGTCATGTAATTTTTTCACTTTGGGAACAGCATTTCTTTCCTCCTGTGTAAGAATTCTCGGCTTTTCCTAAAACGAATAGCGTGAGGTGTTGATGCACAAAAATACTGAAAATTTGTCGATTAGAGGGCAACTACCTTTTATCTTCGTTTACTCCCATCCAATTAAGTATAGTTCAGTCTTACTTCTTGTTGTAGCCATCATCACTTGCTCTGGTTCACTACCGGTCGGTATTCCCTCCAACGCATGCGCCCGTAATCTTGAGGTTGATGTACTTGCCTTGATTTCGCTTTCGCCCTTGTTTGAAATTAAAATTGAAATTTATGACTGTGGTTGAATCTCATATCAAGAAGCCTGCTCTCGCACTCTCGCACCCACTGAGTCTCGCACAAAATTTTAGTTTTTCTACGTACATTGCGTATATACAAGAATATTTGACTTTTGAAGTAATTGAGCGACCCCTAAACATTGCCCGAATTTGCTAAAATTTCACAGGTATTACTGTTATTAGCATATATACCAAATGCAAAGGTAGCACATTGAAATTTCCAAACTTAATATTTAAGGGACACAATAATATATATCCTAACAGTAAACCACAAATCTTACACTAGTGATCTCTGTTCTGAAAAACCGTGCATCGGAGGATCTACAGTCGTGCATGGTGGCTTTCAGGACCTGCCTGTTTCAAACACCCTGATTCGCCCTCTCCTAGACTCCCGACCATTATCTTACATCTTAACTGAATTTGACAAGACAAACTCTCCACTCCTTCACGACTACTCATCTGATCTGACTGCATCGCCACATCCAGACGCTTAAGCCGTTTCAGCGCTTCCAGTTTACAATATTTGGCATTTGTACACCTTATAACAGATACAATAAGGTGACCGATCCACACAGTACTCACCATCGACAGTTAATAAATTCTTACCTCCTTCTTCTCTGTCCCCTTCACATTTATCCTTCCTTGTTCATAATGAAAGAACAATCACCACTTCCTGACATTGCACCACGTACTCCTAATGCCACAAATTTAGAAAATGTCATTGTAAATGACAGTTTTGTTAATTTTTCAAAATCTTCCATTCTGGCGAATAGATCCAGCGTTTTGGTTCTGGCTCGTCGGTCCGCAAGTTTTACAAAGTAGGCGCTTCATTGCCGCGGATATTCTCACAAACCCTCCGACCAACTCGTCCAATGAACATTTAATATTCGAAATTATTAAAACTCCATCGGAGAAACGTCGCAATTGCAGCAATTGCTCTCTAATTATGTAGTAGTCCGATAGATGACAACTTGTTGAAGGAAATATTCGTGCAATGTTTACCGTCAGACGTACAAAAAATTCTGTCTCCTCGCAAACCACTTCTTTGAGAGATCTAGAGGTTTCACGGTTACAACGTCCATCAAAATGTTCAAAATGCCAATAGGGAAACGAAATGCAGCAGGGTTAATTGCGACCTGTAACCCTGCTTATCACACAGGCCGTCTACTTTTTGTTAAAGATTTTAACACCGGTAACCAATTCTTAGTAGCTACCGGAGCACAAATAACCATATTAGCGGTAAACCAATATTTTGTGAACATACATCATCCTACTAAATTAACATTGACCACAATCAATGGCACACCATTTCCTACGTACGGTTCAGCGAATTTAAAACTAAATATTTTTCTCAACAATATTTTTTGTTGGACAGATTTTTTGAATAATTTCCAACTAAGTGTCGATTTGTACAATAAACATCTGATAGATTACTAAAACGTTGCAATTTCAGGCCAGACTTCTATTAATTCTTCACTTTCAACATTCAACGCAGCTCCTACGTTTTCTAGCAATTTTAAAAAAATCAGTGTTTCACACTTTGCTCCATGAATTTTCACAATTAACTGAACCCCGAACCACTTAATCTTTTAGTACTAGTCAAATGTACTGTTACGCATACAATTGCTATAATTGGTACGCCAGTTTATAGGAAACCTAGAAGACTCTCGCCTGAAAAATTTGCGATAGCTAAAAAATAATTTGAATATTTACTATACATACTTGGGGATCATCAGACCATCATCTAGTTGCTGGGCATCACCTATGCACATGGTACCCAAAGAAGGTAATTCTTGGCGCGCCTGCGGTGATTATAGGCCACTTAACCAAATAACTAATCCGGATCCGTACCCAATACCGCATTTGCTGGATTTCACCTACAACTGTTCTAATTGTACTATATTTTCAAAAATAGTTTTAGTGCAGGCTTATCATCAAGTCAGTATTGTACCCAGTGACATTCCTAAAACAGCAATAAACTTTTTGATTTATATGAATATAGCAGAATCAATTTTTGTTTGCGCAGCAACCTTCCCCGAGTTTCATGATACTTATCTTGATGACGTGTTAATTTTTAGTAAAGATACACAGGAACACAATAAACATTTACGAATCATTTTACAAAAATTTCTGATTTTAATATCAAAATTAATCGTGATAAATGTGTTTTCGGCGTGCAAGAATTACGTTTCCTAGGGCATTTCTCCTTTAGGAGCAGGCCATTGAAAGAAAAAGTAGATGTTGTGGTTTCCTTCCCTAGGCCAACGAGCCGCAAGGATCTTCAACGTTTCCTAGGCATGGTAAACTTTTACCATAGGTTTATTAAGTCATGTTCAGAGACAGTCGTTACAGGTTCGTCGAAAATGGGGCCGATTTGCATAATGTAAATGTCAAATTTTGATTAAAATTAAAAAATTAAAAGGTAATTTTAAGCATTATTACTTACACATATTAATAGGGCGGCGGTGGCCGAAAGGTTAGCGCAGTTGCCTTTGGTGCCAAGAGTCGCAGGTCCGAAACCCGTGGGCCCGAGAATTTTTGACCCATTAAGATTCTCTAACATCAAAGTGCCGTTCTTTGGAGGAACTAAAGCAGGCGATTCCGTGTACTGTTAAGTTACGCTCATATTAAAGAACCCGATATGAATGATGCGAAATTCATAAAGTCAAAATTTTCAAAACTTTAATGGAAAATACAAAATTTTAATATTAATTATAAATTAAAAGTTCAAGTAGCAATTATTCTAATCTAATCTAATAAAGCTAATATTTCCATAGAAATATTGAAATATTAATTGTAAATTACAAAGTTTTTGTGGTAATTGTTAAGTGTTGAGTAAAAATTGAAACATTGTAGTGAAAATTGCAAAATTTTCATTGAAAATGCAATATTTCAACGAAAATAGAAAACAATTACTAGCAATTAACTAAGTTTTATTAGAATTATGTAATTTTAGTTGTGGCTTGCAAAAATTTCAATGAATATCGCAAATAGGTAAAAGTACACAGGTTACTTTGTAAGTATCACTTAGTATCACCTAGTATCATAACATTGCAAAATTTGTAAATTCTAAATTTCTAAATTACAAAAGTTCAATAGCTTTATGAAAATTTGATTGTAAATTAATAAATTTCACTATAAAACATAAAATATCATTGGCAAATCCGACATTCTATTATAAATTATAAATCTCTCACTTCTATTATAAATTACAAAATGTCGGCAGCGATTATAGAAATTTTTTGTAAGTTGTCATAATTTCTAATTAAGATTTGCAAATTTGTATTAAGTTGTTAAAATGTTTATAGTTGCTTCTATGAAATTTAATGAAAATGAATTTAGTTGTGAATGTTTCATTAAAGATTACAAAGTGTTCATTAAAAATTATGAAATTTTATAAATACCAAAATCTTCATTATAAATTACAAAAGTTTAATTGAAACCTGCAATTTTTACTGCAAATTGTAATGTATCCATTAAGCATATCACTCAATAGTAGTGGCGCGTTATGGCTTCATGGGGCCCTGGGCAAATTTGAATTTGGGCCCCCCCATGTGCAGTGTTTTTTTTAATGCATTAAACAATATAAGAAAATAATTGATTTGGGGCCCCTCCAGGCGCAAATGCCCAATTTGCCCATAGGATAACACGCCACTGCTCACTAGTTATTAATATTTCAGCAGGAATTTGGAAAACTTTTAAGGATAAATACAAAATTTAGATTATAAATTAAAAGCTTTAATAGAAATTATGAAATTGTCGTTGCAAGCGACAAATTTCATATGAAAATTTTCTACTAATCGGTAATATGCCGATTGCCATAAAAGGAAGTATAATTATGCGGAAGCAGTACACATTTAAGACAATCACTTCCCGGAACGGAATTTCTACGGTAGACATGTTACTGAATTTGCATCGGATATCATTTACCAATTCATATATCTATCTGCAAGCATACGCATGGACAATCGTTTAAATTTATGCTAGAAGTAGAAAGGTAAGTTATTCGGGGCTTGATTGAATTTTGGATGGTTTACTTGAAATTTCATAGCCTCATTAGGCTTGAGGTTCAGGGGTTCGCCACATGTAGATATGTCATTAGGCCCTTTGCTTGAAAATGACCATATTTTCTTCGGAAAATCTAAACTTGCAGAAACACTCCTATAATTTTAAGATCGTTAAGTTTCTAGAACAAACTATTTTTTGTCAGATTGTATATGACTTACAAAAACCAAATTCCATAATTGCCGCGACTAGGATAAAGGAACAAAAGTAGTATCTTACATAATTCCTCGTTCTTCGAAGTCGTAAAGTGTGCGTACGTGACAATAATTTCAGAGTATGTTGTTCTATATGGTGCTCAAGAAAATTTATAGCTGGGCCACCGGTCTAGACTAGACTCGGGGACCAGTTGCTCTGTTATCGCTGTTTGACCCTTAAATGGACAGTGGTAATAAAAAAGGAGCGTTAATTGTTAACAGGAAGACAAGAATCGATCGGTGGGAGGCGCTCGCCGAGGAGAAATCAATGTCATGCGGGGGCGTTTATAGTTAAAATGTATGTAAACCTAATCGCTGGTGAAAAATTTATGATAATCCGATTAAAGTGGCGGGTTTCGCTTTTTCGTCGAATTTTCGACGGCATTTACATAACATCGTTGTCACCTGAGCCTACCGGTCCCTTGGCTGCCCGCACCGATGTAGTATGTACCGGTTTATTCGAAACTTGCAAAACGACGCCAGTAATAAATAACGGCCCACGTTACCGCCGCCCATTACTTCCACAGTAATTCCCTCTTTTTCACCCGCCCGGTAACGACGCAGATAATTACTGACCTCTTACGAGATGCAGAGGGAACTTTTGTTTCGGGGTTGAAATTATATCAAATGATTTATACGCGAAATTTTACGGTGTATACCTAATTAAACAAGACTGTCTTGTCGTTCCCCATTATTAATTAACTCGGATAATTTATACTCAGATAGTGTACACATTGTACGCAGCGAATCTTGGCGGAATAGATAAGATGATGCATTTGTTCGCGAAGTTACGGAAAAATTACGCCACGCTTACGGAATTCTCTTTTTCGAAGACACCGCATAATTAAGTGCGTTATCTATGTATGCTCCGAATACCACTACCAATTATACACTCTGCATAATGCGCCTTTGTTGCGTACTTATTTATTAAAATGCCCATTTTGTAATCTTAATAAAGCGACCGTACCGAATTCCAAACATTTCTAACAACCCTAGTTAGTTGATGTATTAACTCTCAAGTACTACAATTTTACATAAAAAGGAAGATTGTAAGGACCCGATCCACATTTAGGCCCTACACCATAAGCACAAAAAAACCTTAATATTTATAAAGTTGCTAAAATAGACAAAATTCGCAAAAGCAAAAAGTGTTTAAAATTGATTAAAAATGAGGAAAACCTAGTTTTGTACTATCAGTTTTTTGGTGCCTATAAAAATGACTGATGGGCATTTAGCCTACATTACTTAACGTATGAGACATAAGTTTTGAGAAATAGTTTGCCTTGAAATGTCTACTCAATTTTTATGTCTGATATAGTTACCACGAAATCGGTAAATAAATCATCTTTTGTTTTTATTGATAAGTGTCAAATTTATTTAACAACTAAGTTCAAAGTGCTGTACAAAATAGAAATTCGCAAAAGTAACTATCGTGTTGTTGCACGGTTGTCCAAACGTGAAATTGTAAACTTGTTCAGAGATCAAAATGTTAGCCAGGAATCGCTTTATAACACATTAACAGAATGCGAAAATGGTAAGCCTTACACTAATTTGACAAACACTAGAAAGCCTAATTTCTTGGCACAATCAGTATTAACAGAACGGTACAATCCGCTTAAGACAGATTTGGAATATCTAATCGAGAGCTGGGCCGCCGTTTTAGGGTCTCATACATGATCGTGCACCCAACCACAGCTCAACAGAATACCTAGTTCGGTTAGGTTAGGTGAGACGAAGGAATTTTGTGAGAAACCGTGTGATTATAATGGATGATGAGAAATATTTCACGCTGCCACATTCTGAAATGAAGGTAATAATGGATTTTACACTGATATACTTCTGATATAGAAAATTGCCCAAAATCTTCACCCATTCAAACTGCCCAAACATTTAAAGCAAAGGTGAAATTTGTTGACAGAGTTTTAGTTTGGTGCGCGATTTTTGAGTCTGGGATTTCAACACCCTGTATTGGCGGACTTCAGGAAGAAGTTGTGGTTACTTGGCTTTATTCCCAAATATGTTTACCGAAAATGCTTAATTTTATTAATCTCCATCATCAGAACGACGATATAATATTTTGGCCCGATCTCGCTTCGTGCTATTATGCCAGGATGACTCGGGAATGGTTGGATCAGAATAACGTCAATTATGTACCGAGAGAAGATAACCCCCAAAATGTTCCTCAAGCTGGGCCAACAGAAGAATTTTGGTCATTATTGAATTGAAAGATTGAAAGCGGTTGGCAGGCCTAAAATAAACCATAATTGCGGGCACGAATTTTTAGAAAAAAAACTGGAAGTAGACCCATATAGTAGAACATCATTCAAACGAAGATGAGATAAGTCTTAGGCAAATTGCGTGCTCCCGAGGACCATGGCTATCAGTTTTGTAGATTAGTTTCCACGTTATCAAAAGATGTAAAACCTAACCATGAATATTTAAGTTTGCATAAAATTTCGTTATTTTGGTGATGAAGCATGTTGATTTTTTTCTCAAGACTTATGTCTCATACGTTATTACAGAGAGTGGCACTGTAGATTAGGCTCTCAAAGCAGAAAGTTAGTAAGACTTACCAACGAAATTACTATTCTAGGAAGTCTCATATGTTTTGAGCATTGATTTCGCAGATAATAATTTTACACAAGTCAATCAAATTCTACTTGAAAACACATAAAATTTCCAAGATAATTTTATAAGAAATGAATAGATATTGCACAAAACAGGACGCACAGACAGAGGAGCTACTAATTGGAAATAAAATTTGCATCAAGCAGAAATGACGATTATAAATTATTTAGTCAAGATACACAACGTAAAAGATACACAACGTAAATGTCGAGAAATAAATATATATATATATATATATATTAACTTCGAAGACAATAATCAGGAAATTGATAAAATAATTGAAGTAATAAAAGATTACAAAAACATTAATAGAAAATATGTGGGTATAAATATGAAGATAGAATTAGCGAAAGAAGATGAATATTATTTCGATTTTTGAAAACCTTTTAAAGGTTCTAAAAATCCTATGAATGGTGATAACTTTTACTATGTAAATTGGCATTCCAAGTCTAGTGGACCAGTTTTTCCAATCGGTCCCCACGACCATCTCTAATTTTAATTGAAATTATCGTAGGCTAACCAACTATAGGACGTTGCATTGCTGCAATATCAGAGCAATGGCTCACATTCTTGCACATATCCAAAAAGGGTATACTCGAAATCTATTTATTTTAGTACTTTTCATTTCACTTTTTGGGAACTTTTAGGTTACGACAAGACACATGTCCTTGGACATGGTGCTCTTCATTCTATGCAATGAATATTAATTTTGTCAGTGAATTCATTGGTTCGGCCCATGGCATATGTTAAGACATGAAAAATGTCTTTCAACATGGTGCTCTTCGTGCAGACATTATTTTCTGTCAATTCTGTTGTATATTTTGACAACAGTAATTGTATGTTTGGTTTTACATCTGCGGCGTACACAACATAAAGTGTTGTGTTAATAAACTGTCAGAACTGGACAATTGCAATTGAAAATTGAAGAGATTTAACAACTTCAGTGGTAAAATTTGGCAGATGCTATTGCACATTAAAGCTGAAGGTAAACACTCGGCTGATTTCAACAGTTTAAGCAGTACATTTTGACACTTGCAGTAGAAAATGTGGCACATTTGGAAATTTCGATACATGCAGTAAAGAGCCTTGCATAACTATCGGGCATGAACCCCAGGCGATGGTTACCAGTTGATGATAAAACCTTACAAATGGCTAAACATATAACTCATGAGCAAAAAATTGTTATAATAATAATAACTACTGGTTTAAATTCTCCTTGTCCATATGAAAGTTCTCACATAACTGGATCTGCTCGTATAGCCATTTTTATTCGTTATTGTGTTGGAGATAATATGAAAAAAAGAATTGACGCATTATGGCCAAGAAGATAAAAGGAAATAATATATACAAGAGTGTATAGATAACTAGCTAGCCTTGGTCATTTCGCATGCATAAAAATGAATATCATTACCATGACAATATAAACAATAACGTCGTTGTGTAAGTTCAGTCAAAACGTTGAAGTTTTGTTGTATAGTTTATTTTTGGAAAAAGCATGTCAGTTTCGATTGAGAAAATCGATAAGTTGAAGTATCGAGCCATCATTAGATATCTGTTTTTAAACGGCTTAGCAGATACACAAATATATGTTAATCACTTTTGGTGATCAATATCCTTCATACGCAACATTGCAAAATTGGTTGCAAATATTAAATGAGGTCAATTTTCCGTTGCTGATGATAAGGGTCCTGGAAGACCAATTTCTATGTCCACTCCTTATAATATGCAGTTCATGACATGATATTATCAGATCGACGAACTGAACATAAACATATTACTGAGATCTTAAATATTTCATATGAGTGCGTTCAATATAATGTACAATCGCGGCCATCCAAATGTGAACGATACTTAGTAAATATTTTCGTAGTTTTCATTAGATTAAATCGGGCTTTATTCATTGGCGTTCGTGCAGCATGAGTTACTATTCAAACTGTGACATTTTAGGACGTTAGGACGCTGTGACATTTTAGGATGCCTATGATTAAAAGTAAAAATCAAACTATAATACAAAAACGTTCACTTTTGGATGGCCGCGATTGACATTGTACATGCCGAATCAGTTATGAAAAAAATGTCTGCAAAATGAATCCCTAAATGCTTGAACGATGATCAGAAGCGAGCAAGGGTGGGAGCGTGAATCTGCCAGTTTTGAAGAACGTTTTGATGAGACTTGGGTACATTTCTACGACCCAGGAACCAAACAACAATCTATAGAATATGGAAGCACCCGAGCTCTCAAAGACCAAATAAATTTCGCGTTTAGAAATCTGCCGGAAAGGTCATCTACTTTTATATGAGTAAGCAGTTTGTCTTTCTTCCCATCAAAGTAGATGATTCTAATAGGCTGGTCTTTGATATTTTGCTCATGTTCTATTGATTTTCCTAATTTTGTGTTTTTTCTTCTAATCTTGAATCTAATATTATTCGGATATTTTTGGCCCACGTAAGTAAAAAGGTTCGCCACCATTGATCTAAGTTGTTAAATTTAAGCTACAGAGCTAATCTAGATGAGCAGAGGAACTTGAGGAACTATGCAAAATCCAGCGTCAGAAGCTACGGGATTGGTGTGACCTCCACGGGAAAGGTTGCAGTACCTCAGATATTTGATATATGGAGCTGAAACTTTACAGAAGTTCCTTTGAAAGATACAAATAAATCCATATTAATTTTCATCAAAATGGTGGTCAAGTGGGGGCCACTGGTCCACTTGACATAAAATTACTTGATATGTATTTATTTTTTTAGAAACACGGCTGTCCTAAAAACTAGTAGAAAGTAGAAATGCATGGTTGGCTGGTTGTATTTTTAGATTATGAAATGTAAATAAATATACTTGTGGATGAGCTATAAATATTTGCATTAAAGTTTAATTATATTTTTAGGAGGGTGAACAATCTTAAGATGGTGTTTAACAATACGGCCGGTAATTGAAAAGTGTTGCAGCCGCGGGCACATCCCTCTTGTTTTAATGTAGAGGTTGTATTCCCCCGTCGCGGTGTGAAAGATAACTAAGTAATTAATCATTGAATTTAGACGGTATTTGCCGTAGTAAGCGATGCAACTTAATTTGTAAGATAAATACCTATATTAATTAGATTCCGTCAACAAACGAGATCGAATAATTACTTAGATACAGGACAGTTTTCATTCTTAATACTTTATCGCGGAAAAGCAGCAATTCATTTGCATAAATATCCAATAAAGATACTTCATTTAGAAAACCGTGGCTGTACAACACAATTTTACAATCGTTCCTAATTTATTCACTCCTATAAAACGCCCAATGCAGCAGACGCATATTCTCATAATGTTTAGTTATTATTAATGTTTCGATCACTACAGCAGTTACTGTTCAAATTATGACTGCATTCGCACTCCAATGTATTTAACGTGATACAGTAATAATCTAATAATGCAGTTAGACCATCGTAACCTTTTAAAGCTGCTGTTAAATACGAGTAACTCATCTCAGAAATTATTGATTGAGGAATTGTGGGTAATATACAATTCTTATTGCTGTCTGAAGCTATAACCTTTCCATTCATATGCATTACATATAAAAACTCACTATGTTAATATAATCAACTACTTTTTGTTTACGATCAATGTGTGATAATACTGCCGTTTATTTAACAATACAATATTCATCCAATTATTATTTATGCATTATTTCAAATTAGGGGATTAATTGAACACTAACATTTGCCAATTTCTATTATTTTTAAGTTTGAATAAGTAATAAATTGATGAAATAATAAGTTTAAGGTAATGCGTTGATTTTTAAAAAATTGGCCAAAATTCACCAAATGCACATTAAAATTGTGCGATTTATCGTTCGCGTTTAGTGAAAATTTCAATCGCACAAACCCACCTGAGAAGTGTATAAATCCAGTAATTAAATCAATTCACTCAGTACGATAATTTTAATTTACACATACAATATTATATTTTTAAAAAATATTAACAATATGAAACATAATGTAGTCAAATTTACAAATATAATAAATATGAGGCATGTTTTAAAAGTAAGTACCTCTATGAGGTTAGATAAGAGTAGGGACAAGAGCGTCATCCATTCTATTGGTTGGATCAAATTTTCCAAGGCATGCTTACATTTTTATTGACTTTGGATCATACACTAAAATTACGAAACTTCAAATTTTGATGACAAGTCTGAATAAATGTAGTGTCAACATAACAGTATGTAGTATAGCTGGTTGTAAAAATCGTTCATAAATCTATCCCGAAAATGTACATCAACGATCAATTTGTCTGGAAAATATAAATGGTGGAAGACTCTGAAAAGTTCATTTTGTAGATGATCAATGGCAACTTTGCTGAGGATTTACCGAGGAATTAATTGAAACTAAATGCAATACCCACTGTATTTGAAAAAACTACTATTCGCGTTCAAAATACATGTGAAAATACTGCTGCAATTAGTAGCCAAAATACCGATAAAATTCTTCCAATTGCTCTATAAAAAATGAAATATTGAAAAATTGCTGAATAAAAATTAAAAATATAAATAAGTCTCCTATTAAAGAACATTTTCATGAAAAAGTTAATTAAGTGTTTCTAGATCCGAAGGTTTTAAGTAATATTTATTATATTAATGCAATTAAAATTATGGTATGGTATGGTATTGTATGGTTTCAATGTTTTCTAAGAGCTAGCTCCGTAGATTTTTTTATGAAGGATTGCCATGAATAAAAACAAATGTTTGGATCAAAAATATTTTATATTTAAGCACCTATAACTTCAAAATAGCCAATAAAAGATCACCCCGAAAAAAAGCAAATGTTTCAAAAGTCGGGACTTTTTTGAAACGCGCGGGACGCGGGACAAATTTCTTATAATCGGGACTGTCCCGCCTAAATCGGGACGTTTGGTCACCTTAACGATAATGCCCCGTTCCAGACTGTGACGAACAAGCGGCGATCAACTCGCTTTATAGGAACGGAAAATAGAGGAGGGTCTCTCGTAGTAGGCAAGGGAACATCTTCATCACTAAAATCGGCTAAATCATATGCACATTTACATGTCTTTAAGCTAGACCCAAGTACCACAATCGATGATTTGAGAGATATGAGTGTGCAATGCTGAAGTCCAATAACCCTGAAATCTACGCATCATTTAAAATTTCTGTATCAGTTAAAAACCTACAATCAATTAATAATCCCTTAATCTGGCCTGAAGGAACTTGGATAAATAGGTTTTTTCCTGACGAGATGTCTGAGGGAAGCACCAAAGTAGCTGATAGCTAAACATAATACATGTGAATGTGAAAGGACTGTGTAACAAGGTCGATCTGATTGAAATGCTACTAATTGCTGAGAAACCCGACTTTCTCTGTGTAACAGAACACTGGTGCGCAAATGATAATGTTTCTCTGGCAAGTTTTGATGATTATTCGATGGTGTCTAGCACTCAGTCAACGTGCATAAACTATGATGCTAACTTATGTGTCGAAAAGTCGTATGAATTTTGCGCGTCTTTGTTCAAAATGGATAGTAGGCGCATTTAATGGCAAATATGCAGCAAAAGATGGCTGACACTGAATATAATGAAGCTGTTACGTGATCTGTACAAATTGTGCATGCAAATAAACGACCATAATCTAACCAAACTCTATAAATCAAAGAAGAAATTTTACAACAAAACGATATATGAATCGAATAAAGCGGTCGATATACAGTATGTCCCCGGATTGAGTTTACAAGAGGAAAAACTTTTTTTCTTTTATTTCACGCCAAAACTTCAAAGGAATAAGATTTTTTGCTTGTCCTGAAACCAGCAAATCTCTAATTAAAACTTAATTATTCTGACTCAGTGGAAAGAACAGTTCATTTCTCTTTTGATTTCGGACTTTCTCTGCTTTCTAAAACCCATCACATTGGCCGTTTTATTTTTTTGACGATGTCACTTTGACAAATGACTTTACGCAAGTTAAATAACAAAAATGTTTGTGAAAAATATAATTTTAATAAACATCAACTCAAAGAAACAGCAACTCAAAGAAACAGCTTTAAGATAAAAAAGTCATTCTTAACAAGAACAATCATTATTCATTTAACCCCGCCACTCAATTCTGCGCACAATTCTACTCTAAAACGAAACTCCTTGAAACTTATTTGAATTTCTTCGATGGACAACGATGCCACGGCGTCTCTTATTCGATTTTTTAATTCTTCGGCATTATTAGGTAGGTTATCCATATACACAATTTGCTTTAAACGTCCCTACAAATAAAAATTCAAAATTGTTAAATCGGGACTTCTGGCAGGCCACAATACTGGACCATTTCTTCCAATCCACTGATCTCCAAATTTAACATTTAACCAGTTAATAACAATGCGTGAATAATGTGCAGGACAACCATCCTGCTGAAAAAACATTGTACGCCTGTAATTCATTTCTAAAGCATGAAGCACATCGCTAAGAAAATTTTCTAACATATCTAAATATGTGTGCTGATTAACGTTGTTATCAAAAAAGTATGGACCTATTATCCCGTGATAACCAACGGCACACCACACATTTACTTTGGTAAAATACTGGCGACCTCTTAAAATTCTGAAATGTGGATTATTATCGCTCCAATATCTTACATGCTGTGAGGCAACTGTCCCATTGGTAGAAAATGTTGCTTCATCAGAAAACATTATTCTGCGGTAAAAGTTTCGGTCTCTAGATATGTGATCTCCCAGCCACAAACAAAAATATAATCGTTTTGCATCATCCCCAGGTTCCAATGTGTGATTAAATATCGGCTTGTATGGGTGAATTATCTTCGCTTTTAAAATTCTTTGAATGTGGGACTTACATGCCCAGTTGGAGTGACCGCCTCCTTAGTGAGGTTTTTGGTTGATCTTGCACAGATTCCAACACCGTATGGTTTCTTCTGTTTCTTTAAATTTTCAACAGATCCAGTTATTAAAAACTTTTTTGTCAGTTTTTTGGCCCCCATACGTGAAACTTGAATATCCGGAAATTTCTCATTGGACTTTTCAATAACAGAACGATAACAGTGCTCACCGGTACCATAACATTGAATCAAATAAATTATCTGCTCCAATGTCAACATTTTGTAAACTTTTATGACAGTAAGCTTTTACGGAGTTGTCAAAACAAGGCGAGCCCGCCTACATGATAAGAATTCTTTTAAATTAATATTTATAATTACCAAGTCCAAAATCAAGAGAAAAATGTACTTTTCTTTCTACTGAGTCAGAATAATGAAGTTTTAATTAGAGATTTGCTGGTTTCAGGACAAGCAAAAAATCTTATTCCTTTGAAGTTTTGGCGTAAAATAAAAGAAAAAAAAGTGTTTCCTCTTGTAAACTCAATCCGGGGACATACTGTAGATGTAATAAACAATTCCTTGAGCAGGTCAAAAAAAGTCTGGTAAATTATAAACAAGAACATAGGTGAAGGTAATCGTCACATTCATAGTCATCAACATCCTGCACTACGGATCGTCTCGGCCCGGTTTAAATGTTTCTTGGATTCAGCACACATGGTGAAATCTTCAATATTATTAATGGACTGAAAAATGAAAACCATACGGGTATCACCGATATGTCTACACCACTTTTAAAAGAAATTAGTCCCTTTTTCGTGGAACCACAAATCTATCTGGTTAATCTGGCAATCCAATAGCATACATTTCCATCTGCATTAAAATGTGCAAACGTTATTTCGATTTTCAAAAAGGGCGATCCTACAAACATGATAAATTTCCGACTGATCTCAATTTTGTACGATGTCTCTAAAATTGCAGAAAGGTTTCTATTTAATAAAATCTACAATTACCTGCAAAACTTTAACATATGAAGTAACCATCAACATGGATTCCGAAAACATCACTCTACAGAAACTTTCCTCACGCTCCTTCTTGGATTAGTACAGGTGTACGGCCAGGCATATTTTTTTTTACCTTAGCCGAGAATTTGACACGATAGACCACAAGTTCATCATTGATAAATTATATGCAGTCGGAATACGTGGATCAGTATTGGACTTGTTTAAGTCATGTCTAACCGGAAGGAATCTGGTTGTTAGTGCTGGAATCTACAAGTCTGAAACTGAGGACGTTTCCCTTGGTGCACCCTTAGGATCAATCCTGGGCCCACTGTTCTTCCTCATTTTTATAAGTGATCTTCCTCTGCACATTCTAGCAGATCATCTAGTGATTTTTGTTGACGACTCTAGTGTATTAATTTCTAGTGAGTCTAAGGAAGATCTAGATGCCAGAGCAAACCAAATTTTAACTTTTTTTAGTGAATGGTGCAAACGCAATAGGGTAATACTAAAGTGCTCAAAAACTGTGTGTGTTAATTTCTCTGAACGTAGAAGCTTATCTAGTGAACTTAATTTAAGGGTTGATGAACAACCGATAGTATTTAAGCAGTCATGTAGGTTTCTTGGCGTGTTAGTTGACCCTAAGCTCTCATGGGAGGACCACACATCATATTTGTGTAAGAGGGTGAATTACGACTATTTCGCAATATTAAAACTAAAAAACGTGCTACCTCTAGAGAATCTACTGAACATGTACTACGCTCTGTGCTATTCTGTTTTGACATATAATGTGGTATTATGGGGCAATGCTATAAATTGCGGTAGAGTATTTGTTAGCCAGAAACGAGTATTGCGACTTTTATTTAATCTGAACTATAGAGAATCTTGTAAGGCCACCTTTATTCATATTTTTTAGAATTTTATTACATATCAATGTATTCTGTGCACCAAGAAGCACATCGATGAGCTTCATACTAACTTCTCAATTCATCACTACAGAACTAGAAACTGTAACGATCTTGTTACTCCACACCATAGATCAACAAAATTTGAAAAATCGCCATTATACGCAGGTCATAAGTTTTACAATAAACTGCCAGCGTATGTAAAGATTATGCTAAGTAAAAAAAAAAAAAAACAAATTTAAGCGTATTTGCAGCAAAATTCCTATTATTCTGTTAGTGAGTTCCTTCTCAAATGATCCACGACTGTATTGAGCTGTACATGTGTGTTATCCTAAATTATTGTCGTATGTATTCTTATTTTATATGTTTTTTTTGTGTTTTTGATTTTATGTACTTTGACTAATCACATCTGTACAATACAGCTACGTGAATAAATATATATATATATATATATATATTACTATTACTATTAATTACTATTACTATTGCGCATACAATTACTTAACCATATATCTTATGACATGTGTAGTTTTGATAAGATTTACACATGTGGTAGCTGATAGGTTTTTCTGCGTCATGACTATTGTGAAAATTTATATAATTATGTCTTTATGTCAAATATACAATGTAAAATGTGTCAAAGACATGTATAGATCATCCATTATAGATATAAATTGTTAAATTCAAGGTCGGCCAAAATGTCACATTGTATAATGATTTTGAGAGTGTATTTGTAAAAAACTAGTAACAAATATGTCATTGATGTCAACATGTGTTTTGAGGTTATGAGACCTATTAGTTTTTAATAATTTGAGTTGGTTTAATAACAAGAAATAGGTACCGTTGTAATTTTTAGTTAATAAATTGTGAAAATGAGAAAGAAACAAAAACCTTTTAAATTCATTTAGAATTTGACATTTGGACTTTCAAAATTTGAAATAATTGTTTTAATATTGCCTCCAAAATTAAATAGGTAAAATACCCATTGGCGTTCCACAATTCATAGCTATAATGGATTTAGTTTACATGTTTAGACTTTTTTGGCAACATTAGTTTAAGAATTAAGAATATTTTTAACAAATATAATGTAAATATTGTATATAAACTGTATTGTAAGCTTAGTAATAGCATATTTAACGCTAAATGTCCTATTAATAATAAGTGTAAATCGGGGATATATAGATTAACTTGATCAGATTAACTACTGATTGCAAAGGCGTGTACACCGGTTAATCTGGGAGAAACTTCGACATAAGGTTAAAAGAACATTTACGCTCTTTTCGCCCGAATCAAACAATCTCCACTTATTCCACTCTCATTGATAACAAACATACTTTTCGGATATACTTTCTATAATCAATTTTGCGGAGAAAGGTAGAAACATGAATTGGTTAGAGGGCTTAGAAATATATAAAGCCCGTGCTAATCCTGGTATTCCCGTCCTTAATGACCAGATTGGTGTAATGTACACCCCTCATTTTGGTGCCACTGTCTATAAATAAGTAAGCCTGCGATAGTTTAAGACACTTTGTTTGATAATGATTACGTAAGTAGTCAAAACTATAGTCACAAATAAATAAATTTATGTGATACTCACAAAATAAGTTGTTTTATTTATAATTGATAAAATCTATTACGAAGTAAACGCCTCCACAAATCAAAAAAACTAATATAACTTATAACTTATAACTTTTCACCAATCTAGCAACTAATATTTTGGCAAGGAGGCACCAGTAGACAATATTTGGGATTTTAATATAGATTTACAATAATCTAGCAGTCGAGTAACTGCAATTGACCGAAATTTAAAAAAGCACATATTTACCCTGAAGGATTTTCACAAAACAAAACATGTTTCCAAATAAATAATTAAATGAATAGATAATTTCCACACGTGTACATCTTTTCTTCTCCGCCCCTTAAGAATTACGACGTGTATTTTTTTTTCTGAATATACACTATCATATCTTCTTCACGTTCATATTTTAAAAACTATATTATAATTAAATGCGGTTTGCATTCTATATTTCATATAAATTTTCTGTTTGGAACAATGAATAAAATATTACAAGAAAACCCACTTACTATTGTAATTTTATTTCTAAAACTTCATTTTAATTTATAAATTTTATGATTCTGTTATTTTATTCAAATGGTGTTAATTACAGTACAAAGTGTCAAGTAAGGTATTATTACCCACCGAGAGAATACGTTTGCTCCATTTTTTTCTCTAGTGGGTAATACCATTTGACACAGTATAGGTATTTATCCTCAAAAATGACGACCAAATTACCATTTTGCATATTTGCAAAGCTGAATTCTTCTAGCATAACTGAAGAATGTATTGAAGATTCCGTAGCCACACACAAGCGTGCTGTATAGGAATTTATCCTCAAAAATGACGACCAGATTACCATTTTGCATATTTGCAAAGCTGAATTCTTCTAGCATAACTAAAGAATATATTGAAGATTACGTAGCCAATAGAATGGAAATTGCAAGGAAAATATAGAAAACGGAACCTCTTCTAGTCATAATGAAACAATGACACTCCTAGAATTGAGACTCGTAAGAATGTAAATGTTGGTGTGAGCGTTCAAACAGTGTGAAATCTTGAAAAAAAATATGGAATTAATTTTCATGGCAATATAAATACCGCCAATTTTTATATTAAGTCTAATAAATCCAGTCTTGACGAGAAACAATAATTAATTACAGATGTGTGTAGATTTTTAGAATATCCAAGCAAATGCATTTTTTGTTATTATTGAAAATAACCCACTCATTGCTATAGTAACGAGAGGGTAAAATCAATGCAGTGGGTAGGCGTAACTTTCCCTGTTTAAAAACACCATAGTAATGGTGGTATTTTATCCTACGGGAAAATTGGGCATTTCCCCGGGCCCCGAACATCATAGGAGTCCCGGAGAAGCCCCAAATTAGTAGTTTTGTTATATTATAAAATAACAATCAATCTTAACAATCCGGTAAGGACTTTACCGTGAGATAGCCATTTCACTTATGTGTGAAAGAGCAACGTTGAATAAAGACTCATCTTCTCGTCACTAGAGCTGTGAAATATATTATTTTTTTAAATAAAATTAACCACTTTCATAGATTCATCAAGAACAAGTTGCAATTCACGAGAAAGGTTTAGGTTCTTAGATGCTACATTTTGTCTGTGGATGCAGCAGTGGCTCTAATTTGCATTGGGAGCTAGCTTCATGACATGACTCCGAAGACCGGAGTAAATACCTGACATAGACTTGACACCATCAATACATAATCCACGAAACTTAAGACCAATCATTACCCTTATCTTTTAAATAGCAATCAATAGTATTAGATACATGATAACCTCTTGTGCGTTCTGGCAAAATGTGACAAAGTAATAGGTTCGCTTCAGATTCGTTATCGATCAAATATCTTGCTATAACAAGCAAAGTAGCAAAATTAGTGACATACGTGCTTTCATCAACTTGTCTAGTGAAAAACTCACTAATTTTAGTTCTGCTAATTATTGTCATCTCAACATAATATCCGACATATCCTGAATTCTTGTACAAATTCTTCTGTTCGAAAGAAGAAGAAAGACGTTTTGAAAGAAGAAAAGAAGGAATGCAGTTCATTTTCGGTACATGTTCTTCTCTAAGCATACACCGAACAGCATCTTTTATACTACTAAGAATCAGATTTTTTTGCTATGGTATGATTCATAACTAGCTTCGACTGATTTTCCAGATCTTTACGATATCGAAGGGATTTATTGTTAGTTACGCGCAAACTAACAATAAATCCCTTCGCTTTTAAAAAATATATCGGTCTTGTTTTTATAATTGGCATGTTTAGTTTGTAAATGTCGTAAGAGTAGGGGAGGTTTCGTAATTATTTCAATCAAAATTAATTCAATCTCCCTCCCAATTACTGTCAGTTTTCGTGTTAAAGCGCATTATATCGCATTAATCGTAAATAGGTCGCGCACGCGAGTTGGTCAGAAAAAGTCGGTGCTATACCAGAAGTTGTACCTGTCTTGGCCCTACTATGTTATCTGTCTACTGGATCAAAGCGACCTTGATTACAACTTATCTCGACCGTTATAGATCAGTTAGGTAAGGTTTGTCCGAAGAGAGACCACGCTAGAGGCACAGTGAGCCACTCAGGAGCATACCCCTGAGTTAAATTATTTATATATTATTTTTGGTTAAATAAATATACGTTGTTACGGGATATTTTTCGAAATTGAAATTAATTCTTCCTGAGTACACTCTATTGTCTTGTAATTAAATTACGTGGAGCCGCACAACCAACTAGTTAAAATCTAAGAATTGCACACGCCGTTTTCACTCGGCTGGCCAGTGCCAAGGTGGTATTGACAGGGGTGAACGAAAATGAACATCAACAACAAAGGTAGAGTACTGGAGAGTTAAGAGAGAAAAAGGGTGTTGCAATATCTGATGATAAATACTGATAAATTCTAAAAGAATCTAATGATAAATTAAGAAATTAATGGAAATACTGAATAAATAATGAAAATAATTACGGATTAATAATTAACAATAATTAATTGTTACAGGTGCAGTATCAATTGTACAGGTACCAATTGATTCCTGCCTACGCTTCCTCCCACTTAGTAAGCGGTTCCCAACCCGTACCCCGGGTTGGGAACTGCCGATCTAGACGGTGGTGAGACCCTTTTAACTCACCCTGTATACCGATTTCTTTTAATTCTTGACACTTTAATTCCAGGAACAGCACAGCATAATTAACGGTGATAACCATTGCTTTTATAGCTAGTGATGTGTGTAAGTGTAAGTAAATAATTGATCATGTTTCCATAATATGTTATACTATTGCAATAAAATGCTGGAGGATATTAGACTGCACTAGTGGTTCATTGACAATAAACAGTCAGGTATTTATTCGATTAAAATAAACTAGTACAACTATTAGTACAACTTTGGTGGTTTGTAATTGAAGTGGTAAGATCGCCAAACTGGAATAGATAATTAGATAAATAGCTAATAACGTATTAAAAGTCATATAAATTCTACGGTATTCAAAAGAATCTTAAAGGTATATCACACAAATTTAAAAAAAAATGTAAATCATGCAAATTCTAGAGCATTAAAGAAATCCTTAAGGCGTACATTTTCAGAAAGCAAATGTGAATGTTTGAATCATGGAAATACGAATAGCGCATAACAGTTTGTCTTTACTTCTTCAGAAACACGTTTGAAAGAAAAACAGCTAATTCAGAAGAAAATCAACCTGATAAGAATGACATGGTCATTATGTCAATGTCGAACATCGAAGACAATGCATTGAGAACTTTGTTTTGTTCTTATTGGCTGCTTTTGAAATGATTCCTATATTAATTACTTTCTTTGGAATATTTTTTTATTTCAACCCCGAATTTTCCTGGCCTACATTTACTGGTGTTTGTACCATTAATATGGAGATGCAAAACCAGACATTTGTAATTCAAACAGATGCATAAGCAGACATCTGCATTTCTCAGCTGTATAACCAGATATGTAATTTTTTTAACAAAATATTTTTTTAGTAATAATCAGACATTTCAGAATAAAGCACCTTTATTAATATTTTAAAATTGAAATTAAAATTTTATTAAATTAGTAAACAGACAATTTCTCTAAAAACTGCAAGGTGATTGGTTAGATTTTGATGTCTTGTAGGTTTTTTGCGTTTTACTCAAAACTAGTTATGTGTAAAATGTCAATATTAATACGCCTCATTTGAAAAAACCCAGGGCCAGTCCGCCCCTGGGCGATGGGTATATAGTACCTATATATAATGCACTTTACATAAGTTATTAATAGACAAGTAATATCACATTATTTTTCTGTGGATTATTCATTAGTACTTAATAAAGTACAATAGTACGATCATAGCATGGGGAATGAGGTGTAATCAATACGATGAGGTCGAAGATAGCACAGGAAAGCAACCGAAAAATGATAAGTAGAAACTGAATAACTTGCAAGAAGAGACCATTAGGTAAGGAAATACCAGAAGTGTAAGCCGCAGGACTTGTAGGAGTTCTAAAAATATGACCGATTACTTTCAGGTGTGCGTAACAGAGGGTGTGCAAGTGTGCAGGACGCGGGCGCGTAGGTAACCCCAGAGATCACGCTTCCTTCCCGGAAAGTGGTTGCTCCTGTCTGGGAATTCCCCGGGTGCATGGCAGCGCTTCCTCGGGGTGCATCTCTCTAATGGGCCGCGAAATGCTCCCGCCATGGTCATTAATTGGTCCCGAATTGGGCTTCCATTTCTCAATATCATTCGAATTATGCTAATCAGGCAGCCGCGTTGGTAAATATCGACAGGGAGGGTTGGCAGGTCTTGTGGCGCTGTAAAAACGTGTTGTCCCTTTGTTCGTCCCGTCTATAAATAAAGTCATTTTTAGGGGTATTCGAAAAATTCAATTTGAAACGTCGATCTAGTCCGGGTGCATATGTTACATGCTTATCACACCACAAATGTATCGCTCTAGTCGACAATTTTTATATAAAATTTATAAAGATATCCTGTGACAGATTGTGATGGAATTTCCTTGCACGCGCGATGGGAATACAAATTATACCACGAGAAGTGGGCAAGAGTCTAGAGGTGTGCGCCCCAGGAGCTTCTCCTCCGGCGTTATTATTACGACAGATTAAAGTGCACCGGAAATAAAATGCTTTATTCAGAATTAAAATGAGTACACTTTCCTTTATTAATATGTCGAGTAATTCATTGTAATTGGATTAATCAAGTTATACTGGACCACACATGCACACAGCGGAAATCACATCCCACCCAACGACACATTTAATTGTCTCGGCAATCTCCTTGTTTCCTACAGTATTTTTACCATTTTTAACAGAACCAGCAGCAGAACCATACCACAATGTCTAAAATAAAACTGCAGTTACTCACTAAACATCCTCAAAAATAAAATTACTACAAATACTTTTTTATTTCAACTTAGTCCATTTTTATTGTACCCCGCGGCGCGTTGTGGCTCCATGGGGCCCTAGGCTAAAAGGGCCCCCATGTACACTCTATTTTTTTTAATTGCATTAAATAATGAACAATATCCATTAAAGTAATATATAATATAACAAAACAAGCATTCTATAAATAAAAAATTAAAATAATTCTTAAAGGAATTATAAATAATTGAAATACTAAATAAATAGTCTAATTTTCGTTAATAGTGCATTAATTAATAAATAATGTAATAGAAATTAATAAATATATACAGGGTGGGTTGGGAGGATCGCACCAAACTCCAGGAACGTATTGTACACATAAAAATTAAACCGTAGAGTACACATAAAAATAATTGAATACTCAAAATCCGATTTTCAATTTACAATATTTCAATATTTCCATACTTTAACATTGTTTTAATCATAGCTTTCTTGTAATAAAGTTTAAATATTTCCTTATTCAAGATTTGAATAAGTATGTGGCATTTTGTAACACTTTAAAGGTACAAAAATAAATGGCAAATCACTTTAACACACAGACATGGACAAGTTCCAAAACAAACCAATTTTTTCAATTGCTTTGTGCATTCAACGGATGGATTCAGATAGCTCACTATTTTTATAGAGAACGCTATAACTTGAAAACAAATGAAAATCTAACTAGCAACCATTTCGTAGTTTATGCATAACAGTCTATGCAAAAAAATATATAAATATATATACAGGGTCCGTCATTTCAACTCCCGTCTTCTATAGCTCAGTTACTAATTGAAAAAAATTAGGAATTGCGATAGAGTTGTAATTAGGAAAAATGTTTGTCTTTTAATTCCGCATGAGATTACATAAAAATATACTGGGGTACCAATTTAAAATAAGAAAAATAAAGTGCTTTAAAGTTTGAAAAGTTTGACACTAAATTTTGGACACTCTGTATAATGCATATCAATAAAACTTGGTTAACGCAACTATCAGACCTTATTTAATGAGTATATTGAATGGTTTTATTAACGAAGCACTATTTTTATCCCTTATTAATTTTATAAACCAATGGTGCAAAACTGATTTTTTTCAGTTTTTACTTCTTTGTGCTAATATCACTGAACGGATTTCAACAACATTTTATGGGTATGTAGGCATCCATAAAGGGCACCCAAATAAGTAACAAAAAATATACCATGCAATTTAAATATATACATCATCATGACGTCACACTTTTTTTGGGACACCCTGTATAATCAAAAATATTTTCCTGAAACACGCCCCAGAATGCAAGTAAAGCCTGCATTATATCAAAATCCTAACTCAAATACTAACTGAGCTATAGAAGACGGGAGATGAAATGACGGACCCTGTATATACCGGGTGATTCAAGTTTTGTTACCAGGCCAAAAATTGCGATTTCTTATTGAAATAAAAAATCCAAAATAAGTACACATCTTTAGATATTGATGAAGCCCAATCTGACGATAAAAAAAATAATTTTAACCATCCAGTAGTTTATACATTATTTCACAAAGAATTTGTAATTTTATTTATATAGTTTTTGTCAGAACATACTTTAATGCTATTCCAAAGATTCCAGTGTAATCCAAGTCAAAAAAATTGCACTAATTATTGAATTAAATGAATTTTGATATTGCAAGAGTAAGATTTATTACTAAACAGTAAAATATGACGGCTGCTTCCAGTAATAGTCCCTATAATGGATTTTATGGGTTTTATGATAAGGTCTGATAAGGATATAATATTTATGATAGGGATTACAGTTCTGCAAGGCCCCGTTCAACCAACGGGCGACTGGCGGAATCATAAAAAGTCATGAAACGTCCAACTGCACCGGCGGACAATGCTTTGTAGGGCTCTTGACTTACAAAATCATAAATCATACCGAGGAAAGTTGGTCAGTAATGTAAAAATTGCTTTAACTAGAAATCCAATCATTTTCATTAATTTTTGATTTCATAAATGGGTTCTATGAATAAAATAAAACAGTTTAGGGCAAAAATAACGATAGAGAATTTTGCCCGAAAAGAGTTTTTTAATTTTATAAACGTCTATATGATTATATCGAAAAAGCCAAACTACCTTTCCGTAGATTAGTATCAGACCTATATAAATCCAAATTTTCATATTTTTTGGGCAACTCCAAATGCCTAAAAAACCCATGGTAATAAAACTTGAATCACCCGGTATATATATATATATATATATATATATATATATATATATATAGGGTGGCTCCCGATAAAAAAACAATGAAAAAATTCATCCAAGCGTGGTTGATTCCATTCTCTTCAAGTGAAATACGTACAAATATTTAAAATAAAAATATAAAATATAAGAATATAAAAATTATATTCCAAGATTTTTACCTCACAAAGGTTATGTAAAATGGCTTCAATTACTCTGTAACGGTCCGGTATTGCCTCCGACGGAAACTGTCTTTAGTATTAATTGTGCGCCTGGGTCGCCACCGTAGGCAACCGTTGCGCACACGTTTTTTTAAACGTAACGTGTTTCCTATATGCGTGTGATTTTTAAAATCGTCGGCGAGACGCTACCATGAGGAGAATCTAGTCACCTTCCCTAGAGTGCAGACGAGTCACGAGGTCACAGTTTTTCTTTGGTATATCACCAACCGGTTTCCGGGATTTAAAACGTGAACTCCTTTAACCACCCTAAGAGGGATTGACGGCACCAGGCACAAGGCAAGGGAGGGTACTGCACGACTCAACTCCACACGCTCACAACATCAGAGTAAGTGATTAAACCCGACATAAACATAAACCCTGACGGCGTTCCCGACGATTACCGGCCGCCGCACGTCCAGGAGCCGAGCCCAGAACCGCCAGCGAAGTCGCCGCGAGGAACGCAGACCAGATCCTTACATATTTTTTTATTGTTCTCACTTATTACTTTAATCTCATTTTGATATATCGTTTTTTTCTTTTGTGTAAAATTTGCGTTGCGTGTTTCGTGCCGTACGTGTTTTGCGTTTTTGTAAGGAGGAGGTGGCTCCGACGGCCCTTCGCATCGCGCGTTACGTATTCGCGGGACTCGGCCGAATCTGGTGGAGGCGGCGCGATAGAGTTGCGGGCGGAGGAATTTCTTTCAGGAAGCGTAGGCACGGTGTCCTGTCTTTGTGTGAATAAACGCAGATATTTTACACCACAAATTTCACACCTGTTATTTTTTGTTCCCCCCACGTTTTCTCAATCGGGCATTCTTTTCAGTTTAACTTCCTATTCTCACTGCGAGATTTAAATCTGGTGGTGTGGGCGCCAGATGGTCAGCCGTTGCTACAGTTCGTAATTTCTGAACTTCGCTGACTGTCTGCCGTCAACCCACGCAGGTAGGGTGGAGCCCCCCTTTGCGACGAAGTAGTGGCGAGGGTAAAATACGTGGAGCCTTTTTTTTAACCCCCCCACTCTCCGACACCGAGAGCCGGCCCTCGTCGCTGCTTCGAAGGGACCCTCCACTCGCTCCGCGGCCTAACGCGCTGATAGCCCTTCAGGCACGTCACACGTTTTTGGAGCCCATCGTATGGGGCAATAGCAACAATAGCTATCGTTGGTATCATATTTAGCTCATTAATATCATTAGATGCTTAAGGGTTTTGTTGGCCCTTTGTAAATTTTTTCTAGCCCTTCAGGATTTTATATTTTTTATTTTAAATAGACCTCATATAGTTAATTTTGCAGTCCTTTTTCAATTTTTGTTTTGGCCCTTTTTGCCCTTTAGAAAATTTTAGTGCCCTTTTTCAATTTTATGCGTTTTTAGTAGTTTTGGCACTAATTTTCATTTTGACCCTTTAGCCCTTCGCGAAAACTTTTTGGCCCTTTGGTTTATTTTTGTGCCCTTTTGATTGGGAATACATTTTTGTGGTAAGCCTTAAGTTTACGCCAAGGAAACTGAACTGGGAGTTGGAAAATTTGACAGTATTTCCAATTTTTGATCAGCCTTCAGTATTTAGTATATTGAGAAAATTTCGGGTGTTTGTTTTGTGAGTTTTTGAGAGTTTATGTGAGTTTGGTGGGTAATATAGTGTACACACAAGAAAATATTTTGACTTTTATACGTTAACGTTAAATTTAAATATTTTGAATTTAGAGAATTTTCTTTCCTGTTTTTAGTTTTTGTTGGCATAATTTCTACTATAGTGTAGAAATTATTTTAATATTCACTGGTTATAAATTTATTATTGGTTGTTGTAGAAACTTGGTGAGATAGTGAACGGGCGACCACGAATCGTACATATTTGATTGGTTGATTTATATTTTGATTTTTGGCGTATGATTTTGTGGGTTCGAGCTCACTACGACTAGGTTAATTTTTGGATTTTGATTGTAATCGTAATAATTACGATAAGTTAGTTTAAATTTTTGTTCTCTCTCGGTACACGTATACCGTATATTTTTCTTTCAATTTTGTTCACTAGTCCAGTAGTTGTGATTGAGTTCAAAGTAGAAGTTAATAGGCTATCAGCCGATGAGCGGGTGTATGAGCTTGAACGTCGAGGAGTTACAGGGGTAACTACTGCTGATGCGCAGCGTAGCACCTTACGAACTCTAATTAGATTGGAGTCTTCTGCCTCCTATGTGCCGGTGCCTAATCCCTTTAAGATAACTGACGACCTTGTGGCACTAGAATTGATGTTGGCGGAGATCGAGGGGTTAGTAAAGGACTTCGAGGAGCCTACTACCTCTTCGACCTACTTGAAGCTCGCCACTAAGTGTGGACACGCACATGGGCGCATTAATCATTGTATCGTTACGACTGACGAGGAACGAGTTAAGGTCTCCAGACTTTTAGTACGGTTAGCAACGTGCGCCGCTTCTATGCGTTCCGGAGCTAAATTAGTTAAGCGCAAAACCACTGCAACTCAGAGTTCGTTGCTTAATTTGTGCGTAATCCAAGCTGTCGCTCATTCATCGCGTGTAGTTGCTGAATCGGATAGTTCTGGTTCAGATTCTGATTCAGAAAATGAACATGCTAATCTGGCTTCTACAGATGTAAAACCTGTCGTGGTTAGGTTTTGGAACCTCACTTTTGGAGGAGAGCAGGGCAAAATTTCGTTGTCCTCATTTTTAGAGCGGGTAGAAGAACTACGCGTTGCGCGTAACGTATCTTCTGCATTATTGTTTGCGTCGGCGTTAGATTTGTTCACAGGGAACGCCCTTATTTGGTATCGAGCGAATCGTAGATCTTTTGGGAACTGGGATGAGTTAGTCCTAGGGTTGAGAGAGGCATTCCAATCTCCTGATTACGAAGAACGTCTCTTCGAAGAGATCAAATCTCGCACACAGGGACCTAATGAGACCATCAGTTGCTATGTCTCTGTTATGAAAAATCTGTTTATGCGATTGCCTAATCCTCTCCCTGAAGATATTCAGCTCAGAACCGTAACCAAATATCTGCATCCTAGATACAGAATGGCTTCGTGGTCACTAGATATTGGGACTTTAGCTGATCTACTTAGATTAGGACGTAGGCTGGAGGCTAGTACGGTCGCGAACGAATCGTACACACCCCCACCAGGGAAAGGTCGTGTGTTAGAGCCAGGTTTGGCGTATGTCAAGGCTGTGCCGAGTGTGTCTTGTCACGAAGTCACTACTCCTACAAATATCCGTCCGCCCTCTCAGTCGCGTTGTTATAATTGTCAACGACCGGGACATTCAAGTCAGGATTGTCGTGCGCCGAGACGCTTACATTGTTTTGGTTATGGGAAAGTGGGAGTAACGAAACCAAGGTGCCCTAATTGCACTCAATCAAATTCTTTAAACCAGTCGAGGAGAACTTGAGCCGAACGTGTTGCTCTGAGGGTTTGGGAATTTCGGCAGATAATTTTAAGGGACTTAGTGAACGTACGCGTATTTGTTTAGATTTTGTGTTGTCTAGTTCGCGGGGCGATGAGCGTCCATATTTGAATGTAGTTGTTTATGGGGTGTCATTGTTGGGATTGTTAGATTCAGGAGCAAACCAGACTGTACTTGGCGGTCCAGGGTGGCAGATGTTTAAAAATTTATCGGTACGATTGAAACCTTCGTCGGTGAAATATTGTACGGTGGCGAATGGACGTAGTTGCGAGGTAATTGGAGTGGCTACACTTCCGATGATGGTTGAAAGCGTGACGAGAACGTTGGATGTGTTAGTAATTCCGGAAATTACGAGGCCGTTAATTTTGGGAACCGATTTTTGGAAACGGTTAGGAATTATTCCAGACCTACGTAGTGGTCATTGGGAGTTTTCGGGTTTGGAAGATATGGCTGTAGATGAGTTAAACACCAGTGATGGGTTAACTTCACACCAACACGTTCAACTTCCGTCATCATTAACGGGTGCTTTCGAGAAGATGAGTGATACTCTCGGGTGTACCAATTTGGTAGAGCATGTCATCAGCACTAAAGCTACACCAATTAAGCAGCGCTACTATCCTATGTCTCCCACACTACAACGTCATGTAGACGCGGAGTTAGATACAATGTTAAGTTTAGCGGTAGTTGAACTTTCTAAATCGCCGTGGTCTTCACCGATTGTGATGGTGAAAAAGAAGGATGACACATACCGTTTTTGTGTCGATTTTAGGCGAGTCAATAGTGTAACTGAAAGAGACGCGTATCCTCTACCGTATATTTCTCACATATTAGATCGGTTAAGGGACGCGAAATATTTGTCGAGTTTGGAGATTTGATCGGCTTACTGGCAGATCCCTGTTCAGGAAGAATCCAGGCAACTAACAGCTTTTACCGTTCCGAACCGTGGTCTATATCAATTTCGACGTATGCCATTTGGTCTTCATAATGGACCAGCTACTTTTCAGCGACTCATTGATAGGGTGATAGGTGCTGATCTCGAGCCGTCATGTTTTGCATATTTAGACGACATCGTGGTCGTAACTTCGACATTCGAGGAGCACATTAGAGTTTTGGAAACTGTTTTGAGTCGTCTGACGGAAGCAGGTTTAACGCTGCGTCGCGATAAATGTCATTTCTGTAGGCCACAGTAGCGTAACGTGACGTGTTTCCTTTATGCGTGTGATTTTTAAAATCGTCGGCGAGACGCTACCATGAGGAGGAGCTAGTCACCTTCCCTAGAGTGCAGACGAGTCACGAGGTCGCAGTTTTTCTTTGGTATATCACCAACCGGTTTCCGGGATTTAAAACGTGAACTCCTTTAACCACCCTAAGAGGGATTGACGGCACCAGGCACAAGGCAAGGGAGGGTAATGTACGACTCAACTCCACACGCTCACAACATCAGAGATTAAACCCGACATCTTTTTTTCGTAAAGACACGTGTCCGGCCATTGTTAATAAGGCCATGTGCTTTACAGGCGTTTTTTGAGTAAGGGCTGAGGTAACCCTGCCAGCCAGGTTCGTGGCTAGGGGCAGCGACCATCCTGCCAGAGTTGCTCTGAGGTCTGGAATTTAGTGACGGCGTTCCCGACGATTACCGGCCGCCGCACGTCCAGGAGCCGAGCCCAGAACCGCCAGCGAAGTCGCCGCGAGGAACGCAGGCCAGATCTTTATATATTTTTTTATTGTTCTCACTTATTACTTTAATCTCATTTTGATATATCGTTTTTTTCTTTTGTGTAAAATTTGCGTTGCGTGTTTCGTGCCGTGCGTGTTTTGCGTTTTTGTAAGGAGGAGGTGGCTCCGACGGCCCTTCGCATCGCGCGTTACGTATTCGCGGGATTCGGCCGAATCTGGTGGAGGCGGCGCGATAGAGTTGCGGGCGGAGGAATTTCTTTCAGGAAGCGTAGGCACGGTGTCCTGTCTTTTGTGTAAATAAACGCAGATATTTTACACCACAAAATTCACACCTGTTATTTTTTGTTCCCCCCACGTTTTCTCAATCGGGCATTCTTTTCAGTTTACCTTCCTACTCTCACTGCGAGATTTAAATCTGGTGGTGTGGGCGCCAGATGATCAGCCGTTGCGACAGTTCGTAATTTCTGAACTTCGCTGACTGTCTGCCGTCAACCCACGCAAGTAGGGTGGAGCCCCCCTTTGCGACGAAGTAGTGGCGAAGTTAAAATTACGTGGAGCCTTGTTTTTAACCCCCACTCTCCGACACCGAGAGCCGGCCCTCGTCGCTGCTTCGAAGGGACCCTCCACTCGCTCCGCGGCCTAAAGCGCTGATAGCCCTTCAGGCACGTCACAACTCTTACAAATAGGATACAACCGGAAAAATTATCTAGAATTGTACCTGAAAGGTACCTCTATCACCGCTATATTTTGCAGCCGAAAAATTTGACAATTCAAAAATTTCATTAGTTAAGTGCCCACTCAAATTAAGCTTTTTTTAATGGAATAACTTGAATTTTATCTCATAGAACAATTAGCATGAAAATTTACTTAAAAAAGCATTTTACTACCATATTCTTGAAATTCATAGTTTTTGAAATATTTCAAAAATTAGAATTTCTGCATTATGTAATTTTGCCAATGCTATTTACACATGCATACTAGTTTGTGAAGCATACTTATCTTTCGTAACTGTGATAAGTAATGTTAACATGGATTTACCGGATAATTTTACTTCCGGCCTCTGAATCTTGCGAGCTATAGCTTTTGTGACAAACCGTGTAGTATAAATTTTGTTAAAAAATTTGTTTCCATCAAATTTACCCTGTATAAAAATTTTCAAGCGGTGCACCGTATACGAGATAATTGTGAAAACTAACACAAATTCACCGTTTGGGGGATCTTTTTGCAATTTTAAGGGATGAAGCCCCCGCCGGGGAAGGGGAAACTCGACGATAATTTATTTCCGCCAAAACGGCTTTTTGAGGCTAATATGACTGGTCCAGTCTTGATGGTCCATCAACGATATTAACACATTTAAATTGAACTTTTCAAAATTGAAATGCTTTTGTTAAGATTGGTTATCATCAGTTTTGAAATACTTCAAAAACAACTTATTTTGGAAATATGGTTGTAAATACTTGTTTGTAGCAAATTGTCATGCCAATTGCTCTATGAGGTTCAAAGTATGTTATTCCATTGAAAAAAATTTAATATGCTTAATTTGTTTAGGCAATTAACTAATGACATTTTTGAATGACTAATTGTCAACATTTTCAGCTGCAACATATATCAGTCATAAATTCGAGATAATTTTCCGTTATTATCTTATTTGTATGAGAAAATGAAGCCATTTTTCATAACGTCTTTTTGAGGTCAAAATCTTGGAATTTAATTTTTCCATCTTCCCCTGTATCTCCTATCTTCCCCTGGGACACCCTGTATATACCGGGCTCATGATACAAAGAAAGTTTAATGAGTAACATATCACACGCTCCTGGCTTACTAAAAGGCGCAAACATTTGTTTCCATACCATATGCCTACCATATTTATCGAATATCTAACTTTATGTGTTAAGATTAAATACCCTGTATATTTTTACAGAATCTGATTCTGAATAAAATTCTCTTTACAGTGATGTATCACAAGTACCATAGTTTTAAATTATGCTCAATATGTTAAAACACAGAATTATTATGGTCGGATGTAATAGTGTTTTGTTTATTGCAAATACCTGTCAAATTTGTATACATCCAGAAATACTTGTCACATTAATAAATGTTTATCGTGTATCAAGTATTGACAGTCAGACAATTAAATTTAAAGAAAATTCATTTAAATGGGAAAACTGTAGTATGATTTTGGTACACTGCAGAATTTTGAAAATGTCTATATTTTACTATAGAGTTTTGAAAATGTTCATAACATACTATAGAATTAAAAAGAAATATATAACATATTATACAGTTTTTGAAGTATTTTAAAGAGTAACTACTGCAAAGTTTTGAAAATAAATTTATTTAGTTTACAATATTATAAAATTCTAAAACTATTCAGTATTTCGGACAGTATTTTGGAAACAATACATGCATTGTGTATATCATGCATTGATAGTGCATTGAGTACATTCTATCATACGGTATAGTAGCATGGGGATATGCCTCAAAAGTGAGAATTTTCCGCCTACAGAGACAATCAGTTTGCATTGTAGCTGGTTTGGGTTACATAGAGGACTGTCATTGGTAGAACTCGTTATATAAAACATTTTTTCTATATGTTTTTTTTCCAAATTTGTTTTTTTTAAATATTTTTTTGCCCCCTAATTTTGACCGAACGAACCGTTCTCAGGTACTGTCACTATAATTGTGAAGTGAAGTTTATTTCAAAATGCCAAATTTTTCTGATCAAGAATTAACAGATATTGTGTTGGTATACGGCCGAGCTTTTGGAAATGCCGCAGAGGCCCATAGATTGTACAGTGCACAATATCCTAAACGTGTTTTGCGTAAGAGGCAATGATGTACCTTTATGACACCGTTGCCATCACAACAAAATATTTTTTCGCTGCATACCTTTAACCATAGGCGGGTATGCGTTTTAGTAGATAAACTAGAACATATTTTAAATCAGTTTAAGGTTGCTTTATGAAAAAAAAAACATATAGAAAAAAAGTTTTATTTAACGAGTTCTACCAATGTTTAAAATTAACACACGTATTTCTGTTACACCCTGTATATATATATATATATATATATATATATATATATATATAGGAGAGGATATCTTTCTTAAAGAGTAAGACAATTTCCAAATGCACGTTAGCTTAGTCATAAAGAGAGTGATGTATGAGAGAGGCAAGTGAGCGTTATCTCTCGTTCGAAAAATGAATAAGGAGACGGGCTATTATTATATTTTTATTATTTATTATTAATTATTAATTATATCTGAGAGTGCATACATCCTTACGTCAAATAATCTCTTTTGTTGTATAGACCGAATATTTTTTCAACATGTACCACCGCTGTGTTTCTATGATAGGCAAGTGGCCCATATTTAGAACTATGTACCTAAATCTAGAATTTGTATTGTATGTCAAGAAAAATCAGCAAGCAGCCTATAAAATATAGATCAATTGCCTCATGGGCAAATTATTTGCCCATAACGATTGCGCGGGGGCCGAAAATGAAGATTACGTTTCTGATTTTTGCGAGTAGTAGACCAAACAGTTTCTACCAGATTCGTTTTAATGTGAGTAACCAAATCTGGTGACTTTTTTAGTGACTTTTATCTTCTGTTAGGAATTTTCAAGATAGGAATTTTTTTGCATTGTAATAAGAGTTATTGTAGGAGGTCATGTTGAAATGTCAATGTCACAAATACTAGTCGATGTCATTACATAATTGTTACTTGTATTCTCAGGATATTTTGTGTATTTCGACGATTGCATCGCTCGTATAATAAAAAATATCGTATAAATGGTGTTTATTCGAATTTATATTATAGTACAGTAAGTTTATAGTACAGTTTTACCTCGGAGTAAATAGTACTTCAGATTTTATTTTGTTGAAGTGTTGAGGGACACAAAACAAGCCTAAAACCAAAAAGGCATATCCCCACTACCGTCGGAAGGTGCCGCCATTTTGAAAAAATTGAAACATTCGATTTATCTCGTTTTCTATTGGTTGTAGACAAAAACTTTTTAGACAACAAATATTGCATATAAAATTTTACACATTTCTTGCCATTTTGGTTTTAGACATGTCCCTCAACACTTCTAACAAAAATTTGAAGTACTATTGTTTCCGAGGTAACAGGGTTTTTCCGACAATTTTACTGTACTATTAATTATAGTACCACCAGCATGTTTTGAATATACATATTTTATATTCTGTGCCGTTCGTATTGAAGAAGAATTGACGGCGATACGACTGAATTGCATAGCACAGCATAAAGATTAGATAAGAGGAATAATTCAACTTATATAAACGTGTTTTATGCTGCGCAGTATTACACGTCATACTTGATAATCTCACTTTCCAAATTTATAAAATCCTGATTGATACGTTCACACCCCACATTTGTATTTCTGCCAAGCGGCATACACATATACTTTACCTTTACATCTTCCCTTTGATCTATATATACTGATTTCTTAGTTTTCACAGATACGCGGATAATAGATAGTCGCCGGCTTTGTCCTGCACGAACAATTAAGCCGCAGATCATCCCAGATACGAGCCTGAAGCCATTTTTACGTGCCCACGCTAAAATAACTCAAAGCCACCCCCGGGCAGCCTACGCAATCGTCGATTATCCCAGCAATAAGGCGACGAATTTGTAGAAACTTAATTCCGCATTTTTCCCTTCAACTATTTTTAAAATCCCACAGCACTTCCCCCGACTGCATTTGTCAAACGGGAGAAAAAAATCTCGACGTTTTTTTGTAGCCGCCGCGTTGTTTTTTGTCGTCCTCCCAAGTGCCAGATGTAGAACGTTACACATTTTTTTCTAATTTAGCAGTAATTTCAATTGTTTGTCAGCTTTGTTCAGTATATTTATAAAATAAACACGCGTAGGAAATAAAGAGGATCAGTGGCACATTTTTACTTTCTTCTGGGGGGCGAGAAGTTTCAATGGAAATCGGTTTTGAGGTTGCTCGAATCGGTTAGGACCATTTTGGAAAAATGTCTGTCTCTGTGTGGCATTTTAGTTTATTGACACAATTAGTCAAAAATTGCTCAAAGGAATTGAATACAATTTAGAAATTATAACTTTGAAAAGATATTGGGAAAATTCGATAAACAAAAGTAGATGTTTAAAGAAAAAAAATACGATTACAAAATTTGTGCGCATATAAGAAACTGTACAACGAGTGTACTAACCTAGCGTTGGTACGGAGGGGTATAACATACCCCAGCCAAAGTAAAATGTGCATTGTAAAGAAACCTGTAATCCCACCAGCTTGAACGTCTATGTATCTTCGAATTAGACTCATAGGTGGAATTACGTAAGAAGATAACCTCAACAGTAGTCATTTATGTATTTAGTATGCAACTGAATTGGTCGAGGGTATACCATACCCCTGTGTACCAGTGGCGTTCCAAGTTGCTGCATCAGGTAAAATTCAGTTGTTCGCCTCTATATTAGTGATTTCTTATAACAATGTAAGTAAATTCGTGGTATTTTTTTCACAATAACATTTCATAAACCGGTCCTTCCATTGAAAGATTTCTTCGGTGCGTCTAATGAAAAAGAACAGAAGCGTTTGGCTTAATTCTGAACATATTTTGACGATATATCCGATTCTGATGGCGAGGAACTCTTGGGATCTGAATCGGATGGAAACTGGCCTGACCACGTGAGTGAACGATTGGACACCTCCAATACCGAACAGGAGCAACCATTTGACGAAGTTAAAAACCAGCAGGATGAACCTACAGTTCATTGTCAACCTGCAGATTATAATCAACTTGCAGATGGTAATCAACTTGTAGAGGATAACCAGCCTACAGGCGATAATTAGCCTACAGGTAATGATTAACCTGCATCTAAAAATAATGTTCGGCGGCTGTATATGTTGCGTAAACATGGAAAAACGAAATGTGTTCACTGTCCAGAAAATCAAGGTGTAAAACTAGGAGCGTAACTTTAGTGATACATCTACCTGGTACCAAGAAAATAGCAAAAGTGTCGTGTTAATTATAAGATCGACATATAAATTGTACATTGAAAGTATATCAATGTTACATTTTTATGATATAAAAACGTTGTAAATATTCATTTTGTTAAATAAAAATGATTCCTTTTTACTATGGCAACTGCCCAAAGCATGCTGCCATAATATAATATGATGTGTACACCACCACACTACCCTCCCCCGGAAAAACCACAAGTAAATCCTGGTAAGTGTGCCTCGAAAGTTGTTGCCTCGAGTGGCATGTTCGAGAATATAAATTGTAATATAAGAACGACATATAAATTGTATATTGAAAGTATATTAATGTTACATTTTTATGATATAAAAAGTTGTAAATATTCATTTTGTTAAATCCATAATCTTTTTTACTATGGCAACTGCCCAAAGCATGCTGCCATAATATAATATGATGTGTACACCACCACAAAAGAAACCAAAACACCGTTGGAATGTAGGATATTCTTTCTAGACAATATTATGCTGGACGATATTGTCAAAAACACGAATAAAAAGATAAATCAGTAATCGCAGAATTACATTCATAAACATATGGTAAGGGAAACTGACACAGTTGAACTAAAAGCTATATTGGAACTTTTTGCCTTTCTGGACTCTTTCGTTCATCAAGACAAAATCTAGAAGACGTGTGGGCTAATGACGGAACTGGGGTGGATATTTTCAGATCTAAAAATCTAAAAGTTCAGATCTGCAGATACTAAAAACTAGAGACGTAGTATTGATAAACTAGCACCCATAAGAGCCATATTTGACTATTGTAGACCATTGCAAAGAATCCCGTATAGAATATGTTACGATTTATGAAAAATTTGAGGGGTTTCGTGGCCGTTGTGGGACAATACATTCCCAACAAACCGGCCAAATATGGGATTAAAGTATTCGCACTAGTAGACTCGAGAACATGAAGCCACATGATATAGTTCTGTGACTCGTGGAACCAATCAGACGTTCCAATAGAACTATCACTTTTGACAATTGGTTTGCAAGCTATCCACTTCTCATGGAACTTCTGAAATAATATAAACTCACCGCAGTTTGTACGTTGAAGAAAAATAATCGAGAAATTTCTCCAGTGATGCTTGTAGTTCGAGGCAGAGAAGAAAGAACTTCCATATTTGGGTTCCAGACCGATATTATTCCTGTTTCCTACATTTTCAAAAAAGGAACAAATGTTCTTCTTTTCTCCACTTTACACAATGATAACAACATTTTATAACTTTACCAAAGGTGGAGTTGAAGTTGTAGATGAATTATCTAGTGCGTATAATGTCTTTAGAAACAGTCGGAGATGGTCCTCCATACTGTTTTATTCGATTCTCAACAAAGCGGTCATAAATGCCATGATTATATGGAAATGTAATAATAGCGACCATACTGATAAAACTCCTCGCAGAAAGTTTCTGAGGGATCTAAGTATATCAGACATAGGGATCGAAGGCAAGAAAATCCCCACGTACGGCGAGAGCTTAGCAGACAAATTTCTAAAGCTTCTGGAAGACCTCCTATTCAGGAGATACGTGGCGAACCAGCTCTAAAAAGGCAAAGGGTCTCACGGAGATGTTGTGTCCGCGAAAAACTAATCGTCAGTCATTTTACACTTGACATTGGTCCAGTGCATGGATCCCTACATCTGCATGGATCACAGCGATCATATTTGTGATGAATTTCAGACCTCAGATAGCCATTGAAATGTTCCATTTTTTTATCTAACGTGAGATTTATTTTGTGGTTCCATATTTAAGGTTTATGGCAAAGCAGCTAGTTTACCAAAAAAATCACTTTTATTTTGTACTTTTAGTTCTAGTATCTATTTATGTATGTATATTAAAATGTAACGATTTCGAAAAAGTTTCTAGTTTTCTGCAAATAAAGATTTATTAAAAACTATTTTATACTTAATATAATCAATAGTAATTAATGGTTATCAAAAACATTAAAAATGTATAATCTCAATTTTGAATTTTGTTTGACTATGTGAAAATAGAGGTACCATATAAAGTGTACCTCTATTACTCTAAGAATACTAAGTATACCGCGCAATTTTTCCCTCAGTACAACGCCGGGCAAAAGGCGCTCTAATACCGATATAAAAAGAAAGAATACCGCGATAAATAAATTGAGGCTCACTCGGTGAAGACCTACAAACCTTGGTTGCGAGGAAGTGATCAAAAAGGCTACTCACTGTGAAACGTCTTGGAGCTCGTGTAAAAAAATATCTACCTTTGAATTATACCTACCTTTAATACAAGGTGTACCTAAGTGCTTGTAATTACGTAACCATGTAAAATAATTTTGTGCCGCTCTAATGAAAATAGTTCTATTTTTGACATAGGCAACTCCATTTACACTCATTAGGCATGAATATGGCAATAAAAGTTATCTTCATGCTATTCTAATTTTTATTGTGGAATTTCATATTTAACTGCTCAAATGCGAAATTATTATTAGTTTCAGCAAAATTTTTGGCTTCTAAACACATGAAAAAACAACAATAAAGAATTATTTAAAGAGACATTTAACTCATTAATCATGAAGATGGCATTAAAAGCTATCTTCATGCAATTCAAATTTCCGTTGTCAGTCGATATTTCACTACTCAAATACTAAATTATTATTAGTTTCAGCAATATTTGTGGCTTCCGAGCACATGAAAAGTCTACAATGAAGAATTACTTAAGGGCCCACGAATTTAAATGTACATTATCTACATAACCTTACTTTTAAAGTCGAGGGCATTCTTAAATTGTGTGTGTATAAAAACAACCGGATATGCATGAAAATGAAGTCCTCACACGCAACATCCCCAGTGGGGCAGATTACTCTACAGCACAAACAAGCTGTAAACTGAAAATCATGCAGGAATTAATGCAATAAACGAGCTGCGACAAATATAATAATTGCTTTAAATCTGACAATGTTACAAAATGTTTTACTATTGCAAAGTGAGGACTAGCAGACAATAATGTTTCACTATTGGAAATTGCGGAGTAGCAGACAATAAAAGAATCACATATAGTTATCAAAGTAATCAAAGTAATTTATTTAATAAACGGAAACAAAAAAGAAGTAAAGATTTACAAAACATAATTAATAAATAAAATATATAATGAAAGCAGATGTTGAAAATGTGTACCATTTGCTTGTAAACACATTTGCACTCGTCTTCTTTTATTGTTAAAAATGTTGATTAACATTTGAGGAGTTATGGTTTGGCAAACATTTATGATGTCTGCCATTAACTCTTCCAACGTATGCAGTCTTCTTTGAAAAACTCTATCTTTTAGATATCCAAAAATTGAGTAGTCCAGTGGAGTTAGATCTGGAGAGCAAGGCGGCCATAGTCCTTGACTAATTAGTGTATTATAAAAAAAATCTTGCAGATAGGCTAACGTTGCTCTGGCTGTATGAGCTGTTGCACCATCTTGTTGGAAATATCCGTTCTGCAATTCTTCATCATCTAATTGTTCTATGAAAGGCTGTATAATTTGTTGCCGATATCTCTCGCCGATTATTGTGTCATGAAAGAATATAGGCCCAATTATTTTACGGCGAGACACAGCCAACCAAATTCCAACCTTTTGAGGATGTAGTGGTGCTTCCACAAAAAGATGAGGGTTTTCAGCATGCCAGCACCTATAGTTTTGTGAATTAACATATCCTGATAGGTGAAACCAAGCCTCATCACTGAAAAATGTTAAATCGAGCAATCGATCGTCATTTAAATTTTTCATAAACCATCGGCAATAACTCAATCGGCGTTGAGGATCTACTGGCAACAATTCTTGCACCACTGAGATCCTATAAGGGTGTAAATTCAACCTCTTTCTCACAATTTTATGGCAGGTGCTCGAGGGAATTCCAGCTTGCATAGCCAATTTACGAATTGACTTTTGAGGGCTTACTTCGAGTCGTTCACGAATATCTGCAACAACCTCTCTCGATACTGAAGATCTGCCTGAGGATTTCCTTTTCTGAACATTACCAGTTTCCCTAAAACGGTGCACTATTCGTGAAATATGTGTTGACAAAACCGAGTATACAAATTGATGCTCAGGGAACTTGTGTTGAAATTCCCGCACGTACTCTGGAATTGAATAATTCCATTCTCCATTTTCAAACCGTCCATTACGAAAGTAAGCCTCAACAATAAACGTGTTCTTCTGATCAATGTACATTTTAACAAACTACTGTTCAAACACTGTATTATGTTATCTGACAGCTGACAGGTATGGTTGACAGTGACAGTTCTCAAATAGTACGGTATACATATTTGAAAGGCGGCACAATTGAATTGAAGTGATTACATAACAACAATCATTTAGGTACACCTTTTAGTTGTATTGGCGAAGATCCAGATATCTGATGTACACCCATGGACTGGTCACGCATTATATGGGTAGACAAGGATAGAAGACTGCTCGGACGGACGGGCGCGTCATTCTTAGAGTAATAGAGGTACACTTTATATGGTACCTCTATTTTTACATAGTCAAACAAAATTCCGTCCGCGGCTGTACGCTTTCGGAGCAGCCTGGGCGTGGATGGGAGAGATCCTGCACGAGATCCAAATTGAGCATAACGCGAACTGTCGTCACCACTTCGCACTTGTGGTTTATTTGGGGCCTGTATTAAGTCAACACAACAAGGGAGAGGCTCGCTAATAAAACGATTTACACGATTATAAATTTTTACGCCAGAAGGTAATCTAGACATTGACAAATACTTACACTAATTATTTTAACGCATAGAACAGGTACTTTTCGCAAAAACTGAGATGCACGGATTGCCCGAATAAATTAGGTAATATACGTTTGACCTAGGAAGGTAATCCCAAGGTAGAAATAAAAACATATACAGCGCCTTCTGTTCAAATTAAAATAATTCCTAAACCTTTAAGAAAACATATAGTAAACAGTAACAGATACAGCAACCAACAAAAACTAACATAAAAAGTAGTAACTATTCAAAAAATTGTATGATATTAACGAACTTATGTGTTCTTTAAATTTAACCATCCAGTTTCAATCAATTAAATATTATACATTTACATCGGATTTTGCTCGCAGACAAAGAAATGCTAGGCATATATCTACAGATATGACGATATCAGCAGACTGGAATACCGAATGATGGTGAACTACAATGACAAAATATAGGTCAAAATAATGCAAAATTTTGTAATTTGAGATTTAAAGACAAATCAAATATTAAATACTTCCATAGAATTTTGTTCCACACACAAATGAATGATAGGCATGCACATCCATACTTGTAGGTATCGATGATATTCCTTTCAGCAGACTGGAATACTGAATGATGGTGATCTACAATGACAAAATATGTGCGTTGAAGACGTTGTGCTGTGGATCATCACGATGATTTGTAACACACTTGCAAAGTACACGCTAATATTACTGCTAGTCATCGCGTCTGATGACTATAAACATATAAATCACAAATAAATGTAGTCAATGCAAGACAATGTATGTTGTGATTTGCTTTATCATGATTTGCAATAAAACCTGGAAAATGCTAGTCATCGTAACAATAATTCATCAATGTCAGGAATCATCACGAATATTTGTAGAAAACTTGCAAAGTACAAGGCAACAGTGCTGCCAGTCGTCCCAATTAATAATAGAAAATTTATAAACTGACAGTCATTACAGACATGAATCATGTGTGTCATAATTCATCACCATGACTCACATAAAATACAGGTCATGTATGATTGAATAAGATGATTATTAGGTAATGCAAAACGTATCTGTTGTGATCCGTTTTATCATGATGAGTATGTTGTACGTATTAATTGATTACTAGCAGCATTAGATGAATTCGACTTAATTAAGTGATTTCAATAGAACGTGCAAGAGTTATTTACTTGTAAAAAAACGAAACTATAAAGTAAATATTATAACATCTAAGTCCTCACTTCTCTTGCCAGTGTCGTGTTTGAAATAATAATTAATTTTAGACTAATCTCATATACACTCCTCATATATCCAATGCAAAAATTATCCCATTCATTGTCCAAAGAACCTCAATTTTGGTGCAAAAGTACACGATCGAGTTTTAGTTATTAGGATTTATATATGCTGAATTGACTATTTATACGTACCTAACATACACAAACATGCGGTTATTGCGAATGCATGCATAAGTAGCCGCATCCAGGTTTATTATTATTATTATTTGTGCATTTAACGATAATATATAGTAATTAGAGCTAAACACGAGAACATTTTAAATATGTTAATAGATACGAAGTAAAAAAACTTCAGAAGTTTCAAATGTTTTACTACCAACAGACTCGATCATTCTAGATCCTAGAAACATAATCATGTGTTCTATGAAAAAAGTCGATGGCAACTTTTCAAATTGACACCCTGTATATAAATAAAACACAATTGGTGTGAGTTTCACGAAATATTTAATATTTGTGGTGATATAATCAAAACAATATAGTTATAAAACAGCTTTATTATGTCGTGGCAATATAGCAGAGCTATCATAGTGCGAACATAGTATTACTATATCGCAAATATATAGATGCGATATAATAAAACTATATAGTAATAACATAGTTATGATTAGACACCGGATTCTAAGTTTTATGCTTTTTGTAAATATCTGAAGCATTAACCAATCAATTAAATTTACATCCGATTTGGAAATAAACGGATCATTTAACAATAATTTGTTTGTGCTTTTTTTGCTTTTTTTTGCAATGTTGTATTTATTTTACACTTTTGTGCTTATTTAGAGCTTTTTTCACCTGATTCTAGATTGAAACGAAATTTAATTATCGTGGCGATTATAGTTTGTACATGTATCAACAATTATGCATACTACACAGTTTTATATTCAGTGCGAGGTGCGAGGCATTACTAATAAAAATAAACAATTTTTGAAACCCAGTGCTGGGTAAGTTTTTACTATGTTTATTGTTTATCTAAACAAATTTAAAATACAAGTAAATAAATTCATATCATTCGTGTCGCAGAAATTTAATATTTTTCTACTACTGTTCTATGCATTTGGATTGAATGATTAATTTAAATTAAATACAAAATCTTCCCAATGAACAAGCATTCACAATTCTGAACATTGTGCAATTAGTTTAGCTCCGTTTGTTACATTGACAACGTCTCGTTAGTTCGGTTACATAGTTTCTTGCATAATGCCTAAACAAAAAACTGCTGAAGATGAGCTACTGTAGATGAGTGTATTAAAGAACACAAAGAATTGAATTTTGAAAATGACAAAATATTTTGCAGTTTGTGTAAAGTCGGTAATTTATTTCACCTTAAAATATTGTTTAATAATAATAATTAATTCACTACTTTGATTTGCACTTTCAATGCAATAAAAAAATATGATATAATTCAACATGTGAAAACAATAACCAACGCTTAGAAAAATATAAAAATCAACCAAGAACACAACAAACTACAGTAGACTCCATAGCATCAACTTCCGGCAACAATCAACAAAAACCATTTAATTTTTATTTGTGCAAAACAATCCTTGAATCAAAAATTCCCTTCAAAATATTACAAAATAATTCATTTAGGACATATCTAGAAAAATATTGTAACAGAAATATACCAGATGAAAGTACGCTTCGCAAAAATTATGTTGAATCGGTATATAAACAAACTATGCTAAAAATAAAAAAAATAATTGGCAACAATTGCATTTGGTTCAGTGTGGATGAAACAACCGACTCTTGTGGGCGATATTAGGCCAATTTTAGTATAGGAGTTTTCAGCGACAAATGTCAGACGAAATGTTATTTAATCTGTTCTAAAGAATTTAACAAAACCAATAGTAACACAATTTCAAAATTTATTAATGAATCACTAACCAACTTTTATTTACCGGAAGCAGTCCCAAGTCAGAAAATTTTACTAATGGTCACGGATGCAGCAGCATACATGATAAAAGCTGCATCTAACATTAAAATTTTCTATGAAAATTTAATACATTGTACCTGCATAGCCCACGGACCAAATCGCATTGCTGAAACTATTTGAATCGAGTTTCCATTAATTAATAAATAAATAAGAAATGGAAAAATATATTTATTGAAGCTCCTCTAAGAGTGCAACTATTTTAATAGTGAATGCCCAATATTGCTGCAATATATTACGAAAATAAATTTGAACATTTAAAAAAAGTTATTTTTGAATTTGAACCAACAACTGGCAGAGATTGCAAGAAGAAATGACAAGATTGCAAAAGAATTTTAAACGAAAAAGAATTTAAAAGTTAAAAAATAATAATTTAGAGTTTATCAAGGCAAATTATAGTGTTCTTAGTTATTCAATTACCTCATTGGAGAAGCAAGGAATGCCCTTAACGGATGCAATTACGATTGTTAACAATTTTAAGGAAGCTATTTATGGTGTCCCGGGAAAAAATGGAGAGAAGATAATAGTAAAATTAAATGAAATTTTAAAAAAATATATGAAGGTTTTCAAACGTTAAATAATTTTGGAAAAATTTAAGTGGTGAAAATGTGGGTGATTTTGAAAGCAGCAAACCTATAGCGAATTTTAAATATGCGCCTATAACAATTGTAGATGTTGAAAGAAGTGTCTCTGTCTATAAATATATTTTGAGCGATAGAAGACAATTTAATCATGGAAAATTTGGACTAATATTTATTTGTAAACTGTTTTCAAAGTAACCAGTATTTGATAATGTGATTTTGTAAATTAGTATTTCCTCTCTATATTTAGGATATTTTTGTATTTTTTCGATAAACATATATTTTTAAGTTTAAAATGAAATTTACTTTTATAAAAAATAAGTGATTTAAATTGAATTCATTGTTCTCTCTATAACTCGACGCTCTTTCAGTCAATGCTTTCTTCAACTGTCTTGTGTTTTGGACAAAATAATAAAAGGCCCATCCATAATCTAGGTAAGTTTATAATACTGTTCTGTAGTTACTGTTATAATCTAAGGAACCATTTTTTTTTTAAATAAACATTTAACATAAAAATGGGTTTTTGCAAATTTTTGTGCTTTTTTGTGTAAATTTGTGCTTTTTTGCGTATGTTAATGCTTTTTTTTCCAAAAATTTGTGTGCGTGCGTGGGTGGCTGTGTGTGTGTAAAAAAAAATCACGGGCAATTAAAAAGAAATGGTTAACGCCTGAGATTGATAGAATAGAACTTAAAAACCTACATACCATCTGCACCAAATTTAAAGACCACAATCTCAATGAATTTTACAAGATAAAAAAGAAGACATACAATGAAATGATAACAAAATCAAAACAAAATATCACAACAAACGAAATAAATAACTCTTTATCCAGGCCTAAAAAAATCTGGCAAATACAGTAATTTACAAATTACAAATTTACAAATTACAGTACAGGACGTAATAGCCATAAATCGCAGATATTCAGGGAGATAACTAATGACAATGGTTCACCAGTGATCCGAGTAAAGTTGCACACCTATTTAACAACTATTATGGGACCATTGCAGACACCATACTAAAAACCCACTTTAACCATGATCCATCGGCTAAATGCACAACACAAACATTTAGCGCAAACAATGCTGCTTAGCTATACTTCGCATGAAGATACCCTCAATGTGATAAGACGACTAAAAAATAAAAACCATTCAGGAATCTTTGCAATACCGGCAGACCTACTGAAGGAAATTGCTCTAATCATTACGGAACCTCTAACTTACCTAATCGGTAATAAATTTTCATCCATACTAAAATGTGCTAATGTTGTACCAGTATTCAAGAAATTAGATCCCTCAACGATGATCAACTATCGTCCAATAGCAATTCTGCATGACATATCAAAGATAATCGAAACAATTATCTTCGATAAAATATATTACTATTTACAAACATTCCAAAAGTATTTGGAATACTTACTAAACATCAACACGTGTTTAGGAAAAAGTGTTCTACTGAAACTGCGACAGTCTCATTGCTAGAATATGCATATAAAAGTATCGCCTGTGGAATGTTGACAGTTGGGATATTTTTTGACCTAAGTCGAGCTTTCGACATGATCAATCATAAGTTCCTAGCTGACAAATTATATGCTATGGGTATACGTAGGCCAGTATTGTATTGTGTAAATTGAACAATGTAATTTTAAATTCCTCAAGAACAGTGTGTATTAACTTTACAGAGCGTAAATGCTCATCGTATGGACTTAGCCTACTTTTGGAAGACCAGCATATTGAAATTGACACATCATGTAAATTCCTCGGTGTTAGAATATACTCTAAGCTGTCATTTCAGGAACACATTGCCGACGTCTGTAAGAGGATGAACTATGCCTACTATGCTATACTCAAAGTAAAGCATGTATGTCATATAATGTGGTGGTATGGGGAAATGCAGTAAATTAGCCTAAGGTATTTATTGCGCAAAAACGAATAATCCGACTGTTATTTAACTTTAATTAAATAAAAATAAAATAAATAAATAAATAACTTTAAATTATAGGGAGTCCTGTAGAATTACTTTTGTTTCGCAACAGCTCTTAACCTTTCCTAGCATTTATTTATACCAGTGCATCCTATGCGCAAAGAAGCATACTGATGAATTGGATACCAATGGTGCCATACACCAATATAACACGAGAAACGGAAATAACTTTTGTACCCTGCAACACAGGACTGCAAAGTTAGAAAAAACTCCGTTGTACTCAGGTCGTCAATTGTACAATAGGCTGCCAACATATTTAAAAGACTTAAAAGACAAACGTGATTTAAAGACGGAAATAAAACTGTTTCTACAGAGCAAAACTTATTATTCTGTAAATGAATTTATGTGTGATAATTAGTTTTATATTGGCTGCTGCTTTATAAGCATGTATATCTGTCCTTACCGTTTAAGTGTTTTAGTGACAATTATCTTTTGTTGTTATATGTATGTACCAATTGACTTGTCACATCTGTATACAGCAACGTGCATAAATATATATTATTAGTTATTGTTATTATAGTGCTTTAAAGACTGGATATCCGCGCATACTTTACGTAATTTTTTTTAATTGTCTAAATTATTGTCGTACGTGTTCTGTATTATATATATTTTATATGTTCTTTTTTTGTGATTTTGATTTTATGTACTTTGACTAATCACATCTGTACAATTGTACATAATCTGTACACATTATATTCATTGTAATTTAGTCATTTTTTATATTTATTTATTTTCATATATATTACGTAGCTTCTCCTGCTAATAAACATTATTATTATTAATATTTATAATATCCATTGTACCATTGTACCATGCATATAATTACATATTTTGTATTTATATAAATTTAATAAATTTTCTCTTTCCGACTTATTTCGTTATTTCGAGTAATATTCCATTCGAGGGACTGTTTTTCGAGCATTTTCCAGCAATTTTCTTTCGGGCAATTGTATTCGGGCAATTCTTACCAAACCCTAGCTTCTACCTTTCAAAATATATTGAGGGTTGCGAACATTTTAAGAGAATCTAAAATGGGTCACGACTAAAAAAAAGTTGGGAACCACTGATCTAGAGGCTTCGGTAAATAAATAAATAAATTAATTAATTAAAAATTAATTTGCATATTGTATTTTTTTTATATATGTATATGAATATACGAAGAAAGTAATTCTGCTCACATCAGATAGAAATTTTAAGCCTAAAAGTTTGCTTCTTGTAGAAATCTCGTGCAGAATTAGCCCTTAGTACACATAATTCACCGACAGGTATCAATAATACGCCTGACCCCTTGCTCATTACCCATTAAAATAATTACTTCGGTGATTAAATGATGTCGCACATGTGTTAAATCTGAAACTGCTAATTAATGCTGGCTAATTGATGGGCCGGGTTATCAAATAATACAAAAACTATCCTCAGCAATGAATATTACACTTAATTTAGAACTATTAGATATGATTTACAACAGTTTCAGCTATTATTATTAATATTATAATGTAGAATTATTTATTATATATCGTAAATATTAATACAACAATCCAGTGCTGTGAGAATTAATTAATTTATACTAAAGTGTTGTGAAGATGTTGTTTTGAAGCGATCGATGAAGACAATAAACGGTTCGACGCTGATGAAAATAGACCACACACACAATATAATGAAAATTGGGTCTATAATTTGATATAAACTGTAACATTTCACCGGAGCTTGCCGCTGCAGTGGATTTTCACACAGCAATGAATCTTTCAATTATCCTATTTTAAAAATAAATCAATGCTTCGCGGAGTACATAATCTGTTTTAAGCCTGTGGAGCGTGTTTTCAACGGTGGCTCGGCGGGCGTCGGCGTCGTGAACGTCTGAAAGCGTCGTCTTAGGGCATTCCAGGCGAGCTATTTGGGGAGTGGCTAAGGCGGAGCCTTCCGCTCCTCAAATCCTTTGAGTGATCCGCACGAGTGAAGTAATTATCCTGGCAGCAAAGGAGTCCTAATACCAATCGTCAACACTCGCTTCCAACTATAAATTCATAATTGAAAATCGGGATTTTATTATCTCCTGCAAAGAATCCTGCGTTCATATTAAAAAATTCATATATCCGTACCTACCGCGCGGCTTACACATCCATTATCCTTCCCTTACGGTCACTGTAGACTTCATAACAGCCTATTGATATATATATATATATATATATATATATATATATATATATATATATATATATATATATATATATATATATATATATATATATATATATATATATATATATATATATGTATATATATATGTATATATATATATATATATATATATATATATATATATATATATATATATATACATTGTGATGTTATTTAATAGGATACGTTAGATAGGATTTTGTTTATAGATAATTATACTGAATATATTAGGTTTAGGGTATTTAGATATTAATAGGATTACTTAGGTAGTCAAATAGGATTAGTATTGCTTGAATTATAATTAATTCAGGGCTCAATTAACATAAAATTAATTTATTTCGCCAGTGTATTATACAGGGTCCGTCACCTCCCGTCTTCTATAGTTCAGTTACTAATTGAGTTAGAATTTTGATATTTTGCAGACTTTACTTGCATTCTGAGGCGTATTTTAGGAAAATATTTTTGATTATACAGGGTGTCCCAAAAAAGTGTGACGTCATGATGATGTGTATTTTTAAATTGCATGGTATATTTTTTGTTGCTTATTTGGATGCCCTTTATGGATGCCTATATACCCATGACATTTTATTAAAATCGGTTCAGTGATTTTAACACAAAAAAATAAAAACTGAAAAAAATCAGTTTTGCACCATTGGTTAAGAAAATTAATAAGAGATAAACATATGCCTTGTTAATAAAACCATACAAGGTACTCATTAAATAAGGTCTGACAATTGCGTTAACCAAGTTTTGTTGATATGCATTATACAGAGTGTCCAAAATTTAGTGTCAAACTTTTAAAACTTTAAAGCACTTTATTTTTCTTATTTTAAATTTGAGCCCCTGTATATTTTTATGTCATTCCGTGTGGAATTTAAGACAAACATTTTTCCTTATTGCAACTCTATCGCAATTTCTAACACATTAAAAGTTATGTGCAGAAAACTCGATTTATCAACTATTCCAATAGCCATTTTAATGAATAAAACGAAGGTGACTTTGAAAAACAATTTATTGACACAATATATTTTGTAGTTACAATTAATATCTCGAAAGTATTAAAGGTTTCACATATCTTCGTCTAAACCTATTACACATCGTAAAAGTATTAAGTTTTGTATAAAAAATAGTTTTAGTAATAAAATTTCATAAAAACATAACATAACTGTGCATTTCTAAAATTAATTAATTGCTAGAACTTATGTTCGATATGCCTTCCGCCCTCTTGAAGACACAAACGAAGACGAGTATGAAATGACATTGCCACTCTTCGTAACAGGTTGAATGTAATATTTTGAAATGCGAATATAAAAGTCATATCCATATTTGTCAATATAGGTCATAATATTTGTCATATTACGAAAATAATATTTTCCATGACAAAAAATAATTTTGGTATCTTGGGTACAAAGACCTTAGCTAAAAAAGTTTTAAACTTTTACATTACTACAGTCAGCATTGGCTCTTGTCACTTTGTTAAACTTTAATGTCAATAAATTGTTTTTCAAACCCACCTTCGATTTTGATTAAATAAAATGGCCATTGTTGATTATTGATAAAACGAGTTTTCTGCAAATATCTTTGAATGTGTTAGGAATTGAGATAGGGTTGTAATTCGGAAAAATGTTTGTCTTTTAATTCCGCATGGAATTACATAAAAATATACTGGGGTCCAATTTAAAATAAGAAAAATAAAGTGCTTTAAAGTTTGAAACGTTTGACACTAAATTTTGGACACTCTGTATAATGCATATCAATAAAACTTGGTTAACGCAACTGACAGACCTTATTTAATGAGTACCTTATATGGTTTTATTAACGGGGCACTATTTTTATCCCTTATTAATTTTCTTAACCAATGGTGCAAAACTGATTTTTTTCAGTTTTTATTTTGCAAAAACATGAAAATCTTAACTCAATTAGTAACTGAGCTATAGAAGACGGGAGGTGAAATGACGGACCCTGTATACTTTATATAACTTTGAAATTAATTCGGTTCTCATCCGGCATAGAACAAATCATGGCTGCGCAATAAATTACCAGACCGTATGCTTGAGCCCCACGAAAATTAATAATATATCGAAGCACATAATCCATAATCCTTTACAGGAAACTTCATCGCATAGTAATAGCTATTATTATATATAGTTACTAAAGTTTGCATAATTGTCTACAAAAAACAAAACGGCATATAATTTCTTATAATCAAACTTACATTAACTGAAATAAATACTAAAATACTAAAAAAAACTAAATAAACTGCTTTTATAATTTCTTATTATATTAATAAATAATATGCGTACTATTATATGTGATTTAATAATCTAACGATAAAAAAAAACCACATAATATATACAATTTCAGGTTTTGTTTTATTTGGTGAAGGTGCCGGGCGCATATATCACTATAGTATGTCCAATTTCAAAACGAAGCTGATATAAAAATGTTCATGTGATCGGCGACAATTTACAGGGGCGATTCCTCACAACACAAAAGTTCAATACGAGTGTAGCGATTGCAGTAAGAAAATATCCTTAGTCCGGGTAGATCGGAGACTGCAGCACGAAAATCCGCATGCTTGTGATAAAGTGGTCACGCGTTGAAGACCCATGTTTATATAAGCTTCATCTCGAAATTGGACGCACTATAGTCCTTTACAATTGAAGCGTAGAGATGGAAAAGCAGACATTGGACATTTTGTAATAATTTGAGCCATGTATTCTATATATAAAATTAATGAAGAGTTCGACTGTTTGGCCGTCAGAAGACCGTCTTAAATTTAGCTTTAGATGCAAAAGCAGGCATTTGCGTACGACATTCAAGTGCAAAAGCAGACATTTACCTTTTGACGAATCAGGTTGCGGTTCGTTATTCAGATGCTCAAGTTGTTTAGAGTTTATCACTTAGTATTGATGTGCAGCAAGTGGTAGAATAACTACATGAAATTCTTGTATACTTATTAAAATAAATATATACCTACCTATACGAGGATAATAATAATATTATTAAAGATTACTGAGAATATAAAAATTGTAATATTTTTGGGTAAAAATTCTCAAATATTCCTAAAAATCGTCCATGTTTTTATGAAAACGAGACCTTTAAATATTATACTAGAAGATACCATAACAAGTTTACCAAATTTAGAAGATTTAATACAACAATGACATATAAATATAAAAAAATCTCTAAAACCTCATGTGGATTTAAAAATTGTGTTTTTTGCGAAAAAAATATGAAATATCGATATAAATCTTCTATATTTTTATAAATATTAGACATTTCTATATTGTACCAGAAGATACCATAAATACTAGAAAAAATATTACTCTTGCAAAACACACAATTCCAGTACAATATGTTGTTGCAAGGTAGTAAAACTCAGTACTGGATTGTTTTTTCCGGCTTAACCACAACCGGACAACCCGGACATAAGTATAGTACTTACAAAAATATTTTAAAGCTGAATGCAGTTGCACCTACTTCAGAAGAATTGAAATTATCACCATTCTTTAGGTAAGCTTATGTCATGTAATTTATATTCCTAAACCTCTATGACGTCATACTTTCGTGAAAATGACGGGACTGATTGTCTGAAACATTAATTTTTATTTCGTTAAGCATATAATTTACAAAAACACTTTTCTTACAAAAGTTGAGTTTCTTTTTGAAATAGCTATCCAACGATGTCAAACATGGACCTAGGTTTCCATTTAAAATTCTGAAGTTGATTACAGATACGCCTACTTCCGGTAACTTCCGGAAATCGAAGTTACCTCACTTATATTCTTCAGGTGGGCTTATGTTATGCTATTTCTTTCCCTGAACCTCTAAGACGTCAAATTATCGAGAAAATGACCTGGGACGAGTGGTCTGAAACTACTTAAATACTTCAAAAAACACATAATATCTGACACTCAATACACATAACAATTTCTTTAAAACATATCAAAATATCAAAACCTAACACATACTTATAACTTGTATTACTAATTCGATTTGTATAACTTTTAAAAATACACTTATAATTGTCATAAGCAAATATGTATATTGTAGAATAACGCCTCTGAAGATAACATTATAAAATAGTCGAAACTTGTTAGACAAAGAAAAAAGAAAAATAAATTATATACAGGGTGTAACAGAAATACGTGTGTTAATTTTAAACATTGGTAGAACTCGTTATATAAAACATTTTTTCTATATGGTATTTTTCAAAATTTGCAGGTTTTTGTAATATTTTGTTGCCCCCTAATTTTGACCGAACGAGCCGTTCTCAGGTACTGTCACTATAATTGTCAAGTGAAGTTTATTTCAAAATGCCAAATTTTTCTAATCAAGAATTAACAGATATTGCGTTGGTATATGGCCGAGCTGTTGGAAATGCCGCAGAAGCCCGAAGATTGTACAGTGCACAATATCTTAAACGTGTTTTGATTAACAAGCAATGATGTACCTTTATGACACCGTTGCCATCACAACAAAATATTTTATCGCTGCACACCTTTAACCATAGGCAAAACGTTGCTTTTTAAAAAAAAAACATATAGAAAAAATGTTTTATTTAACGAGTTCTACCAATGTTTAAAATTAACACACGTATTTCTGTTACACCCTGTATATATCATAAACTAATATAATGAATAAATAAATAAAAATAATTCTATAATTCACAAGCAGAGTGCATCAAATGTAAAATGTATCCTGAACAATTTTCAATTACAAAACTGCGTACATTTTCCGAACTAGAAGAATAATTCACCCACAATTATATTATAAGCGACAATTCTGTAAAATTACAGGAATTTATTTTCTGTTATACAATTTATTTTTGTTGAATTTCGTAAATTCCACAAAAAAAAGAGAAAAAGAGAAGAAAAAAAAATGAGAATATTAATTCTGAATGTGTTTCACAATTATCGTATTGACAATGTCATCGAGAAATACCAGAAAACGCTTTTGTAGAGGAGAAGAATCATCTAATATATCCACAATTTAAATCTTTCGTTTAATGCTAAACACAAATCTATAAAATGCTAAGTAGGTACGACAAAAATGTTACAAATTTTATGAAAACCCTGAGAATTTACTGAAATTGAGAAATTACATTATAATTCATTATAACTTATTGTTGCAGATAACAACTTTAACCACACCGTACAGAGCGTTCAAGAAAGTGGTGTCTACTTTTACAATGTATACTAATAGTTGGCACTGTTCAATATGCAAAATAAATACGCCTTCAACATTGCTAAGATGTTTCCCAGGATACAAGAAAATCAATTGTCATTATTTTGTTTAGTGCCGTTTATAAATGGATTTAAGCTTGACAGTTGATTTTGAACGATTTAACTTAATTTACAATTTACATTGATACTGTTTTGTGGTGTTGCCATATATCACAAATATTGTATGCCAAGAGTCCCATCTGTTGGCACTAATTCAGGGGTTCCCAACCTTTTTTTAGCCTACCGCCCTCTTTCGAAAAAACAAATTACTCACCGCCCCCCATTCAGAAATAAAATCTCACTTAAAATCAATATAGGTTTCCCACCTTTTCAAAGAGCATTTCAAGAGCGCCCCTCTTGGTGAACTATATTATACTACGTATATATTTAAAAACAAGGACGCATTTAAAAAAATATTTTATTAGGTCTTAACAAAAAAATACACATACCTATATACATAACAAAATAACACTAGTGAGAGGGCTGAGCTTGATGTAATGACACTAATTTGTCTATATTGGGTGCTAGTTTTGTCAAGAGCAACCCTAAGTCACCGCGATCTACTATTGACAATCGGCTCCGTCTTTTTGTTAGTAGATTGGATACTACACTAAACCCTCTTTCGGCTAAATACGATGATGGAAATGCTAGAAAAACTTCTTTACTGCACCCCATAAGGTCGGATATAAAATTGTAATTTGTCTTTGAAGCCAAAATGCTTGGTAGCCATTTTCAATTTTAGTTTTAATTCTTCGTTTGTTGACAATTCTATGAGCTGCTCCTGTAAAAATACTTCTGCTGTTTCAATGTTTGTGCAAGGTTCCAAGACCCAGTCCGGAATTATTATATTGAGGATATCTTGAAATCTATTAAAAAAATCTTCTTTAAGGGTTTCTTTATGCTGGCAGTAAACCAAAATGTCATCATCACTTGTTTTCACCGAGGAAAGATTTTGAATCTGATGCAATTGTCTCCGACCTAAATTTAATTTGTATAATGCAAGTTTTGACACGAATGCCGAAATTATTGCGTTAGCTATAATTAAATTCAAATCATCTCCTTGTAGCTGCAGATTGGTTTCGTTAAATTTATTAAATAAATCTGTTAAATACGCGATATAATTTTTTAATTTCAATAAATTTTCTTTTAAGGAATCATCTTTATTTTCGAGAAACGTTATTACTGAGTCAAATAGTTCATAAAATCTTTGCAGACAAGTACCCTTTGACAACCATCGAACAATGCATGGCGACTACATTTGGTACAGCTTTTTTTAAATATGCAATGAACCCGCGGTATCGTCCAATCATTGCCGGAGGACCATCTGTAGCAACGGACACTATATTATTCAGAGGGATATCTTTATCTTTAAAATATTGTTCCAAAACGTCAAATACAGATTTTCCTTCAGTATCAGTTTCTAATTTTTTTGCGAATAATAGTTCTTGACAAATGTTCGCATTGAAGTAATGCCTCATTGTTAGGCAATGTAGACTCGTCGAGCGGTATAGAAAATTCGGTCGTCTTCAAAAGTTCGGTTAGAGAACTCTCCACATCCTCGGACATTTCGTCGATTCGTCTCTGTACAGTATTATTGCTCAAGGGGATTTTTTTAACAATATCTTAAAGTGACTTGTGAAGTACAGTACGGAGAACTTCGCTCACAGCTGGCAGTATTAATTCTTCTCCAATAGTGTGCGGTTTTCCCGATTTAGCAATAAGCAACGAAATATTGTAAGATGCACGTAACCCATCATTGTCTTGTTTTGATGCTGCTGAAAACATACCGGCTAAAGTTGGACGTATCGAATGTTGATTCTTGAGCATTTGAAAGTAAGATAATTTTTTATCTTTTATGGCAGGATGTATTTTGCTCAAATGTTCTTGTAATCGTGAAGGCTTCATGGATTCATTTGAGAAAACTTTCTGGCAAATCGAGCACATTGCCAATGTCTTGTTTGTGGGTGACTAAATAATACCATATTTTAAATATTCGACATTTTTTCTTTGATTCCGACATGTCTTAAAAATAAAACAAGAAAAATAATAACAAGAAGTTGTTGTTAGCGCAAAACCAACCAATTTAAAAACAAAATTAAAAATTAAAAGTTACTTTCAATTTCTTGCGCGCAGCATCAAACACTATTTGGGTCTACATAGCCCAATATGCAAAGTGTCCCAGGATATAAGTAATTACACGTGTATTTATTTTACACGTGTAATCACACGTGTATTTATTTTACACGTGTAATTATAATTACACGTGTATTTATTCTACACGTGTAAATATAATTAAACGTGTATTTATTTTACACGTGTAATTATGTAATTACATGTGTAATTATAATAGTCTCGGTTTTTTCATTCAGTAATTTATTTTATACTTTGGAAAATAAATATGTACATGAACTTAGGATATTGTAAGATTCTGATGTAACTAAATTAGTTACTAAGTAACTAAATTACCCGCAGTAGAAAAACAACGCTAAATTCGCGCGGCGATCAAAATAACGATTTATTCTTACAATAGAGAACGATTCTGGTTCAAAAATGTTAACATATCGATGTTTTCTGGAAGTAGTGTACAACGCTTCGCTGTTACACGTGTAATTATACGTGTAAATAATTACACGTGTAATTATACGTGTATCTAATTACACGTTATAACGAGCCGCCGGGGCAACACGTCATAAAAGAATGTAGGCACAGAGCTGGGTTTTACTAGCAGTTTATTCACACAGAGCAATTGTTACAACAGAAGAACATACAGAAGAATAGCGTAGATGGCAATATACACAAAGTTGAGGGGGGAGACTGTTCGTTAATGTTCAGCGCACACTTTGCACCCAGCGCGTTACACGGAAACTCACGATGTATTGTAGCACGAGTGAAACTAGAGGGCCGGCGCGGCGTCCGAGCGTTTCTGGACGGCGGAGCGTGATCGAAGACGATGCAAGTGGAGCGGACTGCTAAGCTTGATCGAGAACCGATGCGAGCTAGGGGCTAGAGTAGAGGCTTGATCGAAGGCCGATGCCAGCGCTCTACAACTGGTGATTGATAGCAGGGGTGGTCCTATTTGTAGGCGCGCTGCTCCGTTTGCGCCTCTGGGGCGCGTTGCTTTGGGGATGGTAGTGGATATTATCGCTGGCGGGGGTGTGTAACTGCGAAGGTCAGTGTGCGAGAGAGACGACACTCGGCGTCGAGCGCGTGAAATTTCCGGGGTTGTTACAACGTGTAATTATGCCGTACGTACACGTGTACATGTGACCCGTGTACCCGTGTATTTGAATACAAATATAAAATCTGCGGCTCTACAAAAAATGTACGTTAGAGAATTGTAAAAGCATTTTTCAAATTTTGTATACATATTTTACATTTATAATTTAATAATAATATTTTCCGTATGTATGTCATAATTAATATATTTTACCCCTTAGAAAAAAAATCTTTCCTGAACTATAAATTTCCTATCGACTCAAAATCCAAAATGTGGGTTAAATTTTTTTTTAAACCAAGGTTCACGGCTTAATTTCAAAACATGAAATAATCATTCCTATAGTGTTGGTTAATGTATCTATAAAAAAATCTTATAACATCTATCCGAAGACACATTGTATATTACAGGCGATTAAAAATTAAAACAAATTATATGAAACCAAAATTATTAAATATTTGGAACTATATGTACATAAATTGCAGCCCATCAAATATAACAATAGATAATATGTAAGTACTAACCTTGTATCGACGTGAAATTTTACGCATAGCGGATATGAAATTTCGTGTAGAAAATGTGAATCCTCCCATACGAAAATTAAAAAGAGAACGACGGAGCCCCAGTCGTGACGTCACGCCGACAACGGCTGCGCGCGCGACGTAACCTCACTACACGGATCCCACTCCTAACATAGCAGTAAGGGAGGGGACGGTCTCAATAAAACCAGCGTTCCGGCCACGGAAAAGACAGTTCCTTCCGCGACTCGGAAACACCAGCAACTAGGAAACCCCGACCTGGTTCTTCCTCCTGGGCTAAGTATCCTGAACTTAGCACTCCGCACCGACCCGCACCGACCCGTTCGCAAGGCATTGCCTAGCATTACCGTACCGACCCCGTTCGCAAGGCATCGTCGCCTAGCATACCGTACCGACCCCGTTCACTAGACGTAATCTAGCACCTGGACACCTTCTCCAGAGAGTTCCCCCAGTAAACGGAAACCTAGTGCTTATTTAATTCCTCCACTGTTCTGGTGTAATAACTGGCGTGGAGGCTCACGATTATCTAAGTACCTGGACATCATCTCCATGGAGTCCCAGTCCCAGAAGGTCCCGTACTAGTTAACTTATTCCACTGTACTGGTGTAATAACCGGCGTGGGAATACAGAAGTTAATCTAGCACCGGGACGTCTTCTCCAGAGAGTTCCCCCAGTAAACGGAGACCTAGTGTTTATCGAATTTCTCCACTGTTCTGGTGTAATAACCGGCGTGGAGGCTCACGATTAGCCAAGTACCTGGACACCATCTCCATAGAGTCCCAGTCCCAGAAGGTCCCGTACTAGTTAACTTATTCCACTGTTCTGGTGTAATAACCGGCGTGGGAATACAGAAGTTAATATAGCACCTGGACATCTTCTCCAGAGAGTTCCCCCAGTAAACGGAGACCTTGTGCTTATTTAATTTCTCCACTGTTCTGGTGTAATAACTGGCGTGGAGGCTCAAGATTATCTAAGTACCTGGACATCATCTCCATAGAGTCCCAGCCCCAGAAGGTTCCGTACTAGTTAACTTATCCCACTGTTCTGGTGTAATAACCGGCGTGGGAATACAGAAGTTAATCTAGCACCTGGACATCTTCTCCAGAGAGTTCCCCCAGTAAACGGAGACTTAGTGCTTATTTAATTTCTCCACTGTTCTGGTGTAATAACCGGCGTGGAGGCTCGCGATTATCTAAGTACCTGGAGATCTTCTCCATAGAGTCCCAGCCCCAGAAGGTCCGTACTAGTTAACTTATTCCACTGTTCTGGTGTAATAACCGGCGTGGAAATACAGAAGTTAATCTAGCACCTGGATACTTCCTCCCGAATATTTTTGTAGATATTTTTGTTAGTTATAATTATTAATTTCTATCGTTAATCCTATTGCAGCTCAGGCCGTTTGAAACCCGAAGCGAGCAGAAATTTGAAGACGCCGACCGTCCGCAGAGTCAGCGAAGAGTATTTTTTTATTTAAATTAAGTTGTTGTGTAGGTGTATATTTTACCACGCTTTTCGGAATAAATTTAATTTGACCGTGCTTGTCTTGAAGCGTTACCAGTCTATTTATTACCTGAACCCTGGACTTACCCGAAGTTGCATACACATAAGTTTTCTGCCTACGGGTAAAAACTTACCGACACAAAAGAACCGTTACAACCTCTATTCCAACAGTTATTTCACCAACGATATATTTTTAGTTACCGGGTTCACTTAATATGAATATTACTTTATTTACAATAATGATCACAATATGACAATTAATTACAATCCAAAAACAAAAGTCAAATATACTTGACTCGTTGCGTGTCAGTCAGGAAGTTAGAATGCAGGCCGGAGCATCTTTGCTCCGGGCAAGCGGGCAAGCGGGGTAATCCCCAGGCTTTCGAAGTGGGCCGATGTACAGATATCGGTCAGTACGGGGAATCCCATGTTGATTCGGTGGAGCCAACATTCAATTGTTCTTTTAAATGTGATCTGTAGATTTTAGGTTTACACTCTTGCTCTGACGGAACTCCGTTTTTGGGCGGGGGGCGGCGGCTGGTCCTCAACGCTCCCTAAATATACCTTGGGCCAAAAACGCCCCCCTAAATCCCTTCAGCGCCCACCGGGGGGCGGTACCGCCCCCGTTGGGAATCACTGTTAATTGAAAAAATAGACACTACTTTCTTGAATACTCTGTCCAAGAAAACTAAGGACAATTTTTATTTGCAGTTTTGTGTTCTTTCATGACAGAAAAATAATAAATAATTGTAAATTTAATAAGATACAATAATCTGTTCTATTCTGGGTACATTTTCTCAACGTTTCTTTTAAATATTGTAGGAATTTCTAATAAATTTAATTATTTATAAGTACAATGTTTTCTGTACCTGCGTTTTCGGACTTTTTTGTGAAAACTGAAAAATAAACAAATATATTTTTGTGTTACACGTCGATATAATTAATGTTTCTTCTGGACTCAAAGTTGTTTTTATTATATTTTTGCGGCCTCGTATTTTCAAGCTTTCGAGATTAAAATCTCACATGCCGGTCACCCGACATCTCACGTAATTTTTCCTCCACTGTCTCAGCCTGCGTCCCCTGTCCTGCACTGAGCTGCCTGCGTCACTGCGTTGCAAGAATTGTAAAATCGGTCCCCCAAAACAAATAGGTTGGGTAGGTTAGGTTAGGATTGATTATTTTTTATGGCGTCTGCAAAATATTTGTTATTGCTTTTGTGGCCATCGCAGGCAACAACAGACTGAGGTCGGCCAAAAACTAGCCAGAATCTATAACCGTTTGAATTCGACGGCGGCACTTCAAAGAGGCATAGAAACTGTACTTGCTGCCGTGTTCATTCTGTCGCTATCCGACTATTCCGACCAGCTAACCAAATAAAAACCGAATGATTTTCACGAATGATAATTCGAATGATTTTTACGAATGATAATCCGGTTGAAATCCACGAATTATAATCCGATTGATTTTACCGAATGATAATACGAATGATTTTCACGAATGATAATTTGAATGAATTTACCAAATGACAATCCGAAAGATTTTAATAATCGAATTATTCCGAATGATACCAATAATCGAATTATTCGCTTATTATAATTCGTTTTAAATTTAAGACCAAGAAACAGTTTGATTAGTGTGCTTTTGCTCCTAATGGCCAAACTGTCCCATTCTTCATCAATTTTACATATAGAATACTAAATCATTTTATTACAAAATGTCAAATGTCTGCTTTTGCATCGATACGCTTCATTAATGAGTGCTGCGTACCTCCGCACGGAGCTTTCGCGGGTTAGTACACGTTTAAGTAACCGTTTAAGTATCATATCCTGTTTCCCGGGTTTGAACCCCGGACCTTCCGCTCAGCAGTCGCACACAATCCTGTTGAGCCCCGCACTTCTCGTTATTTCACTAAGTACAGTGGCGGATTATCGTACAGGCGTACGGGGCGCGTGCCTGGGGCCTCGGCAAAGCGGGGGCCCCCGAATCGTTGGGTTAGGTTAGGTTAAGTTAGGTAGCAGCTTGGAATAGCGGAAAACTGTGAATTTTATTATATTGTGAATTTCTTATGTGAATTTATCTACTTATAAACATTAAATAACAAAAAATTGGTGACCCCGACGTGACGTGTATTGTGTGACTATAGACAACCATGTATTGTGTGACTATAGACGTGTATTGTGTGATCAGCGGTCCTGGATTAATAAGTAACTTTGTTATTTTGTTTTTGATTGTTATAGCCGTTGAACCTGTGAGATGAAAAGAACATTCCAGTCTGCTGCTGCGAAAATCGGAAAACCGGATTAGAGAAATAGAGAAAAATGTGCAATGTAACAAACAAATTCCCTAGCTACATTTCTAGCACCTCCATCTCTAAATCCAAATTCGGGAGACAGTTCTTGTAGAACACCATCAGATCGTGATTGTGTTGACAGCAAGTAGGGAAAGAAGGGATTCAAATTGCATTCAGTGAAGAATCAAAAATATGTGAGTTTCCTCATGATATCGAATTATAGCCATTGCATTTAACTGATGGGATCGTAGAATATTATGTAATAAATAAACCTTGCAACTTTGGTAATATCACAAAACTTAACGTTCAATATATCGAAAAAAAAACATCATAAAAAAAGGATAGAAATCTTTCCTAGTCTAAATTTTATTGCTTGAAAGAAATCGGCTTCATAGAATTTCGAGAATGGTTATTATTCTCAGAAACGAGTAAATCTGTTTACTGTTGTGTATGCAAGCTTTTTTCCAAATCTCCGAATATTTTTCCGAATATAATTTCAGGAAGTAACGACTCACACATGGCACAGCAAATAGATTTGAAACAGACATATTGGCGAGAAGTGTTAAAGCAATTTATTGGGAATAGCATTCGTGGATAGAATCGAATTGATAATTTCCTGAGATGCATAGACTATGGCGCAGAATTTGATATTTTTTGTGTAATCATTTGCAGTAATTCAATAATCCTGGTAGAGGTAACGTTAATTAATTGTCGCATTATGTGTGACGAGTTTATAAATTTGATGGGGAGCGAAGTCGAAGAGCGAAGTTTTATAATTTTATTGCATTGTAGCAATGTATTTTTCGATAATTGTGGATTCGACTCCCGATATAACCCAAATAGACCAATTGATAATCTTACGGTTCGTTAATAAGCTAGGAGATATCAAAGAAAGTTTTTTTTTTTCAATCGATAAGTATAGTGCAGCATATTTAGAAAAAGTTGAGTTGAATCGTTGCAAAATCTAGGTATTGATATAAGAAACTGTAAAAGCCAAACTTACTATAATATGGCTAAGATGTCTTGTCAATACAGCGGATTAAAAGCAAGGATTGATAAATATTACCTTAAATTTAATTGGAATTATGCTGTCGAATCATGTATAGGGGCATTGCATTTCTTTGACATTGCTCAGAACATACAGGGTGTTTGCTAAAGGTTTTCCAAAAATTTTGACATCGAGTCAGCGATGGAAAACAAACAAAAAAGTTCATATACATATGTACGCCTAGATGGTGGTGTAAGCAGATATTCAATACTTTATGTTTTGAAGAATTACTTAGGCGGTTGTAACGTATAACCTAGTTCAAGTGTATTCATAAAATTTTACATGAAATTAAGTATATTTTTGAAGACGTAGATACGTAGATATGCACTAAATTCTTGGCAAGTCTGACGGCAATCCAATGCATTGGATGGTAACGATTGCGAACGTTTCTTGCAAGACTCACAAAATTGTGGGAAGATCACCTGAAGTTTTGGAGAGTCGCTGCTCCTTAGAACAACAGCTCTGTGTTTACAAGTCAACAGGGGTTACCTTGAACAATTACTAACTAAAATTGCTTGTTTTCACTTATTTTTTTCATTAAATTTCAAATTCTGTCCATAATATAAATTTCATGGTATAAAACAAAATGTTGAATATCTGCTTACAGCGCCATCTATTCCCCCGTGTTTATATGAACTATAGTGTTTTGTTTCCATCGCTGACACCTTCAGCAAATACCCTTTATATGTGTATTTTTCTTCATCCACTCCGACGATGGAATATTCTGGATAGTTTACCGGATAGTTAAAGGATAGTTTACCGGATACTAATACCAAAAAGAAGAATGTGAAGAGAGTAATCGACACTAGGTAGTCGGCTAGATGCTGTTTTAGCCTTAAGATAAAATTATAAAAATACAAAGAAATCATTAGTCCAAATTAGTATAAGCGAATCGGAGAAACAAATTAGGAAATATGAGGCATAATAAGATCCGTCACTGGGTAAGTGGTGCCAAAATACTACTACTGGGGTATTGACGGAGCAATCGTGCTAACTATTTTATTAATGCAAAAATCTGAATTTACCGCTGAACCAGGGTGACGGGTAACTTAATTTGCAAGAATCGTCTGCCACTGCGAAATCTCGGCATTATCTAAATTGAAAAACCTTGACTGATAATTGTGAGCTTAATCACATGGAAATGGAATCTGTAGGTAATATCCTCGGAGCTTTCGCGATACACAGAAACCTGGCATATTCCAGTTTTGTATCTGATGTGATGCGGTATATAACATATATATGTATGTGTATATATAAATGGAATGCTTAGTTGTGCGTAAAGTATATGTATGTATGTATGATATTCAAACAAAAATGCGTTTTGGTATTGGTTTTATATCCAGGGCGATTCCAGCGATCCGATGAACTTGATTGACGGTTTCACACATGAGATTTAACTACAATATTCGACTGTCCGTGATTTGGAGGATGGCGAATGTGATATTTATATTTCCATTCCATTCGGGAGACACACGGCCGCTTTTTAAGTAGTATAAAAAGAAAGAATATGCGCGGTGCGGAATCTCATTTTTGAGAGGAGCTATTTCATAAAGTAAATGACTCGAAACGAATATAGTTAAGAGTAAATGTATTTTTCTGTTTTTGGGGAATATTTCATAGTAATGTGGTCACAAAGATGTCATTATTTTATATTCTATACACTATAAAAACTGGGGGGCGGCTTGTTGCTCCTGAAATCCACCGATATTATGCACCTTTGAATATGTTCCGTGTTTAAATCGCCAGTTTACTTGCCCCTGTATTTTTTTTTATTTCATCCCTTACCCCACGCCGTTTCGGGCGAGGAGATTCGTAGTCGATGGAATCATAAAATAAGGAGGCTGCGTTATAAAGCCACAATTCATCCACTCACGGGCATTTGAGTATGCACTAAGCACAAAGCGGACAATAAAATTTTGATGATGGTATAATATCAATCAAGATATTGGCACATGACACATACAAATCATCAAAATGACCACTCGAAAATCTGTCGCTTGACAAATAAATTATGAGGCAGTGAAATTTGTTCGATATATAATTACGTACGTCAAAGTAATACGTCGAGGGGATTGCATAAATTTTTATGATATGTCGAGGAAGTCCGATGGAAGTAGGGCGTCGGTTCAACCATGTGCATCAAATGTCAAAAATCATGGGCATTGAACGTCTCGCCGCCCTCGCACTTATAAAGACTGATTCTCTTCCCCTAAATTACTTGTGGCCACTAACAAACCCCCATATCTAAACCGCAACCCCCTAATACTATATTACAACCCTAAACTCCCGGTACCCTTGTGCGGATCGCTCTGTTCTCTTTTCAAACTTTATCATTACGATTTCTCAATCAACACATCGCCTCTTGATTAAATTAATAATTACGCGCTTTTGTTGGAAACTATTTGCATTACAGGGGTTGACTTCTTATCGACGCGATAGTTAAAACAACAGTCGTCGGGAGTGACGAGCGTTTTTATATTCCTGCAAACCGCCTCCAACTTCCACTGCACCGAGCACTTATTTTATAAATTCGCTCCAAATAGTTTCTGAACAATTTATAAGTTATGGAACTTATGGGGTCGCTCTGTGGTCAGAAAAACCTACGCTTAATGCGAGGGTGACGCGGCGCCTCGCACATAAAAAATATCCCTTACTCCCCACTGAAACTAAAGAAATCAATCTGCTATTTTACAGCTCTACTACTGCATGAATAGAGGACATATTTTTGCTGTAGTTCTATGGCATACTCAAACTATAAACATGTTGTTCGTTAACGTGGTCCTAATTGGGCTTGTAACCTAATTAGTGTCTATCCCGGTTCAATAATGTTGTGTCGCACATTGCTTACGACACTTGTTTTTTAATGTACTATTTCTACAATTGTGTTTATTTAACCGTTATAATTAGGTATTTTAAAAATTAGTCAGTGGCGCGGTATCCTATTTGCAAATTGGGCATTTGCCCCAAATCCTTAAAAAGAGGAAAAAAAATTAAAAGCCATTGTAAAACTCCAAAATATTTTTTTAATTTCCGAAATAATGAATGTATTCCAGACTTTCTTGACATCCTGAATATACAAGGTGAATCTGGAGGTTCGCACCAAACTCCAGGAGCGCATTGTACACATAATTATAATTTTAAAAAACTCGTTTAATGTTTAAATGTTGAATTTAGAGGAAGTAAATTATTGAAGCAATATATAAACATAGTAATTAACAAATAATAGTATTAATGTTATAAGCATTAATTTCATCAATTTTTAAATTCCCTTTGAAAGGCATGATTGTATCGATTGATTCGCAGGTAAGACCAACATTGAAACCGCGATGAAAAAAAACACAAAAATTCAAAAGGCCTTCAAACATTAATGAATGTTCTGTGTAACATATACATATTATTGAGCACTTGAAGGATTTATTTAAACAATAATAATAGGTATGTATTATTGTTTAATTGATACCAATATCCGGAAAACTGCATTTTCGAAATGAAAGATTAAATGTCTATACCATACTGTGAACTATTTCCAAACTTCTACAGTACACTCTGATATGCAAAATAAAAAAATCTGTAGCTTATAATAAAGTATTTTTAAAATATTATAACGCACCATAAAATAATTTTAAAGTTCTATACCGTACTTTAACTATTACCAAAATACGATAGTACACTATAAAATGTTTTAAAAACGATGTAGCATACTGAAAAATGTATGGATATTTTCATATATATATTGTCATGCTATTTTCTAATAGAATTCAAGGTGTTTAATTAGGCTAGGTTGTTTTCAAGTTAGATAGTTAGTTGAGTTAATTATGTAAATATGTTCGAAAGATAGGCAATACAATCAGCACGTGTGACGTCAACGTAAGAGATAGAACTTTATAAATTCATTGTAGATCGGAGCGGTTACGGACGACCATGTATTGTTCATCAAGAGAATCGGAAAAATTCAAAACATCCGAATTTCGTAATTATTCGAAGCACAGGAATTGCCGCAAACCGGAATATGGAAATTAAAGAATAATTAATAAGTATTGACAAGTTGTCATAGCAACGACCATTTCGATAGCCATTTTTTGCCTGCTGCGTTAGGGAAAAGTTACACCGCTACGGAAAAATCACTTAACAACAAAATTCAACATCGGAACCCGAGGTATAAATACAACTTCCGGCAGTTCCACCTCTCCTCACAAATCAAAGGCATGCATTACCAAAACAAATAGATAGCAAATGTACGCCATCTTGTGAGCGTTTATCTAAATTACAACAGTTATCAGAAGGGATGGTACATACGAAAGAGTGTAACCACACTCACGATACATTTTCAAACGTCATCGAGTGTGATAGAGCACGAAAATTAGTGAGAAGAGTTCATAGCAGTGGGACTAAACGCAGAACTCATACACAGAGGGCGCCATATTCCGTACCAGAGGACACAACAGTACCAATGGCTCAACCTGAATTTTCAAATACACAAGGAGGAACTCAATACTTTAATTCGAAAAATAGGTAAGGCATAGGAAAAATGGCATTTTTTATAGGCCAGGTTGCTTGTGACAAATTCCGTTTTAAACTTTTTTATCTTCAATATTTCAGCAAATATAAGCTGAACAATGAAAATTCAGTCGCCCTGTATACAGTTTGTTTCACTTCAAGTGGTAACATCTCAGTAAAATTTATATATATGAACAATCTTTATTGGGCTATCGACCCCATCGGGTCTTTCCGCCTTGTCTAACATTACATTACATATACATTACATATTATATTATATTACATTACATACATGTGATTGTTTTCATAAGAGAGTGAAACTTCATTATGAAGTGAAATTTGATTCATGAAGCGTTTTTGTCGGATGTAGTTTTGTAGTTCGTGTGTCTTGTCTTTTAATACACAATTCATCGTATTTTTTTTATTTTTCAGGGGATTTAAAAATCCCCTGTGATCAAAAATGGAAAAAAACATATTTGGGATTTTTTTTCAAATTTATTAAGAAAAGTTGTTCAACAACTTTGGTGATGAAAATAGATGGATACACCAGGAAATCTCGGAAGGAAACCTATTTCGTGAAAAATGTTTTAGACAAAATTTGTAGAGCTTGAAAAAATCTATTTAGTAGTGTTATGGCGTGACTTGAAATTATTTACATGCATTCATGGTCTTGACTCGTCTACGGACGAAACATTGACTGATGCCCTTTTATTCATATTCAAATGTAAAATAAACGAATTTGATTTATTTTAAGCATAAAAATATAGTTACAATGGCTAGTTTTTTTTTTTATTAATTTGTTTTTATTTGAAAACATTATTATTTTAAAGGTTTTCACCTCGTCTACACGAATCCGGTCAAAAACCTAAGAGTTCTCATTTGAAATTTTAAAGTTGACCTTCACCAAGCAATTGGCGGTCCGAAAAGTTGAAATTTTTGCATACATATTAGGTAGTAACAGGTAACATTAGGTAGTAATTAGGCAGGAACATAAACGGAAGAATATCATACGTTTCAATAATATAACTCAAAGCCGAGTGTTTCAACTTTCAATTAAATTATTGAAATATATTATATACGTTCGTTTATGTTACTTAAATGCGTAATATGTATTTATACATATTTATTTTTTAAACCCTTTTCCCGCCGGACCGCTAATTTCAAGGAGGTAATTTCAACGTCACACCATGTCACCAATAAATAAGATATTTTCAAACCATTTTTCGCCAAACCGTCATACTTCCGAGATTTCCTGGTGTATCCATTATTTCTCAACACCCTGTATACTGTAGATATACTGTAGGATTATATTATAGTATATAAACATAATAAGCCTCCCTTACATAGCCAAAGTAAGAAATAAACAAACAAATTGAAAATATATGCTGAAAGGGAAGAATTATTTGTTATGGATCGGTGTTCGTAACGTAACTATAAGTGTAAGCAGGAATAAGTATTGGTGTGACTCTGGGTGAGTTAGGATATACATTATAGATAATTTTGCAAACAGTTCATGTACATCGTAGGAGGTCGTGTTTCGTGGAGTTTCCCTCGCCCTTATAGTGATCGAGCTTTATCACTTTAGAGAGTTTTTTTTTTACTTTGTCCGATTTAATTTAGTGAATGGACTAGCAAGTGACACCACAGACACGAGCGAACGTGACGAGTACTTTATCAAAAAGCTTCTCTTTACCATTTCATATCAGGCTAGCAGCCACATCGTGTCTCGGTCACTTGCGTCGAGAATAGTTTTCTGTTCTTCGTTCCTCTTAAGAAAGCAAGGTAGTGTTTGCGTTCGCTGGTGCCTAATTAGTGTGCAGAAAATTTCAAAGTGGCCTTCTACATAGCTAGCGCAAGTTAAAGTGAACTGAGCAAATATGTATTCGACGGCGTTTTGATAACGATGTCATCTTATCCCACGGGACCGATCCATCGCAGCCCTGGCTCCCCCAGGAGCCGGAACCCGAATCAATTACCGTATTCAGTAATTAGAATAAGGATGACGGGCACGTATGTTCATCTATAACGGTGTTCCACGTTGTACCCCACCGAGGATATACGTTACGTTACGTCATTTTTTGAAACAAAGCCACGTCGACACACTGATTACGATTATTTATTACCGAGCCAACAAAAACCGCTCCATATTTTTATCTTTGCCGTTGAAATGCCAGGCGTTATACATATTACAAAAAAACGCTTATTTATAAGCACAGTCTGATTTTTATTAGCTATATTAAAACGAGCGTCTTGCAGTTATAAATTTATGGCTGTATTCATCAATATCATTATCAGGGCCCTGTAAAAAAATCTCATGTCCCTCGGGAAAAGTGCTCCACTTTATCTATAGTGTTTTATGGATCGGTTGACAGCCAGATAAAATATTACAAGTGACCGATAGCGCTCTATAGTTTTTGGGGTGGACGTCTCCGGTCCAGCTTCTTCGCAATTAAGCGCACACATACTAACCCACACACACATGCGTGTTGGTAAATGGTAAATGGTAAACGGTGTTGCAATATAGCAATCAGTGCACCCATATTAATATGGAATACAATATTGTGTGCGGTCCAGCGGCACTGCTGCCGAATTACATGCCGTATTACACGCGAAAAACCAGCTCTCATCTGGCCAACTATGTCACATATTAAGATCAAACGAGCTTTTCTATTGAAAGCTCCGCTTTTGATGTGAACTTCATCGCAGCTCGGTGTTCGGCTAATGCATTCAAAAACCGCCTGCGTAGCCATCTGTACGTCTCATTAACTATGATCTAGAATTACTGAATATGATATCTTTATGTGTCCAAAGCAAGCACTCGCCTTATTAATTATTTCATACCTCCAAGACATTAGATATTTAATACGGCGTGTGCTTACCCGAGGAATTCCGCCCACACTCCTCATCGCGAATTATGAATGCATTACTTATTTGTCAATGCAGAAAACACCTGCTTACTTTATTTACACTCCTCGCCGCTCCAAATTTAAAACAACAATAAGCATATCCCAATCGGGGTGCAGTTGGTTGTAATGCTTGATAAATGAAGGTATCTATTAATATCAATTTAAAAAACGCCGCTCCGTGGATTTGTCGGACGCACAGAGTACCCATATAATATTAAAATAATACAAATTGAACCTCATATGTGTGCACTCGAATATGAATTGTAATAATTTATAGTCCACAATATATCATGGACTGTATGAGGAATAAATCAGTCCGTTGAATTAATAGGTGTGCGGGGAAATCATTTAAGACTATAAGCCTCTACAACGTGTTCGACATTCGTAGTCTGAAATGGCCCTTAATCATCGGCTTTAAATTGTAACGGCTTGTTAGTTACAGATTTTAATCCCGTCCCAGCTACCCCTTATATATCTGACTGCTTAAATATTTTATTATCTACAAGAACGAAACAAACACAAACATATTAAACGTCACCACGCAGAACCACCCTGCACAGCCAACTTATTACGAATGGTTTTTTAAACATGGAAACAATTCGCCGTATAAAATCAATAAGTACCCGAATCATTAGAATTAAATATTGCAGAATAATAGCGAAGCTTTTTCAAACGATGGTACCGCTAAACAAATTACAAATCGAAACACGTTACTACGTTTTTTATCATTATCATCAATAAATTGAGGAGATTGACTGTTGAAATTGAAAATATTTACCCGTAGATGTGTAATGTATAATAGTATGCGCAATATATACAAATATGTAATTAACTGTATGCTCACCTAAGACAAATTTGTTTAAAATTGATGCTGTACGCACATATTGCTAGTTTTTAAAGCTTCTGTGGTTTTGTAGGAACATGGATGGTTACTGTGCGTGCTGCTATGATATAAATAATACTATGGTTGTCTACGAGGCTTTACGGTGGTGTAAGAAAACAGAAGATTACCTGACATGCTGCTGCCTGTAAGGTGACTCAATACTGATATGATGCTGCTGCTGCTGCTGCTGCTGCTCTTATGGTTTCCAGTGAGCTTGGTACCTGATATGAGTAGTGCATCAAAGGATTTTAGCTTCTTGCAGCGAGTTTAAGGTAGGAAACTAGCCAATTTCTACACCTAAATGCTAAAAAATTCAAAACATATTTAAGCAATTTTAATAAATTTTATAGCCACATTTCCATGAAAACCCGTGTAAATTCAGAATTAACAAATTGTTTAAAGACAACTTTAATAAAAAAATTCCAATTTGCAAGGAATTCCTTTAATATTATAAAATATCAACAAACATTCCAGAATTCTCAATAATTCACTAAAAATATCCGTAAAGTCTCCAAATAATCCTTAGAACTAATGTAAATAATGTAATATAATACAGAAATCGGCGTTTTAATCACGGATTTAAATTTTCTACTCAATTTTTCAGGGTAACTAGAATTTTGCAAGGTGAATTTCTGCACCAACCTTGCTTTGGTTGAAGCTTGGTTTCTATTTTTATAAATTAAATAATTATAATTATAATTATAATTATATATAACAAAACTGACGTAGGAAACACGCTTTTTTAGCACGTCTATTTAATGCACATGTAGTTCCTAAATTATATTTCTTCGGGTATGTTTTAAATTCGCGATTATTCTTACTTATTATTACTTTTCCGACTCAAACGTATATTTTATAAACAATTCGTGTCTTGTCTTCAATAAATAATTAGTGCAAGTATCGCGAGTGTGCGTTCACATTACCTGTAGAGCAATGTTTCACATTTGAGCAATCAAAGCAACCCACCTCCTTATTTAGTTGACTTGGAGTGGCTCAAACTAAATCAAAAGTACTTAGCCATCAAAAGTGCCGAATGTTCGGGTTTGGTTAATTTCGAAGCGTTTTCGAGGGATTGATCCGCCCGGGAGCGCGTGTAACACAGGAAAATCTTGCACCGGATAGTTCGCGCCTAGAACGGCAATGCCCAAACCGGGGGAAAGTCAAGCCGGTTTAAGCCGGTCTCAAGCCGAGACCAAACTTCGTAATTCACAAGAAACAAATCTGACAAGCTGACCAATCCTAAACGCCTTGAAGTGCAAACGGACTAAAATCCAAACCAGTCAAATCCCAAACTGGTCAAAAACAGAATTTAGGAACTAGGGCAGATATCGGCGAATGAATAAAGGCACAATCTCCAGGGCGACGTGACAAAATCTCTACCCTATTGAGACCGAATTTCCTTTATGGATTTTACGGGGCCAATAATCTGTGGTCTGCATTGTCAAAATATGGTTCTTTCCGAACATTTTATGGGTAGGCAACACGCGGCCGCGTATCCGACAATGCTCGACCGTTAATTCTCCAATTACCCCTAACAGAAATTACACATTTTTTTATGTGCACCATGTATTTGGATTCGGGTGTCATATACAGGTTTGAAAAAACCTGTATATGTGCGGGTGTACCTACAAAGAAAGTAACGCATAAATTCGACAACACCGTTAATATTAATTTTATTACAAAATAACTTTCAGAGGTGTGGCGATTGTAATTAAATGTCGTTATACATATTACCATTAGCATTACCATTTTCATCTTCTGGCGTCATTTATTTCATTTAAGTTATGACGTCAAGGATATTATTTTTAAAGGGCAACCTATATTTTTTATTATTTAATTCGGTAGTCATTTTTATTCTGTTTTACACGGTACAATATTTGCAATATTACATTACAAAATCTTTAAATTTGCAAAAGTTACCGTACGAAACAAAGTTGCATTTGGTAACAATTGACCCAGTAGACATTGTACATGAAATATGTCTAGAATTTTCTGAAGAATCCAAAAATTGTATAATATACCAGGTGTTGCATTTAAAATAAGAAAGTTGGTATTGGCCACGGTCACATGACACACCCTGTATAAAAAGTTTTTGTTGAAAAAAATGCGCAACTAAAAATAACAATCGACGTGTCCGAGCGTTTTTTCGAACACGCCCCCATTTATTTATTATCGAATTTATTCCGTTAGGCTGATACACCCTGTATATATGTATATATATACGAGGGCTGTTTGACGGAAGAGTGACTTTTTAATGAAAACGTTATTTTTCTGTTAAAAATATATTTTATTTTTCAACATAACACCCTTTTAACTGTTCACACTTAGCCCAGCGAGTTTACAGTTTTTTTAAACCTTCCAAATAGTAATCTTTCGGAAAGTCTTCAAATTATGCATTTGTCTCGGTTATCACCTCTTCATTTGCCTAAAGTCTTTTTCCACCCAGCCATTTTTTTAAATTTGGAAATAAGAAGAAATCACTGGAAGCCAGATCTAGCGAGTATAGTGGATAAAGCAGTAATTCGTAATGAAATTCAGACAATTTAGTTGTAGCAATTGCAGACGAATGTGAGGGCGCATTATCGTGATGGAACAACACTTTTTTCTTTATCAAATGCGGTCGTTGTTTTTCAAGTTCGGCATCAAAACGTGTCTGCATTATCAGCATAATACTGCCCTGTTATCGTTTTTCCTTTTTGTAAACAATTAATAATGATTACGCCTTTAGAATCCCAAAAAACTCTGGCCATGACCTTATTGGTCGAAAAAAGTGTTTTTGCCTTTATGGGAGCATATTCGCATGGAGAAATCCATTATTTAGACTGTATTCTTGTTTCTGGAGTATAATGATGTATCCAAGTTTCATCTACTGTGACATATCGACGAAAAAAATTCTTTGAATTACTTTGAAGACGGCCAAACATTCTTCTGAATTCCTAATGCGAGCGCGCATTTGACCGCCATTAAGCAAATGCGGCAACCATCTCGCGGATAGCTATTTCTTATTGAAATGTTCATGCAAAATATTGTATACTCGTTCGGTTGAGATGTTTACTTCATTAGCTATCTCACGAACTTTTATTCGACGATTGGCAATTACAAGGCCATAGAGTTTATTAACCATTTCTGGAGTAGTTACAGTAAATGATGGTTTCGGACGATCTGCATCAACCGTGCTCATATGGCCACTTTTACCTAACTTTCCTCGGTTTCCTCGGTTAATTGTTTTTTCACGTAGAAAATAATGTTTAATCAACACTCGAAATGATTTTTTCTCCATATTTACACAACAACGAAAACAGTTTTCTTCAAATAAGTATAAAACATTATCTATCTGTCAGATTGGTGCCAAATTTTGACAGTAAACCTCCGAAAGACCTCAGGAGCTAGCAACAAAATCGTTATAGCGAAAGTGTTACCAACCTTTGAAAAGTCACTCTTCCGTCAAACAACCCTCGTATATATATATATATATATATATATATATATATAGCCAAATATATAAATTAAGTTCTGGAAAAAAAGGTAAACGTAATTTCATTGATTATTATTGAAATAGTTTTCATACAACATACTACGTCTTTGAACTTTGTGTCAATTAATTAAAATACTATATCTTTCTGTAATTGTAATAATAACAATAATAATATTAATAACAATGTATATTATAATTTAACTTTTAAGAGTGCTTCTTTTAAATTTCTGCGTGGGATTCTTATTATTAATTTACCTAGTTGAAACTGCCCGGTATCGCCTCCAACGGAAACTGCCTTTTTAATTATTAATTGTGCGCACAGACCTCCACCGTAGGCGACCATACTCCCACGTTTTTTGTGGACGTGACGTGTTTTCCCGTCCTGCGTGTGATTTTTAAAAATCGTCGCGAGACGCTGCCACGAGGAGAAACTAGTTACCTTTCCTATCGTGCGGACGTGCCACGAGGTCACCGTTTTCCATTGGTATATCACCATCCGGTTTCCGGGATATAAAACATGAACTCATTTAACCACCCTTAAAGGGATTGACGGCACCAAGTACAAGGCAAGGGAGGGTACTATACGACTCAACTCCATACGCTCACAACATCAGAGTAAGTAATTAAACCCGACATTTTTTTTCTTTTCGTAAAGCCACGTGTCCGGCCATTGTTACTAAGGCTATGTGCCTTGCAGGCGTTTTTTTTGGGTAACGGCTAAGCAACCCAGCCAGCCAGGTTCTTGGCTAAGGGGCAACGAACATCCGGCCAGAGTGGTTCCGAAAATTGGAATCCAGCGACGATCGACGATCGCCGGCCGCCCGCCCATCATAAGAACCAGCCCGCCAGCGAGGTCGCAGACGAGGAACACAGGCCAGATCTATATATATTGTTCTTGTTTTCACCTATTCTAATTTCATTTGAATATATCGTTTTTTTCTTTTGTGTAAAATTTGCGTTGCGTGTTGGTGCCGTACGTGTTTTGCGCTTTTGTAAGAAAAAGTCGCTCCGACGGCCCTTTGAATCGCGCGTTACAAATTCGCGGTATTCGGCAGAATATAGTGAAGGCGGCGTGATAAAGTTGTGGGAGGAGGTATTTATTTCAGGAAGCGTTGGCACAGTGTCCTGTCTTTTGTGTGAATAAACGCAGATATTTTACACCACAAAATTCACACCTGTTATTTTTTGTTCCCCCCACGTTTTCTCGATCGGGCATTCTTTTCAGTTTAACTTGCTGTTCTCATAGCGAGATTTAAATCTGGTGGTGTGGGAGCCAGATGGTCAGCCGTTGCGACAGTTCGTAATTTCTGAACTTCGCTGACTGTCTGCCGTCAACCCACGCAGGTAGGGTGGAGACCTCCTTTGCGACGAAGTAGGGACGAGATTAAAATTACGTGGAGCCTTTTTTTTTAACCCCCCCACTCTCCGACACCGAGAGCCTGGCCCTCGTCACTGCTTCGAAGGGACCCTCCACTCGCTCCACGGCCTAACGCGCTGATTGCCCTTCAGGCACAAGGAATGGCCTTTTTTGAATTGTTTTGTATATAATTGATTAATTTTTAAAATCGCTTTTACTGTAGTGATGCTTATATAACAATGACAACAAAACATCAAATAATGAAGAATTTCAAATTATTCAAGACATTTTGAACGCAACTATTTTTTTTTAATTGGAAATAGATGTGACGTACCTGAAGGGCAATCAGCGCGTTAGGCCGTGGAGCGAGTGGAGGGTCCCTTCGAAGCAGTGACGAGGGCCAGGCTCTCGGTGTCAGAGAGTGGGGGGGTTAAAAAAGGCTCCACGTAATTTTAACCTCGTCGCTACTTCGTCGCAAAGGGTGGCTCCACCCTACCTGCGTGGGTGGACGGCAGATAGTCAGCGAAGTTCAGAAATCACGAACTGTCACAACGCTGACCATTTGGCGCCAACACCACCAGATTTAAATCTCGCAGTGAGAATAAAAAACTGAAACTGAAATAAATGCCCGATCGAGAAAACGTGGGGGGAACAAAAAATAACAGGTGTGAGTTTTGTAGTGTAAAATATCGGCGTTTATTCACACAAACGACGGACACCGTGTCTGCGCTCCTGAAATAAATACCTCCGCACGCAACCCTTTCACGCAGGGTTCACTCTATTCGGCCGAATATAGCAAGCTCCTGATCCCGCGATTCAAAGGGCCGACGGAGCGACCTTTCTCTTACACAAGCGCAAAGCACGTACGGCACGCAACACGTAAACGCAACTCTTACACAAAAGAATAAACAATATGTCAATAAGGAATTAAACGGAGGTCTGGCTCAATTGAGACCACAAAAAAAATGTATCAATATCTATATATATATCTCTGGATATCTGGCCTGTGTTCCTGGTGGTCTCCGCTGGCGGCTGGCTACAGCTCCGGGAGGGCGGCGGTTTGCGTCGTGGACGCCTAGCGCTCGATTCCGGCCTCCAGCCAAGATGATCGCGGCCTCCAGCCAAGAATGGTTTGGCCGAGCTACTTAGCCCGTAACAAAACGCCTGCAAAGCACATGGCCTTAGTAACAATGGCCGGACACGTGGCTTCACGAAAAGGAAAAGAAATATCGGGCTTAACTACTTACTCAGGTGTTATGAGCGTTTGGAAGTCCCTTGCCCTGTACCTGGTGCCTCAATCCCCTCAAGGGTGGTTAACTGAGTCCCCGTTGGTTATCCCGTAAACCGGATGGTGGTACACCTTATCTCAACGGTTCTTCTGGCACGGCCGTACTGGACACGAGTTAGCTGAAGTCTGCTCGATGGCGGCGTCTCGCCGGCGAATTTAATAATCGCACACATGGGAAACGCGTCACCACAACAAAAAAGTGCGAGCACGGTTGTCTACAGTGCAGGTCCATGCGCCAATTAATTATTAAAATGCAGTTTCTGCCAAAGCCGTTTTCGGACCGTTACATAGAGCCTGAAAAAATAAAAGAATAATTATAATGAAAATTTTGATTTACTAAATTTATTTTTCCAGATATTATTTATTATTATAAAGCATCGCTTAATTATGTATATTTAAACAATAACAATCAGTGTTTTTACCTATGGTAAGACTTGAGCATAAGATATCAATCGGTTAAACATACGTGTAATGAGTTTAGTTGAAAGCAATTTAAATACCCACAATCAATTTGGATTTCTGCAATGATTACAAACTATTGCAACTACATATTGAGAGGTGATTGAGACCACCCGTCCCAGGCCTTTTTCTCGGTAATGTGACGTCTTAGAAGTTTCATGAAAAAAAAAATCATAACAAAAGCCTACCTGAAGAATTTAATGGAGGTTGTTTCGATTTCCGGAAGTTACCGGAAGTAGGCCTAACTGCACTTAACTTCAGAATTTCTGTCAAACGTCAAAGTGACGTCTGTCAAACGTCAAAGTGACGTCTGTCAAACGTCAAAGTGACGTCTGTCAAACGTCAAAGTGACGCCTGTCATACGTCAAAGTGACGTCTGTCAAACGTCAAAGTGACGCCTGTCATACGTCAAAGTGACGTCTGTCAAACGTCAAAGTGACGTCTGTCAAACGTCAAAGTGACGTCTGTCAAACGTCAAAGTGACGTCTGTCAAACGTCAAAGTGACGTCTGTCAAACGTCAAAGTGACGTCTGTCAAACGTCAAAGTGACGTATGTCAAACGTCAAAGTGACGTATGTCAAACGTCAAAGTGACGTCTGTCAAACGTCAAAGTGACGTCTTACATACGTCAAAGTGACGTCTGTCAAACGTCAAAGTGACGTCTGTCAAACGTCAAAGTGACGTCTGTCAAACGTCAAAGTGACGTCTGTCAAACGTCAAAGTGACGTCTGTCAAACGTCAAAGTGACGTCTGTCAAACGTCAAAGTGACGTCTGTCAAATGCCAAAGTGACGTCTGTCAAACGTCAAAGGGACGTCTGTGAAACGTCAAAGTGACGTCTGTCAAACGTCAAAGTGACGTCTGTCAAACGTCAAAGTGACGTCTGTCAAGCAGACGTCTGTCAAACTGAGTTCATGTGTACCGCTGTTTTAATGTGTAGGTTCGATAATGGATGTGCTATCGCATTTAAGTCACTATTGTAATCTCTAAACCGTGTTTTTATAAAATCAGCTGAAATGATGATTTTTATCACCATCGCCTATCGAGCTTATGCAGCATATTACTTTGAATCACTTTCATATATTTATATTTTTAGCGGCGATTTTAATATTTAATATTATGCTTGATTAATACATAGTGTATTCCTATAGCATACACTAAAGACACGATCAGTTAAACTGACGTCTGTCAAGCTAGTTTAGATTGTAAAGGAAATAATTATTTAATTAAAAAGTTTGACCATGCAAGTTGCACATTTTTGTTGCCATCCCCAGATGCACTGGACTGATGAGACTCGTCAGGTTGAAACTGGTATCGAGTTGTCTGCGGAGATGGTCTCCAAAATGCAGAAATATTTATAAATAATATTATTTAAGTTGAAAGTATGTGTGGATACCACTTGGTGAAATATGATACTAAAGGTAAATCAAACAGAGTAACAGAGATAAGTATCTCTGTTACTCTTGACAATGGTCGTGAGACCGAAACGATTGTAGAGTAAATTCTAATAATATAGTGAAACTTCAACCAAGTGTTTGATTTACCTTAAATACTATTATGTTTATTATACGGCGGTATAGCCGTTACACAAATCTTCTACGTTTACGTGGTTGTGAGATGAATCTCCCTACATGTAATATGAGTTACTATTTTATTCTATAAGGCGAGGTACATTATTTAAATTTCTAAGAGAAATGTTTATTTTATTATTATTATTAGTTGTTCGGTAATACAGTGAAACTTTTTTATTATTGATTTTTCCAAAAACTTTTGTACGGCATTAATTTGTGGCTGTATAAAAACCTTATTAGCCCCTATCAGATAGTCGGTATCAGTGATCGTTACTTATCTATAACAGCTCATTTTTCAAGATGATGAAAATCGAAAAGGTGGAATCATTTTAAAAAACCACCCCTGATCACCAGAAATAGATTTGACAAAATAATATTACCAGCTGTTTTTTTGACAAATTAACAATTAAAAATAATCCCATGCGATGCTGACTTATTGGCGGTCACTGTATGGTCATTACCGGCGTGTTTAGCCATTCGCCTGTAGTCAGTTGTAAGAATCGTATTTTTGTTCACGTTTTCAAGTTTTAATTTTTAAGTTTCAAGAACAATTTGAGGAGTCATTTATAAATTTAGTAATCTGCGGTTCATTTCAATTGAATGAGCATACTTTTTCTTTTTTTTTCTCTATCAGGATAGCCCAAAAAGTGAAAATCGATATCTTAACACAGCAGAGCAGATCGGTTTTCGTAGATCAGGTCATATATTTGAAAAATGTGAATTTGAAGAATATTTTGAACGTTAATAATACAATAAGATGTGACAGGATCTGTCAATAATAACGTGTTGACGTTCAAATACAAGAAATGAAATAAATCATGAAATAGTTCTTAAAACTCTGCCATCTAATAATTATTATTTCATTATCATAAAATAATTAGGAAATACTACTCATGGTTTTAACAAAATAGTAGTTTTCGCATAAATCATATCAAATAATAAATCATATTTTGTTGAAACGGGGCATCGATTGATAAGACGATTGATGTCAATATATATAACTTTAAAGGTTGTTATATTTAGTACAGAGAGGATTTTTAATTCTGTTATATCCTGAATAGACAGATATTTCAAGACGTTTACAATAGGGTCTTCCGCGACTTTTCAAAAACCTTGAAACTGAACTCTAGACACATTAAAAACATCCTTGGCACTAATTTTTGTGCTGTGACAAGTCGTTGTAATTAGCAAACACGATTTTAAAATTAACGGCGTTTGAAAAAGTCCCGAAAGCCCGCCATGTTGCTGTGACGTCACAACGCACGTGGCGCTCAGCTGTAGCATCGCATGGAGCGACAGAAAGAAAACGTCGGTTTTACGAAAAAAAGGACGAATAAGTATTGCATTGTGCCTGGATGTGATAGCAGCAGTAAATGCGAACCAAATAAGTTGTTTATAAACGTCCCAACAGGGGATATACCGAAAAGGGTGTTACAACAAGTCCGATGTGATTCCGCGAGTGTCACTTTGACGTCTCACTATTTTTGTGAAGACCATTTTAATGTAAGTACATAATTTTTCAATAAATTATCGACGAAATTCGATAAATATATATAATAACTATCATCATTAGTAATGGGTATTCAAGGGGATTTCCGATTATATATATATATATATATATATATATATATATATATATACATTAGTAATAACATAACCTCAAAACAGTTTTGTGGGTTCCATTCTAAAACAATACCTTCCATATCATTATTACTTTTTTAAAGTACTGTGAGATTTTGTACAATATGTTCTTACACAAACGTTTAGTTAAAACTAAAAAACATGTTGAAACAATATTTGTAGCAAACTGTTGATTTTATAAATTTGATTAGATGATTCATAATTACAAATTTTGAAATCAGCATTACCAATTCGTATGAGATACAGGATATATTGCAAAGTATGAACAGTATTTTATTTGTTCTTACAGCTGGAAGAGGATTTGGAAAATTATATGCGACTCCACGCGTTTCGGCTACGTTGAAAAATTCACTTTTTGAGAAAAAGTCGGGAACCATTAACACGTGAACTTCTATCAGATTATCTGGCTGTCCCTTTACTAACCCATCAGAACTTATTTTATGTCAGACTGGATTCTAAGTCGTATTAATCCACGATTCCTATCCCTTATGCACTGACTCCCGATCGCCAACATGCGCAAAGACGTCACAGTGCCGCTCGGCCAATATCACCGTTTCGTCGGTCACGTGACAAAATGTGTAAGTTTTACGATATTGTATGTTGTTTGTTGATAAGTTACAATGAAAACCAAACGTTTTCTCTGTGGGATGTTTAATTACAGGTTATAAACTTTACGTTAAGACACAAAAAGGTTATATTTTTTTTTTCAGGAAGACCCTATTCTTCAATAGTGCGTTCAGATATGTATTCGTTACCAAGGCGACTACTTAGAACAATTTTTCTAATGTTTTATATTATTTTTCATGATTTTGTTTTTGTTGGCCATTTTCATTCCAAGGTCAATGTTACTTTTAATAAATTAATTATATACAGGGTGTGTCAGCCAAATGGAATAAATTCAATAATAAATAAATGGGGGCGTGTTCGAAAAAACGCTCGGACACGTCGATTGTTATTTTTAGTTGCGCATTTTTTTCAACAACAACTTTTTATACAGGGTATGTCATGTGACCGTGGCCAATACCAACTTTCTTATTTTAAATGCAACACCTGGTATATTATTCAATTTTTGGATTCTTCAGAAAATTATAGACATATTTCATGTACAATGTCCTATACCTATCTTCAACTGTTTCGGAAATATTAAGTGTTTTCCGATTTATTGCAAAAATTAACATTAAAAAAAGAAAATTATTTGATTACAGAAATTCGTTACAACACACTCAAAAACCAATAAGTAATACTGTTTATTTCTTGATAATGTAAAAAAACAAAAAAAAAACAATAAATTTCAATGGAGATGTTCAAAATGCTCGCCGTGAACGTCTTGGCAACATCCTAATGTTAAATAGAAATTTCTTCTAGAAATTTTCTAAAAATAGAAAAAAAAAATATTTTTTTTTTGTTTTTTTACATTATCAAGAAATAAACAGTATTACTTATTATATATAGGTATGATGTATAGGTACTGATTTTCATCAACGTGTGCCTTTTGTCAGTGGTTTCTGAAAACATTGGTTTAGATTCTTGAACTACTGGAGCGCGTTCTCTTTGCCGATGAAGCAAAGTAAGAAATTCTCAAGAAATTCAATAATGAATTTTCACAATAATCATGTATGGGTTGAACAAAATCCACATGAAGTAGGTACGAGAACGTTTGGGTTGGATTTCTGGATCCATTTGGACCGGATTTCTGCCGTAAAGGCCTAACGGTAAGGTGTATCGAATTTTTTTTTTTAACACACGCTATCTCATTTACTAGATCAAAATAGCATTATTAAATTAAAAAAAATACCGTTTAGGTCAAAAAACATTTATCGCTTTCTTCCAAAACAACGCGACATTCCGAAAATCACCAAAAGATTAAATATTCTTAAAACAAGCCAATGAATATATTTTTGAATGTTTGCCCCATGTTTAGTAAACACCCTGTATATTTTGATTTTCCACATTAATGCAATATATACAAGTTACTTAAATTTCCTACGATATTTTAATATTTCTTATTACGCTTATATTAAATGTTATTTAAGTGTTTAGATGGACTAGAAATTTGTAATTATATATATATAGTATGTCCCCGGATTGAGTTTACAAGAGGAAAAACTTTTTTTTTCTTTCATGTTACGCCAAAACTTCAAAGGAATACGATTTTTTGCTTGTCCTGAAACCAGCAAATCTCTAATTAAAACTTAATTATTGTACCTGAGTGGAAAGAAAAGTTAATTTTTCTTTTGATTTCGGACTTTTTCTGCTTTTTAAATCCCATCACATTGGCCGTTTAATTGTTTTGACGATGTCCCAGGAACTAAAATGTTTCCATCAGCAGACATACAAAGTAAGAAATTGCCAATTTCACAGTACTAAGATGGTTTATTCCATTAAAGAGCGTTCTCAAATTGTGAGCTTCTATTTTAAAAATAATGATTCCTCTTGGAGTGAGCTCTTGTTTTCAATCTAAATAATCCACAAAAAAATATCTAAACGCCGTTCAATGGAATAAACTATTTTAGTACTGTTAAATTGCTGGATTGCTGGATACATTTTAGTTGGTGGAATGTCATGTTTATTTTGTAATTTGCTCACATTTAAAATTTAATTTCTTTGAAACCAATCTACATATTTTAAAATCTATACACCATTGTATTGAAAATTAAGCCAGCTTTTAAATGAGCTATCACCAAAATTCTACTTATTTTTTAAAAAAGGGGCTAACTGCGCCAGGGGGGTTAAACAATTGAAGATCAAGTAGCTGCCAAAAGTTGTCTCCTTTTAATTGAAAATTTCCTTTCTAATGGTACATCCTGTATACATTAATCAATGGCTCTAATATTTTTAATATATCGATGGTTTTTTTTAAGAAACTAGTTTAATTTCGCATGTGCACACATGTGGTAAATGCTAAAATTAAACTTTCGTTTATTATGTGTTTTATGTTACTTTTATTTTCATATTATGTCTTGTACTTATTCTATTTTATATGTTAAAAACGTAAATTAAAACCGTTGCCGTGGTTATACCACGGCAATACCATCTCTAACCACTTGGATACATTACATCTTTAAATTTGGTGTTACTACAGTATTTTACATTCTCAAATACAACAACGTTTACAAATTTCAAGGGTTTCGGCATTTTAAAATATTGTATTGCATTTTGCAATTTTTTATAAAATATTTATACATTTATATATTAAAAAAATATAGGCAAAATAATTATGAACACTCAAATGTTACTATAAACTATTTGAGAATACGTACACTTAACAATTCTTATCACGAAACAAGATTTCATTCAACTTCACTTAACTCATATGATCTAAAAATATTACCACCAACCACCTAAGAAAGTTGTCCCTTTGTTACCCATTATTCTGATCACGCTGTATAATAAAATTACTAAATTAGAACTCTAATGCATGATATATTATACAAATCAATTTTATTATAAATATACTGATTCTTATATATCATCAAAATTATATAGGTTCGCAGATTGCAAACCTGCAATCACTTCAATACACATTTTGCGTTCCATCATTGAGCCACTCTAAATGCGTTTTATATCAGCGGTATACGTATGAAAAATAATGGTACCGGATGTGCACGCATTAATTTACACCTAGTGCAAATACTTAATAAAATATTAATTCATTTGTATGTCAACATTTTATTTTAATTGTCAATCGCGCGGCTAGCCGGTTCCAATACAATTGATGATATCAATAAATGAAAATAACTACGCTCCTGTATTGGGGTGCGACTAAGGGATGCAGTATCTTCGGTCGTAACGGTACCAGAAATTTCTATAATAACGTGGCAACATCCTGTGCTTTCTGCCACCCTGTTACAATTTTTGCTTAAGCGCCCTTGAGAAGCACGATGTGTGTCTGGTGCTGAACATTCTGCTTCTGGCGCATTCTGGATATAGCCTAGTTCAATATTTAACGTTTCTATGAAATACGCAGTTTGTATTTTTATATTCTTTCCCATGCGATAGTTTGGGTTTAGCAGAGTTTATAAAATGCGAAGTTTGGGCCTGACCATTCTGGGCATTTACGGTTTGCGGCCAGACTTTCTATGGTTAGCCAGGTACCCATCCTCCCGGGCAGGATCTCCCCCACCCACGCCCAGGCTACTCCGAAAAGTCTCGTCAGATTTCTGAATCTGCGGACATGCAACTTTAAAAGTAAATTTAACTGTTAAGTTTTTTTGAGAAGAGCTCCAAGGCGCCGCAAAGTGGGTACCTTTTTCGATCACTTGCAATCGAGGTTTTTCTCCGCATATCACGGCCAATACCTAATTACCGCGATCTTCCTTCTTTCTACACTAGTTTTAGAGCGCGTGTAGTTCACTTCTTCCAAGGTCATTACAAAACTTGCACATGTGATTAGCTGCGTACCGAAAATGCATGCTAGTATTAATAAAAGTACGTCGCTTGAGTGAGTAAGGTTTTTCTTGCACGTGCGCTATTTGTATATTTGTGTACTGTCGGCAATATCTCTCACTACAAGAGATGCATTATAAACGAATAGGGTTGGATCCCTCGTTAATGCGGCCCAGTTAGTGTTTTTCTCCACAGCTATCTTCATCTTTTTACTTGCTTAATACTTTAAACCGCTTTAAACCGCGATTTTAGGGTTTCTCTCCACATGGTTTCTCTTAATCAGTACGTCTATCCCAATAAAGTGCATAAGCTGCATACTTAACCATTGCGCATTATGTACACACTGTTCTATTAATTTTGAGACAGAAATGAGAATTGGAAGTTTTAAGAATTAGCGAATTTCGACCTTACCTACGGTACGGTACGGTACGGTTACGGTACCTAAGCGACCCAGGGCGCAGATTCTCGAATAGTTCGCAAAACTTTGCGTATACTTTTTTTAATAGTTGCGTATGCTTTTCAAAAAAGTATATTCTCGACCGTCGTAACATCAACGTATACTTAAAATTTTATTCGCAACTTTACGAGTGCCGAATTTCATGCGCAACTTTACGAGTGGTTGTGCATAAGTACGTCGCGTCGTGTTTTGACAGATGGCTAACCTAACTAATATAGTGAATTTGACTGCCATTGGGGCTTTAGAGGAAGCTGAAATATTTAGACTAATGGGGTTAATTTAGATACACCTACGAAGGTATAAATATACACTACTAACTAACTTAAAATTTCCCCAAAATTAATATAATTCAAGGTGTTAACAGCATTGCGATTTTTTGCATCAGGTAGTTACCAATTGGATGTTGGATAAAATATTAATTTTGCAGTAAGCCAATCTCAAGTGTCTAGGTGTATTAATGAGATCATCAATGCTATGACAGGTCCTGAAATTATGAACAATTTGGTTAAATTTCCAAATACATTGAATGAGATGCAACTAATTAGACAAGGGTATTTTATAATATAATATCTATTTCGGGAAAATTTTTGGGGAATTCCCAACCGAACAATAGTTCACGCTTGCGCACATTTGATGATTTGACGGATAATACAGCGATGTCAGACATCCATTGCACTTGCGATTAATATAAATCTAAGCACACGTTTCTATTTACGAAGGGTACTGGAGAATGTAAAAGTATCCAAGAAAATATACGTATGCGTATGCCAACCATTCGTAACTTGAGTATACGCAAGTTTGCGAGCGATTTTGAGGTAATAACAGATTCGCTAAGAACGACTACAGCTTGCAATAAGGATCATTTTTAACTAGTGTCACAAAATTAATGGCACAGTGTGTACACAGTACTTGTTTGTTGCAAGTATATGTACACAGCACTTGCATGTTGCAAGTACGAATAATAAAATGTACACAGTACTTGATTATTCCAAGTACGAACAATATAATGTACACAGTAATTGTTTATTGCAAGTACGAACAATAGAATGTACACAGTACTTGTTTATTGCAAGTGCGAACAATAGAATGCACACAGTACTTGTTTATTGTAACTATATACAATAGAATTTCCTCTTTCAGGTACGTGATTACATGAGTAAATACGGCTCCAGGCGAGATCTCTCATGTATAAAATAAAAACATAACGGCATCGGTGAATTGGGCAGCTTTATTTGCTTTTACAACTAATTGGGATTTGAAAACCTTAAAAGAATCGTTACTAACTGAGACGTATTTTTCATTCCAAGGGTGTCCAATATAAAGTTACAAAGGCGGTTAAATTACAAAAAAACAATTACGCAATTTAGTGCTCAATAGTATTCTGTTGAGAAAACCTAAAATTTTAACATTTTCTTGTTGTAGGCGTTGAAAACATAAAAGAAATGAAATGTATTAACATGCCTTTTTCTGAATAAATGCATGAGAAACCATATTGTGATATAAATCATTGAATTCGTTATAGGAAATGCTATTTAATTCAGGGTGCACTTTTTTACGGGCCACATAAATAAATGAACTTGGTTTCTTCGAACGTTGTACTGGAAATTTATAATCGCAGTCTTATAGAGTTAAAAAGCGGCAATGAGAAAGTGCATTTTGTTTGTTGTACCTTTTCAAATAACTTCAGAAAAAAATAATAACGAAATCGTAAAATTTCGGATTTTGTCGGATATCTCCGGAAGTAAACGGAATTTTCTGATTTTCTCAGCAGTCTAACCATTAAATTATGCAACTTTTTTTATAATTTAATCGCCTTTGTAACTTTTACACTTTACCGAGATCCCCATGCTGCTCATCCTTATCTTAGACACCCTGTATATAGCAGTAGAGATGGTAGTATGACCTATCAATCGAGTGAACGTTGGAATATCAAGTATATCTTATTGTCTAATGTAATTGCATTATAATCACGCCATTTGCTGTACCTGAGTTATTTGAAGGGATAAGGAAATATACATTTCCGTTTTCCATTCTCTCGTAGGAAGAAACGGAAGTGTTTGTAAAATAGTTTTTCGCCCCACGCATCTGTTGTGCGTATAAAAAATCAATAATCGTTTAAAGTGTACGGCTCTGCGGCAACAAAATAATTGCCCATCAAATCGTGAAGTCCAATGGCTCGCGAATAACAAATGGCTTCATCTCGCTAGAAAAAAAAATCGCAAAAATTACATATAATTTTCAGACTCGCATGCAGTAATATATTGGGAATGAGATTTCGGCGCGTTGATACGCCAAATAATATTATCAGCAGACCGATGCATGCATGTGTGTGACTGTGTCGTGTTTATGCAAAAGCAAAGCAAAGCACTTTTTGTTGTATCGTTTAATTGAAAACAGCGAATCTATTGTTTTTGATTTGGGCCGTCCGTGGTGAAAAAGGGAAAACATGGATGCATCGATATTACTAGGAAATTAAATAACCCGTCGAAATCGCGCTCATTTTTTTTTTCAAATCCGATCGAGGACAATGACCAGATGGATCATTTGAGTTTGCAATGATATCTACGCCATTGTTCGGCTCACCAGATTAACATTGCAACAGATTCGGTTTTATAGAGGACCTGCCCTGATCAATCGTTCACAATGACCGACCAATGGTCCATAATATACCGAAAGAGTTCGATTCCTAAAATTCACAATAAAAAGTATAAAGAACATGTTTAGATGAGTAAATAATATTATTAACAAAATATTTGTTGTCGTGCAATATAAGGAGTGCTGATTTAAGGAATATGCTATTGGAGCTATATTACAGGTACATCGGGGATATCTGTCCTTGAAATAATTCAAAATTTAACATTTATCGTTCAGTTTGTGAATTTCGGGTAAAATCATCAAATTTCCTTTTATTCTGATGTTAACATTTAGGGGACAACTGGGGTCAGAATTTGATAATTCAGATTAAATTTTATAATCATCATTGTTACCATTCTCAATATTAAATGGATTATGGGAGTTATTAAATTTAATAGGGCAAGTGGAATAAATTCATCTGACTTAATGTTTTGTTGATAAAAAATTATAAATGATAACGCCCGTAATTCATTCGCGGGATATTAAGTTTATTCTCCAATTTATAAGAAATTATATGACTGGCTAAGCTACAATTTCCTCAAAAAACACACCAAACGATGTAATTGTGGAGATTCACCTTCAGTGCGTTTGCTCCTCACAAACGCCTCAGAACGGGGAACATATTAATTCATTAATATATCTTCAGTTTAATCTTGCGGAGCACGCGCTGGAGTTGTCACAGATTTCTAATTACCACTATTAGGGGCAACATGTGCATATTATGACAGTTTAAAACTCACTTGCAACCACTTCTGGCGGCTCACAGTATCCAATATAAAGGTTACGTGTTTTGCGGTCTTCAATCCACTTAAAATTCATTTAGGTTCTGGGACGGCCCATTAGGAATTCATACCGTGCCTGGTTAATCCGATACAGAGTGACCTTTTCAGGATAAATGCAATACTAAAGGGGATATGATCTGTGTCTCGGATTGTTTCTTACATCCAGGCAAGTGTAGCAATTTATATACAATACTTCTACAAATTGTAATAAAAGTTGTTTTTAACTAAATAACCAATGTAAATATCAGTATTTACGGAATGGGAAACAATGATTTTCATTTCAAATATAATCTAGTGGAGGATTCAATTTTTCGACCAACGAAATATAAAAATTGAGATGAATTTTCTTAAACACAATCTCAGAAAGTTACCAGTACAACTAAATTTCGGGATAAGTTAACGTTTTTTTTTAATTTAGTGTATTAAAACTATTTACAAAATATTCTATGTACTTTTTTAGGCCTCGAAAAACGTTTAAGAAATACTTGTTTTCCTAGAATCAACACTCATCATTTGATGATGTAGTAAAAGTCATTGCTCAATTTCAAATAAAATACATCATGAAGTATTTTTTTGTCATTTTTTGTTGAAAATCTTAACTATTATTTTTAATAAAAACCAAATCATTCTTTAAATAACTGCTGTATATTCATTCTATTTCATGTATTTTCAAGGCATTTGAAAGTGCCTTGAGATGTGAATGGGGGGCTTCCTTTTTATGTACCTTAACAAAACTAGTTTTCCTACTCTTCAACAATCCAGCTGTGACATAATCTGGATTTATCTCTTCTCCTCGAGTCGACAATAATGCATGGATTGACGTTTCGACAGCCACGGCCGGCGTAATGCAGGCAAAAGCTTGCAACTCCCTGCACCATCTCCCCCTACTTGTAAATCTGCAATTTGAATAGGTGCGCGGGAGATAAGATTTCCTGCTTACAAATGCGAATGAAAATTTTCCCTCCTTGCGAATCTGTTGCGGTGAATTTGTACTGCGAATTAGATTTATTAAGTGCTTACACTCAGCGTTATCCGAAACGGGGCGGTTGTGTGAGTGTGTGTGTGACTGTGTGCGTCAATTGGCATCACGCGATTCCAGTGAAAAATGCGTTTTTATTGAGACAAAATGGGTAATGGTCGTTTAATAGCATGCAACCAATATGTGAGGATTAATGTAAAGCAAGTAGCGCACATGTGTAGAGGGGTGGAAATTTACAACTTTCTTGCTATAAAAATAATACCACTAGTAAAACTAGAATTTAATAGTAATTTTATGCCTCTTTATGTTGTGGTATCAATTTCTACCATGTTCAATTTATAAGATATTCTGTGTTCTTTAGAATATAATTAAAGTAAATTTTAATCAATCAAATCAGATCAAATCTTTTATTTTTGCTAGATTAATAAACAATGCACATGTGATACGTGCACTAATTCAAGCAATACAGAATTTAATATGGTCTGGTTTGAGAATCGAATGTTTTACTTACGAATGTATGCATAGCGATTGATGTACGAGGTCGAGACATATCGATAGTCGGCGTCGATAAATAAATAAATATCGATAATTATCGATATATCTGTAAAAAATATGTACTATGAAGATATTTATTTTAATGGATACAAAACATATAAAATATATATATATTTTTTAAATTTTTGTGTAAAAATGTTATCATATTTACATTTTCAACTTAAAGGTCTTTCTGATATAAGTTGTCCTCTTGCACTAAACGTTCTCTCACTCTCCACCCACGAATATACATATATTTTACAATCAATTTTGAAGGCATTGAGTCATTTATGAATATTTCAAGTTGATGAAAGAGACTTATGGTCGACAAATTATTTTAATTATTATAATTATTACGGAGTTCGCGTGGTGTAGTTAAACATGCCACTCGTAATCTGTATTCATGAGTTCGATGGGCGCTATGGCCAACTTTTTTTTTTTTTATCTCACTCTGAATATAATGCATCTCCAGCATATTCTAAGAAATATGGCCAATACAGACACCACCGAAGCCCTAAATAAACCAATCGCCATTTTCATCCACCAGATGACGCTTATTTAGGGTAAAATAAATAATCTGGCAACTTAGCCAAAATGTAGAAAAGGTATCTGTAATATAAGTTGAAGCTTAAAGATTTATAATAAATCAATATTATATATATATATATAATATTGATTTATAATAAATCAATATTATATATATATATATATATATATATATATATATATACATATATATATATATATATATATATATATATATATATATATATATATATATATATATATACACTGTGTATCAGCAAAATGGAATAAATTCGATAATAAATAAATGGGGGCGTGTTCGAAAAAACGCTCCGACACGTCGATTGTTATTTTTAGTTGCGCATTTTTTTCAACAAAAACTTTTTATACAGGGTGTGTCATGTGACCGTGGCCAATACCAACTTTCTTATTTTAAACGCAACACCTGGTATATTATTCAATTTTTGGATTCTTCAGAAAATTCTAGACATATTTCATGTACAATGTCCTATACCTATCTTCAACTGTTTCGGAAATATTAAGTGTTTTCAGATTTATTGCAAAAATTAACATTAAAAAAAGAAAATTATTTGATTACAGAAATTCGTTACAACACACTCAAAAACTAATAAGTAAAACTGTTTATTTCTTGATAATGTAAAAAAACAAAAAAAAAAAAAAAAATTTCAATGGAGGAGATGTTCAAAATGCTCGCCGTGAACGTCTTGGCAACATCCTAATCTTAAATAGAAATTTCTTCTAACGTTACTCAACATCTCAGGCGTGACCGATCTAATCGCAAGCATTATTCGTCTTCTTAAGTCAGCTAAGTCGAGGGGTTCGGTTTTGTATATAATACTTTTGACATATCCCCATAAGAAAAATAATTTTCTTTTTTTAATGTTAATTTTTGCAATAAATCTGAAAACACTTAATATTTCCGAAACAGTTGAAGATAGGTATAGGACATTGTATATGAAATATGTCTAGAATTTTCTGAAGAGTCCAAAAATTGAATAATATACCAGGTGTTGCATTTAAAATAAGAAGGTTGGTATTGGCCACGGTCACATGACACACCCTGTATAAAAAGTTTTTGTTGAAAAAAATGCGCAACTAAAAACAACAATCGATGTGTCCGAGCGTTTTTTCGAACACGCCCCCATTTATTTATTATTGAATTTATTCCATTTGGCTGATACACCCTGTATTTATATATATATATATATATATATATATATATATATATATATATATATATATATATATATATATATATATATATATATATATATATATATATATGTTCTATTTAGAATTGATAGAACCATTTCGCAATTGAAGCTAAGTTTTTTAATTGATTCTAGGCATATTTATAAGATGTATGAAATGGTTTTACGTAGGCAGTGACATTTGACCATTTTTATATAATTAAATAATTGAAAAAGTGAAATATAGAAGTTTGGTAAAGAGTACATTTTTAATTATAATATTTTTTATTTAATTCATTAATTAAATTAATGAATCAATAATTTATAATTAAAAATGTACTCATTGCCAAACTTCCGTATTTCACTTTTTTCAAAAATAACTGCCATCTGATGGATAAAAATGGCAATTTGGATGGTTTAATTTGAACATCCTGTATACAGGGTGATTCATTAATATTGCCCGTGTCTTCAATTAATCATAACTTACGAACCATCCTATAATTTTTGGTAATATTTGGTACGTATGTTCTTTATCCACTGTGGTGTCGATTAACATAATATATAAAAATCTTATTCTAGGTCCGGCCTTATAAAAATAAATAAGTAGGTTTCGACTCGAAACAACACCCTGAATATCAATATTTTAAAATTTTGTTTGCATATTTGGAGAGAGCAGAAAAATTTAAGGAACACTGAATGTATTTGGTACTTCCATGTACAACTTTATTACTTATTACCTTGAGTCAAATCTAGATGTTTCGATAATAAAGTGGCACAAAATTAAAAACAAAATAAAATTCCTTTCCTAAATGATAATTTTTCAGCTATAATCAATAAAATCATCAACTATTTCATATTCTCTTAATTTCTGGATCCAAACCTTAATATAAAGTGGGGACAGGTCCGTATTTGGGACAAAATATTATTATCGATGACTAACTTTCAAACACCCTGTATGTGTAAAAAAATGTTCATACCATTTGTTCATTGCGCTACGTTTAAAAAAAATAATAAAATTAAAAATATGCCCATTCCGAGAAAAGCATAACTTTATTTTAAATAACAATAACGTTGCAAGAAATCTACATTTTAAGGGGGTAGGATATCATTTGTACGCCGTGAGTGGCCGCCCAGGCGGCTCTGATAGTTTGTGCGAGTTTGATTTGTGCCGAGACGTACTTCGTTAGAACTCGGCTAGATCGGGCTCGCAGTTTATATGAACACGTGCATTGCCTTATGCCGCTCGCGTCGGCATAATTCCGTATTGTTTTTTTTTAGGAAATCCCCGTTTCATTAGGGACTTGCAGACGTATCGCTCCGCCAGCACTAAAGTTCTTATCCCTACATCTGATGAGAATGATTAAAATTTCATTTTTTTTTGTGTGACAGTTAAATGTGCTATTATGCTTAAATTGCAAGAATAGTTTTGTACAGCTTAGGCTAATAGCAGACGGCTTGTAATAGCGCGCGGGGTTATTGTTTGATTCAACCTCAAGCACTTTGAAAAACTGAATCTGATGACGTTATTGCTTCATTTTTCATGATTTGCCGTTTTTCACTTTTAATTGTCATTTACTCGAAAAATTCCTTATGTAACATGGCAACATTTTTATACTGTCACTTTGACAATGAAAAGATCTCTCAAAATCAAGAACAAAAATAGGGGGTTGTCATTTAAAAAACAATAGATGACGTCATAACTCAAAAACAAATGATGGTTGAAGATCGACTGTCATGCAAAAATGTGTATTTTTCTCATAGAAAATCGACGTGTTCGAGGATTTTTTCCTAATTTTTTAATTTCCCTTTTAATGAATTTATTCCATACTTTAGGTGCACACTGTATAATAAATGTGTTTTTTTTTTGTCGAGAAGATAAAGAAAATAGGGGATGGCTTTCATAGTGTTTAAAAAATGCATTTTTGTAATGTTTGAATGGTGTATAGATGATAATAAGTATAGTTCTTTTGTGAAGGATGGAATGAACAATATGAAAAATACTTGTCAGCGCATTCAAGGACACGAGAAAAGAAAAATATGTTGAAAGCTACATGCCTAAAATTAAATGTATAAATATACTACGAGTACACTTGTTGTTTTCAAATGCAGAAAGTGCCCGACAAAAAAATGCCCATGAGGTCAAGCAAGTATTACAGTGAATAATAGATATATTTAGTTAAATTACTTGTACAGACTACTACTAGAGGGGCTAGAGGGGCTAGCATTTCGTCATTACTTTCATCACTATAAATCTGTGAATACATTGTTATTTGAGAACGAAGACTTGGATCCCGGTATTTTTTTAGAAATAATTTTACTTTTACCTAAATTCGATCCGTTACTAAAATGGTATTTATCAAAAGTGACCTTTGCCAGTAAAAACCTAAAAGATGTAATAGATAGAGGCAATATCTTTAGAAAGATGCAATTTAATAATACTAATATATGAGCCGTTGGACCCCACAGTGGTGTAAGTCTTTTTTTTTTCTAAATTCAGATAAGTCCAGAAATATGCAAGGAAAAACATCTCTAGTATATTTCTGGAGTGTCTGAATTACTTATTATTATAATTATGAAACTTACTTACACCACTCTGGTTTTCAAAAGCTCTTATAATCTACCATCTCTCAAATAATTCTGTCTACAGGGAATTTTATTAGAAACACTATATTGTGAGAAATAAATATTGCAATCATATATGTATATTTAAAAAATGGACACTACTCGGAACATTTCTCAAAAAGATGAGTGCTGACTGCTCAGTCATTGTACAATATATTAGTATTGAATAGCAAGTCATCTACATGAGAAGAAATGTTGAACCACATTTCAGATTAACAAGAGAAACTTCATCAATATTAAGGGAGGAATTAAGTTCAGAGACAAATGGTCGTCTATACCTACACAGTATTTTTCGTTATGTTTCGTATCTTATAGAAACTAATCTCAAAATAAAATGTTCCACTGTTTCACTTGTGTGGCAGACACTAAATGATAGACTAAACCTAAACTGAGGATGGCAATCAAAAGCATATGTAACAACACAGAAAATTGTATCAGAACCGGAGACATAATCACAACGAAATTTAAAACCACAAAAGGATTGAGACAAGGGGGTGGACTAAGCCCCATTTTGTTCATAATAGCATAATAGCAATGGATGAAATTATGAAGAAGATTAAAAACAAGATAAAGAAAACGATGACAGGATACAACAAACTAAACCCCACAACAATAAATGAATGTGTTTTAAAAAAAAAATCATGACTAGCCATAAAAAATACAAAAAAAATGGTATTTTCTTCACCTAAAAAGGCTGAAAAAAAGTGTACCACCTACGTAACATAAGTTATGGCAAAACTGCTGATGAACCAGCATTATGTCAACAAGATATAGAGCTGGAGTGTAGTCGATTTGTGGAAACATTAGACCTTGAGGCACTTACCTGTGTATTACCTAATACACAGGTGTTTATTTAGCGATGAAGCTCAATTTACCAGAGACGGTGTTAATAATTTAAGAAATTCCTATGTGAACAAATTCAGAAACCCCATATCCTTCCACATCGACTAACGGGTGAAGTGTATTTGGCATTCCTGCAAAATATTTTACCCATATTGCTAGATGATGCAGATGTTAATGTTGGAGGCACGTACTTCCAACATGATGGGGCTTCACCTCATTTCAGGGTAATGGTGAGAGAGTTTTTAAATGACAACTTCCCAAATCATTGGATAGGCAGAGGGGGGCCCCACAACTGGCCTGCAGCGGGGCCAGATTTTAAACCAGTCGATTACCATGTTTGGGGTTACTTAAAATCAAAAGTTTATTCAACTGAAGCAAACAGTAGAGAGGTCCTTCTACGGAGAATCGAGGACGCGGATAAGCTATGATCAGGAGGTCAATTAGAAATTTTACTACAACAGCCCGGAAATGTATTAAGCAAAATGGAGGCAAAATAGTTTGCATGTTTTTTATGTCTAGTTCTTTTTGTACTAGGGTTATTATTGTGTAGTATCAATCAATCGTTTCTTTGTTCGCTTCAGATCCGAAGCAGATGAATACAGTATAAAAAATTTAAATATAGAATTTTTAGTAGTATCCATCTACTAAATGAAAATCGAGCAATTTCATCTCCTGCTTGTAGCTCCTGAACTTCCTGTGAATGCTATGGATGTAGATTTTTTTTAATCTTCGCCAAACTGTATACTGAGGAACATTAACGGCATTTTTCTCGTATTAATTTTTGGATCATTTTGAACATGTAAATGTTTGTTTGTTCTCAAAACCGAAGAATGCCATAAAATGTTGGAAATTTTAGTGGAAACTGGAAAATTTAATTCTTAAAAGTCCAAATAATTACTCATTGAATTAACAACACCTATTAACATGTGCAATGTGAATGATAATTTGCCTCTTCTCTAATTAGTTCAGCTTAGTTAGAAACTTAGAATTAACATTTTCTGGATTGATCAAGGCTCGTTTGGACCTATACATTAACCAGCTAGGCCACCCGTCATGAATCAATGTCATGAAATGATACGTGACATTGCAGGAGAATTGATGTCCAAGTGATAAGAAATGTTTACAAAGAATTAATTCTTATTGTGAAATCAATTAGTTTACAACTATATAATATCCGGGGCATATCCATCTCGGTACACGACGCGGGTATACTACTTAAAAATAGCCCATCTCGGCACCGAGTTAATTAAGCCCCCATTTTAGATATCCCAACTCGGCGAAAAGGCTTCTTGGAAATGCTAAATTATTGAAAAATAATTGCGGCAAGTGCGGAATTAAATACACAAACATTTAAGAATAACTAACATTTATTACAAATATCATCATTGGTCATAATGATGTGATAATATTTTAACATTGATATATTTAACTAACATTTATTACAAATATCAACTTTGGTCATAATGATGTGATTCCATTTTTGACAAATTATTATTTTCATACTTCATACTTTTATCACTAATAAAATCATGCCTTTTCTTTGATTTCATGTTTTTGAATTGTGCGGTGTGTTAATACTATTGCACATTATATAGGTCTCAGTTTGTATACCGACAATTGCATTAACAAAAGTAAACAAAGAGGGATGTGTATGATACATTGAATTATTAAAATGGGAATAAAAAGATTCGGCATTTGTAGTTTTATTTAAAGCTGCAGACGCATCAGCCCAAATATGAGGTGGAAATTTGGACTCCCTGGTTAAATATGTTTCTTAACCCATCTTCACACGGAGCTACTGAAAAGAAGCGAAACGGGTTTGTGATTGAAACTAACCGGTTACTAATTCATTATGTGATGTGGTTCCGCACACGAGGTTCCTCAGCACTGATCGAAATCGGTAGTTTCTTCTGTGTGATCATGGAAGCAGGAACCTCGTCGTTGTCGTCATTGCGGGCTATCGAGGATAGTAATTCTAGTGATGAAGCGATGTTAGTTTACTATTATTATTATTATTGACGAAATAGAATACAAAGAAGATTTTGGGTTCTTCCATATCTCGAAAGAAATTTCCACCACTGATTATTCGTTGCCGCAAAAGAACTTCAACTTTCAGATGCTATTTTTTTAAGTTTTTTATCGTATGTCTAAAGATAGCTATTTAGAATTGGCGAAACTGATTTCCTCTGCTCTACATAAGCAAAATACAAATATGAAGGATTGTGTGAATGCTTGTATAAAAGCGGGTGTTTTGCAACTACTTTAACCAATTTTATATTTAATTTTTCTTCGCTCAGTTTCGCGCAACACAAGAAAACACTTCGATAACTGTATCTGCGGACAAGAAACAGGGTAAGTCAACTCAAAAGCGACTAAACAGTTCAGTAGCCTGGAACCGATTACTAACGCTTTAGTAACTGGTTAGTAACCAGTAGCGCCGTCTGCTGTGTCACATTCAATTACAGTACGGACTCATCGCGGACTGGTTAGTAATTTGCGTCAGTGGTCAGTTTCTTTTGAGAAGCTCCGTGTGCACAGTGCCTAAGCCCATCTTCACACGGAGCTACTGAAAAGAAACGGAACGGATTTGTGATTGATATCACTAACCGGTTACTAATTCAATAGTGATGTGGTTTCGCATACGCGGTTCCTCAGCAGTGATCGAAATCGGTAGTTTCTTCTGTGTGTTCATGGAAGCAGGAACCTCGTCGTTGTCGTCGCTACGTATTATCGAGAAGAGAGAAGATTATCGAGAATAGTAATTCTAGTGATGAAATGATGTTTGTTTACTATTAGTATTATTATAAACGAAATAGAATACAAATAAGATTTTGGGTTCTTCCATATCTCGAAAGAAATTTCCACCGCCGATTATGCGGTGCCACAACAGATGCTATTTTTTAAAGTTTTTATCGTATGTCTAAAGACAGCTATTTACAATTGATTTCCTCTGCTCTACACAAACAAAATACAAACATGAGGGAGTGTGTGAATGCTTGTATAAAAGGGGGTGGTTTGCTATTTAATTTTTGTTCGCTTACTTTCGCGCAACACATGAAAATACGGCAATAACCCGATCTACGTACAACAAACTGGGTAACTCAACTCAAAAGCGACTCGACGGTTGAGTAGCCTAGAACCACTGATCTGTGTATTAACTGGATTGGGCTTAGGCCGTATTCTGGCATCTGAGAGCGTGCCTGATTGAACGGCGCCATGACAGTGAAATTCACGTTTTGTGCCACGATTCGGCGGCAATCGGCGCAATTTGGCGGCAATTCGGCGGCAATTCGGCGGCGGCCGATGGAAACTTGAAAATATTCACATCATAAGATCACAATAAACATAGGTTATATTTACTAATTTTAGACAGAAGGACAGTTATTTCAGATTATTTCATTGTACTTACTTATGCAGCGTCAACTTTCCCGATGAATCGGATTTCTTTCCGCAAAACATGCACTCGAACACCATGTTTTTAAAATACCGTCAGACAAAACTGCTACATCTGTGAAATCGCGGCCATACTAAATTGTCACAAAACCTCAACTTTTGACAAGATGGCGGCGCTCAATTGCGAACGCACACTACCGCTTAAGCCCAATCCAGTTAATATGCAGATCAGTGCCTAGAACCGATTACTAACGCTTTACTAACTGGTTAGAAACCAGTAACCAGTCATTACAATCACAAACCAGTTCCATTCCTTTTCAGTAGCTCCATGTGAAGATGGGCTAAACGATAATCCCAAAATGTTTGTAACCTATCATCTACTGCTAGCCCATCTTCGCACGAAGCTACTGAAAAGAAACGGAACTGGTTTGTGATTGTAATCACTAACCGATTACTAACTCATTAATGATGTGGTTCCACACACGCGGCTACTCAGCAGTGATAAAAATCGGTAGTTTCTTCTGTATAATGATGGAAGCAGGAACCTTGTCATTGTCGTCGTTGCAGGCTATCGAGGATAGTAATTCTAGTGATGATTCCCGTGATGAAGTCATGTTAGCTTACTATTATTATTATAGACGAAACAGAGTACAAAGAAGATTTTAGGTTCATCCATATCTCAAAAGAAATTTCCACCGCCGATTATTCGTTGCCGCAAAAGAACTCCAGTTATCAGATGCTATTTTTTAAAGTTTTTATCGTATGTCTAAAGACAGCTATTTAGAATTGGTGCAACTGTAGTACACAAGCAAAATACAAATTTGAGGGAGTGTGTGAGTGCTGAGGAACGGATATTAATTACTTTCAGGTCTCTCATACTCTCACATGAAAAAAGTTGTAATCGAAATTATTCTGTGGTGTGGTAAATTGTGATGGTCCACCAGTGACATCTGCAGCTTGCGGTATAAATGAGGTAGAATGTGATGAAGGTGTTGTGTTTCGGGATGACAATGTAACTTGTGGAGGGATTATGGATCGGGATGACAAAATATCATCAACGGTATCTAGGGCCTTGCGCTTAAATTTTCGTACCTTTTCATCAGACATTTTCAGCAGATCAGGTACCATGATGAGGAAAAACATTTTCAATGCTTCTGCTGTTGGATCTGTGTTGATACGGTCTGCAGAGCTCAACGTTCTGGAATTTTTGGCCTGAAAATAGTTGATGAACGCTTTGTCCACTGCATCATTCTTTAATGCACGTTTTTTTTGTGGAATAGCTGATGGCTCAGACTCTTCTTGAGCCTTTTTAGTAGTCAAAGTTGACTGTAGTGGTGCAGGTGTGGGTGCTGTTGATGGTAACGTAGGTGCGGGTATCGGGTGTTGTGATAGTAAAGGTGAATCTGACATCGAGTGTAGTCTGGTGTCGCTATCTTCGTAATCAAATTCTATAAAATGGTCTTCTTCTTCCTCTTTCTGCTGTGGTGGGCTCAAAAAATTTCCTGAAGGCGCACCGAATGCCTTAATACACTGCGTTTCAAAAAAAATGTACCACCTAGAAGGAGTTGACGTAGAACTCTGAAATTATGTGAAAATAGTTAGTATGTGTTGAGAAACAATTGATTAAATTTTCATCGAAAAATAATAATATTTATTAAGAAAATAATTAATAATGTGTTGCATCTCCGCGCACTCTTATGCATTCAGCAACCCTTCTGGGCATGCTGGAAATCAAATGGTCCAATGCATCTTGAGGCGCATCCTCCCAACAATTTAAATGAATTAAGACACCATCTTCAGATTGCCTGGGATGAGCTGCCTCAAGATGCATTGGACCATTTGATTTCCAGCATGCCCAGAAGGGTTGCTGAATGCATAAGAGTGCGCGGAGATGCAACACATTATTAATTATTTTCTTAATAAATATTATTATTTTTCGATGAAAATTTAATCAATTGTTTCTCAACACATACTAACTATTTTCACATAATTTCAGAGTTCTACGTCAACTCCTTCTAGGTGGTACATTTTTTTTGAAACGCAGTATATATGGAACAGTAAATTGCATAGCTTCTAAAAGGTAATATGTTTTCTGTGCCTTCGCTCCTGCGCCGCTTTTGGGAATTTTCATGTTTCGGACAAAAACAGCACGTAGGTTCTTCCACGTCTGTTTGCAATCCGCCACTAAAACAAAAACAAACAAAGATGAGAAATTTCATTTAAATTTCAAATTGAAGAACTAATTGACAAGATTTCAAGTATGCATTTGTATCACGGTGTGCTTATATTTATGAATGCATGCATTATGAAGTTGCAACGACATTTTCTCTCAAATGTATGTTTATTTATTCTATGTTACAGATATTTAGGTATTGGTGCAACATTTGTGTCGATTGCGGTATATTTTGCCAGAGGAAAATCTACAGCTGGTGGAATTGTGACGGAGACAGTAAAAGTGATTTGGCAAGTGTTGAAGGAGATATGCATACAGGTACCAAATAGAGAACAGTGGGAATCAATAGCAAAACGTTTTCAATCACTCTGAAATCTCCCAAACTGCATAGGCGCACTAGATGGCAAACATGTCAGAATCGAAAAATTTGCAAATAGTGGTTCTGCTAATTTTAACTACAAATCGTTTCATTCGATAGTGTTAAGGGCTTGCTGCGATGCCGACGGTTTATTTTTTTCATATTACGTGCCTCAGCAATGAAATATTGGATCAAACATGCCCAGCTTGATATCCCTGCCCCTTCACCATTGACCTTTGATGAAAAGGTTTTTCCTTATTACTTTGTTTGTGATGAGGCATTTCCGTTGTCACAATACTGAATGAGACCCTACCCTCGAAGAATTTTAGACAATGTGAAAAGGATATTTAACTACAGATTGAGTCGCGGAAGGAAAACCATTGAATGTGCTTTTGGGATGGCATGCGAAAAGTTCGCTGTTTTGAATGGCCCTATTCGCATCCAATATCCCGAAAATGTAAACTTCGTCATCAAAGCAGCCTGCGTCCTTCACAATTGTGTAAGAAAACGAGAAGGGCTCCAGTACACGCCTACCTATACTGCAGATTTTCAAACGGCACAACCTCCGGTAGCGCAAAATATGAGAATAAATGGAACTTCTCATGCAAAGAATCTACACTTAACCGTACCTTATTGGAAAATAATATGTCGCTTACCTATCATATGTACTTCTTTCGCAACTTTGCCCCACGCTTTTTCTGTTTTATCCTTTCTGGAGTAGCCTGGAAGCTTGAAGTTGTATAAAAGGGGATGTTTTTCAACCTCTTCCACTAATTTAATATTCAATTTTTGTTCGCTAATTTTCGCGCAATACGAGGAAACGCGGCAATAACCCTATATATGGACAAGAAACTGGGTAACTCAACCCAAAAGCGACTCGACAGTTGAGTAGCCTGGAACCGATTACTAACGCTGTGTGCCATTCATTTACATGAGTACGGACTCATCGCGGACTGGTTAGTAATTTGCGGCCTTAATTTCGTAAAGTTCTAGAAAGAAAATATCGTCTACATCGTCTGGTTTTAAAAACAAAAGCCCAAAACAATAATGAAGCCATTTACCAATTTCAGAATTTTTGTCTTTGTATTCTTATGCTAATCGTTTTGTATATTACGGAACAGAGCTTGCGTCAAATGAAATCTACAGCCAGTTATAATAATATTTTTCCAAAAATTTTTCACAGCTGTGTTAATAGATACCTCGAAGTCAACTACAATTTCTTCAGGTGTAAATTCCATATTGCATTTTTTCCTATAATTTTTAATTAGCACAGTTTATACGTAGCAGTACAACTACCTTACCATCATTCATGTAATTTTTTTTGTAAAATTAAAATTAATTTAACTTTTTGTCTGTAACGATGGTTACGTAATAAAGATATTTACAATATAAAAGTTGGTGAGATTATCGTTTTCTTATCGAATTTTCACGATTTTCGTTTACTGCAAACATTACAAAAATGAGTCCTTTTTCTTAAATTTTTGTAATCAAAATATTATTATAAAAAGTCAAGTATTCAATGTAGCGTTGCGCCGACTCGAATAATTGTATTCGCTCATCTCAAGTTAAACATGTATTCGAATAACTCGAGATATTAATACCGGGAACCCGAGTTGACTCGTGTTCAATCGCGAGCGGTCGGCGATCCAATAAACTTGACTTGAATATCTTTTAATAGAAGCATAATGTAGTCGACTCAAATTAACAACAGCATTTAATAATTCAAAACAAAATTTAATAGTATTATTCATAACATAATATTTAGACAACGTTTAAGGCAATAATATAAAAAAATATATAACACAAATATAAAAACTCTACATATCTATATAAGGAAACCATAATACAATTTCTTATAACATAAAAATAATAATTAAAAGTTTATTAAAACAATGCAAAATAAGTATAACAATAAATAATAATTCTTACTCATCGTGCCCAGCTTGATAATATAACTCCCGAGGAACGACCGATCGAGAAGAATGGGAAAGTGTCGCCTACGGATGAAATACCTACACTTTTATCCACATCCCGTGGTGCTCCTGTTCCTATAGCTGTGGGAATTGATAATCAAATTTCAGTGAGGTCAAGGCGCAATCCGAGCGTGGAAATACCAAACATGGAAAAAACAAACATTCGCGTTGACAAGCCGAAAGTAATGCTCCTTGCGGATGAAAGCGGCCGCGATTATAGAGACTCCCTACTTCTTAATCTAGATAGTAATTTTGACTTGGATGTAATATTGAAACCATATGCCCCCCTGTCATTTGTAACAAAAGACATCGCCAAACTAACTCGTAATTTTACATTAAACGATTTTGTAGTAATTATGGCCGGTAGGGAAGACGCTGGAAAAGGTAATACTGTATTGCCAATCAACGACATAATTCAATCCCTCAGCAATACCAGTGGCAATACTAACGTAATTTTTGTCAGCGTTACGAATTGTAAAGAGCCCCAAATTTTAAACAAATTTATAACTGATATAAACAGAACCATATATAACTGTTGCTCCAATAATCGTGCAAAAGGAAATGTTGCTGTGATTGATACATATAAGCTACTGTGCAATAACGATCTAATATTTCATAGAAAATATCGCCTTTCATACATGACTAGATGCGGTAAAAATAAGATGGCTACTAGAATCGCCTCAATAATTAATAAAAGGCATAACTCGATAATTAATAATCACAATGATAGCCAAATTGCAATTAAAAACAAAAATCTAATCTACATTAATACGCGCTGTGCAAATTCTGCAGCAGCGGATGTAGCTACTGTGCAAGTACCTGATAGTAATAATGTGCAATGTGCCTCAGAGTTTTTATTATAAATAATCCATAGGCGACGAGTGTGTGTACTAGAAATGTTAATTTAACTATTGCGAGTCTCAATATGCAATGTTTAACTAATAAATTAGAGCTGTTTGAAGTATTCGTACAAAATGAAAATCCGGATGTCATCTGCATCTGTGAGCACTGGTGTAATATCAAATATGTCGAGTACATGGTATTGCAGGGTTTTAGGCTACGATCATTTTTTGTACGTGAGTTGCATTTACACGGAGGTACAATGATATATGTTAGGGATAGATACGCGGACTCGGCAAGGGAGCTGAAGTATGTCTGACAGCTGTCTGAGGAGTTTCACTGTGAGTGCAGCGCCGTCTTGTTGGTACTGAGTAACTTCAAGTGCATTGTTCTGACTGTGTATCACTCCCCGAGGCCAAATGGCAACTACGAACGTAGTATCACGAACTACGGGAGTGATACACAGTCAGAACAATGCACTTGAAGTTACTCAGTACCAACAAGACGGCGCTGAGATTAAGATTAAGATTAAGTAATCTTCATTAAAATCCCCACACAAGTATAAATTTGACGTAATTCTAACACAGTACTCCAATATTTCAAATAGTTTCGCAAAAAAACGTCAGTCAAGTGACTGACTCCAAGAACAGGGATGTGCTGGATGACATCTTTCATAGCTTTAATTTGTCGTGCACTTCGCTGGAGCCGACACGAATATTTACCAACAATAGTAACGTAGCATCCAGCTCAAAACTGGATGTTGTAGCCACGAACGTAATATGTCATCGTGACCATACAAGGGTTGTGTAGGCTAACCTTGGCGATCAACTAGCGATGATTTACTTTGTTTCACTGGACTTAGTAATTGGTAGTGATAATGATGTAAACCGCAAGACTTATAGAGACACCAGTAAGAAAAATCTTGATCGCTTATTTGACCTAGTGAGCAGTATTAACTTTAGTGGAGTCCTGAGTAGCGTTGGTCCGAGTCGAATAATCCTATGACTCGAGAAATTACGACTCGTAAATATTCCAACTCGAATGATTATTCGAGTTGGCCAGCCCGAGTCAGCACTTGTATTTGTTTACTTGATTTAAAAGTCGCGTGCCGCAGCTGGCCGCAGCTATTCATTCGTTCAGGGGATTTGTGCCGTTGCAGTCGTGTGCTCCTGACGTGTCGATGTGCCTGCGCCAACAATTGTTACTGACAATGCCGCCAATATTAAAAAAGCAGTAGCTGAATATTTACTCCAACAAAATCACTATTGCGTAGCGCATACTTTGAATTTGGCAGTCCAAGACTGCATAAAAAGTAACTCAGAATTTTCTGAACTCTTAAAAAATGCAAACGTATAGTTGTGTATTTTAAAATGAGTAAGGTAGCAAATTGTAAATTAAATGAAATGCAACAACAAATGGGTCTTCCACAGTTAAAATTGAAGCAAGATGTTCCAACAAGATGGAACTCTGCATTAATCGTGATTCAAAGATTAATGGATACCCGATCACCATTATCGGCTACATTGGGTTTATTAGAATCGTAACCACAAAATTTATGAGTGGTCAATTATAACACATTCCATTAGTCTTTTAATACCTTTGGAAAAAATGACGATCGAACTGTCAGGAGAAATGTATACTACGTTGTCCCGTGTCATTCCATTAGTTACAGGTATAAAAAGTGCAATACGAAATAAAATATTAGTAACACAAACAGGCAATAGCCTGCAATCAAAATTGTTAGATATACTTGACAGGTGGTTAGGACATTTGGTAACGAATTGAATTGTAGCAAAATCTTGTTTCCTTGATCCGTGATTCAAAAAAATGGGATATAGCATTGAAGGTAACGCAGAAAGTGCCATGCACTCGATTATAGATGGGTTAATTCAAACGACTGAAACTGAACCAATTGGTGAGATCAATAATCTTGCTCCTGTTCCCCCGAATTCTGTAAATGTTGAATCCGATGATGAATTATGGGATAACTTCAATATGGCAATGGGTGAGAATGTTTCTTCAACTGCTCTAGTTTCGGAATCTATGGTAGCCGTGAAACAATACTTAGACCTTCCGCTACTGGACAGAAAACATAATCCGTTAGATTTTTGGAAACTGCATCAACTTTTTTTTCCAGATTTATATAAATATATATATAAATATATATATATATATATATATATATATATATATATAATCTAAACCCCCGGATATACCCAAATGGGTGTAGGGGTGTATAATTCTAGTTCATAGTAAACTCCTTCCATTCATTCCTATTCATTGCTATCTGTCTAGCTTCACTCCACGATTTTCCTTTCTTCTTTAGTATTTTCCCTATTGCACTATCCCATGTCTCTTTTGGTCTTCCTCTCCTCATTTTTCCTTGTGTTTTCGTTTCCCATATTTTCTTTACTGGCACCTCCCTGCTCATCCTATGGAGATGTCCCCACCATTGCAGTTGTCTCTGTTCAATGAATTCGCCTACCGAATCTATGCCAAGTTCTTCTCTTATTTTGGTACTTTTCATCTTGTCTCTTTTCGTCACTCCTTGTACTCTTCTTAAAAATTTCATCTCCATGGCCTGTATTTTATTCTTGTCTCTCTCTGCTAGTACCCAGGACTCGCAGCCAATTGTCAATATTGGTCTGTACACTGTCTTGAACACCTTTATTTTTGTTTGCTTTTCAATTTCCTTCTTATTTATAAATCCCTTGCTCATTGCATAGTATGTCTTATTTGCTTTTTCAATTCTCTTATTAATTTCTATGTCTTGTGTCCAATTCTCGTTTAAGGTGACTCCTAGGTATTGGTACGTTTCCACTTGCTCGATCTCCCTTCCTTCTATTTCAATATGAATTACTTCCTTCGTTCTTGCTACAGCCATTGTTTTTGTTTTGCTTTTATTCATTTCCATACCGTATTTTGCTATTACCTTATTCCATATTATCAAGTTTTCTTGTAAATGTTTTTCACTGTCTGTTATAATTGCCACATCATCTGCGAAATCACATTCGGACAACTGCACTCTCTCCAGATTTCGGTACCCTACGTGCAATGCTCTTGTTCTCTGCTTGGCTTCCCTGATGATTTCATCCATGTACGTAATAAACAAGAGAGGGCTCAACCCACCTCCTTGCCTAACTCCTTCTTTACTTCTGAATATATCTGATGTCATGTTTTTGCTGTATACACAATTGTCCGTTTCCTTATAAATACTTTTCACCGCTCTCATTAGCTTGTTGTTTACATTCCTTTCGCGCAAACATTGCCACAACTTTACTCTTGATACACTATCAAATACCTTTTCCATATCCATGAACGCCAAATATACCTTTTTCCCTTTAGCTAGTGCTGTGCTTGTGATTTGTTTTAACGTAAATATGTGGTATTGTATACTCCTGCCCCTTCTGAACCCACTCTGCACCTCTGTTAATGTAGTTTCTATAGTGCACCTTAATTTCTTCTCTAATATTTGTTCGTATACTGCAGAGGAAATAGTCATAGCGGAAGTGATCACAAGAGAAAATAAAGAAAAAATAATGAAGGCAAAGAGTAGACTGAGAGATACGAAGATATACATTGGTCACAGAAACGAAGAAGAAGGGGAAGGGGTGCATAGATCTGGGGGAAGAGCACATACTTTTACACAGCGGGGTGGAGGAAGAATACAGAGCACAGGCAGGAGTAGGCTGCATTATAGCAAGTGAGTATAAGAACCAGCTTAGAAACTATGAATTTCACTCACAAAGAATCATGACAATAGAAATGGAAGATGATTTCAAACAAAAATACCGCGTATTTGCAGGATACGGCCCCAATGAAGACAAAAAACTAGAAATTAAAGATAGGTTCTGGGAGGAGATGCAAAGCATATATGAAAAATCGGATGTAGAGATTTATATCTTGGGAGACTTAAATGGTAGAGTTGGGAACAGGGAAGAACGATATGAAGGTGTCATTGGGAAACATGGAGAAGAAAATCTTAATGGGAATGGCAAGAGAATAATAGAGTTTTGCATGGAGAATAGCCTGATTATAACAAATTCGTTTTTCCAACCCAAAGACAAATACACAAATACACGAGGGCAATGGCATCAAGAAATGAAATGTCAATAATAGATTACGCGCTAACAGAAAAATCAAACAAAAACAAAATAACCAACGTACGAGTGAGAGGAAGTGCGGAAATAGGAAGCGACCACCACCTATTAGTAGTAGATTTAATCAAGAAGGCATCGCAAGCAAAGAGGGACAATGGAATAAGAAGCAAACCCGAACAAGAAAAAATCAAAGGATATAGACTCCAAAACCGAGACGTGCAGGAAAAGTATAGGGAAATACTTAGTAGAGAATTTATTAAGGAAACCGAAACCGCAGACAACCTAGAAGAAAAATGGCAGAAATTTAAAAACATTGTACTGAAGGCAGCAAGAGAGGCATGCGGCACCACCAAATTGGGATACAAGAAAAAACACACCGCCTGGTGGACAGACGAAGTCAAGTATGAGATAAAGGACAAAAGAAGAGGTGGAATGAATACTTGGAAACAAAGACGGCAGAGAAATTCAGCAGGTACAAGGCACAAAGAAAAAAGGCCAAAGAAACAGTGACGGAGCGAAGAGGAAAAGCTGGGATGATTTCGGGAAGAAAATGGAGGAGAATAAAAGGGACAACCAAAAGCTGTTCTATAAGGTTATAAAAAGTCTCAGGAAGGAAAAGACAAGCTCGTTACAGCTATTAAGAAATAAAGAAGGGGAAATTTTAGTAAAAGAAGAGGATGTCTTGGAAAGATGGAAAGAACATTTCCAAGAATTATTAGTGGAAAGGGATATAGGAGATAAACAGGAAAATCTGACACAGACAAAAAGTAGCAACAACAAAATCAAGGACAGTGAGTTAGAATATGGGGAAAATATTACTGAACAGGAAGTGAGAGATGCTAGACAGAGAACAAAAACAGGGAAAGCGGCGGGACATGATCAAATTACAGCAGAAATGATCAAACATCTAGACGAGATCGGGTTCGAAAAACTGCATCAAATAGTTAGGATCGTGTATAAGGGAAAAAAGATACCCTAGGATTGGGAGTATGGCATAATTATACCAGTATACATAGGTGGAGATAGAAGGAACTGTGACAACTATAGGGGTATAACCTTATTATCGGTACCGGGAAAAGTATTCGAATCTATACTTGAAGGAAGACTTAGAGAAAGGGTGGAAAAGGAATTGGAGGAGAATCAAAGTGGATTTAGGAGAGGGAGGAGTACCCAGGATCATATATTTAGCATACGGCAAATTATAGAAAAATACAGAGCACGCAATAAGGAAATATTTACATAGATTTGGAGAAAGCATTTGATAGAGTAAATAGCAAAATGATTTGGAAGACCTTGGAAAAACTGGGAATAGGAGAAGAATTAAAAGAAGCTGTAAGGAGTATCTACCATAAGAATCAAAACTATGTGAGAACAAGAAACATGACATCGGAAATATTTACCACATACGAAGGAGTTAGGCAGGGTGACACTAAGCCCACTGCTTTTCATAACAGCACTGGATGAAGTTATCAAAATATCAGTACCTGAGATGAGGAAACTTTGTGTGGGGTACAAAAACATGCAGATAGTGAGCGCCAACATATGCGCGTTTGCAGACGACATGGTGATATTTGCAGAGAATGAAAGGGATCTACAACACAATATAAATATTCTAGAGAAACAACTAGCCCCTTTTAACTTAAAAATTAATGAAAAGAAAACGAAAGTGATGAGAATTGCAAGAGAGAAGAGGAAAGGGCATTTAAAAATAATAATCGAAGGTAAAGAAATTGAGCAAGTATCGCAATACAAGTACCTAGGAGCGATTGTAGAAGAGAGCGGTAGTTTGGAAGGTGAAATTAATAATAGAATAACAGCAGCCGCGAAAGTGTTCCATAGCCTAAGAACTCAGTTCCTAAACAACAAGGAAGTATCGAAATAAACGAAAATAGTGGTGTTTGACGCAATATATATTCCAACACTCACATATGGAAGTGAAACGTGGGTCACAAATAAAAGACAAGAGAGCAGACTACAAGCAGCCGAAATGAAATATCTGAGAAGAACGGAGGGTATTTCAATGCTGGACAAAATCAGAAACACAGATATTAGGAAGTACCTAGGGGTAGCACCGATAAAGAAGAAAATAGAGGGAAATAAACTCAGATGGTTGGGGCACCTTAACAGAATGATGGAAACAAGACTCACAAAAAGAATATGGGAAGCAAGACCGGTTGGAAAAAGAGGGAGAGACCTGCAAAAACATGGAATGAAACAATATGTGAAATTTTTAAAAACAATGGTATAGATTTTAAGGAGGCAAAGACTAAAAGTGCGGACAGAAGTGAATGGCGGAAGTGGGTGAATGACAGTACAAAAGGATAATTGGACAAAACCTCGACACCCAATGGGTAAAAGAGGGATGGATTATGTATGTTATGTAAGTTTTTAAAATATTTTTTAATCGGTCATTTTTTAAGAATGTTGTCAACAATTTAAAATAAAAAATTATAAAAAGCTGCACAATACAAATATATCGGAAATAATACTAAATTAATAGCTCGGTATATCCGAAGAATTTCTCCGTCATTTCATGGCAAATTGTCGATATTTTTTAACATTTTGAACACCTTTTGTTTACTTAAAAATCTTAATACAAGTATCGACATTTTTATCATTTGTTTGTGTCGGCAAGTTTTAAGAAATTTTTGTTGCTATATTTTTAGGAAATCGCGTGGGTAATTTTTGAATCTTTGTTTTCTACTTTTGACAATAATTTCTAGTAATTGTGCCAACATTTTTCAATAATTTGTGTTGGTTAGGTTTAAAAAGTAGTGTCGAAAACCTTTTTGTTTTTATTTGCTGGAAATTACTCGACAAATAAAAATATTTATAGAAATTTTCGAATAATACCCTAATATCTCTGTATGAATAGTAAATGTCTCTGCAATTTAAAAACTATATGTCGGTAACTTTTAATATAATTCCCTCACTTGGTTAGTTTTTAAGAATCTTACATAACTGTTTCGAAAATATTTATCAAATCTGAAGGAGCTTGGATATTCACTAAGTTATTTAGATTATTATCTACCAAATAAATCAACATTTGTTATAATTTTAATTTTAGAGAATTTGTCAACAAATGAGTTTTTCAAATTGCATGCCTCGACCTTTTTTAATTTTTTTTTATTTGGTTGCAAGTTTACTAATTTTTAAATTTATTTGAAGAATAAAATATTGATCCTTCTTTTTGAACTTTTATTTATGTCAAATTTTCTTTTTGAGTTGCTTTCATTAAAATGTCCCATCTCTTTGTAGAAGAAAAGAATAATACAAATAAATGTTGATTAAAATCGAAGAAATGAAGTACTTTAGGGTAAGCTTCAGCAGCAGAATTTCCCACTATATTTAGGCTATGAGCCGCACAAGGGACATAAAATGCAGTTTTTCTATGTCTTTCAATATTTTTCCCCTTTTTGGCGATTTGGGGCTCCTCTGATGTAGGGGTCCCTGGGCAAATGTCCTATTTGCCCCTAGGACACAACAAAGTTAGAAACTACCAGCTTAATGTATTTATAATTTCCTTGTGGGTATCTGAAAGTATTAGATAACTATTCCTAACTTTATCAGTAGATGAACGATCCTTAATTAATCCAGATTGTTTTTAAATACCTACAGCTTAAAATGATATGAAAAGGTATCTGAACATATAGGGTCCTGCAACAGTGTGTCGGGCTTTCCTAGCGCCTTTCCTGTGAAAGATAGAAAAAAATGTATCGTACAAAAAGTTATTGGTTTTAAAATCTTTATGCCGTAAAATTATTTTCAAACATACTGGGTGTCCCAATTTTGCGGTATAACAAAAACAAACATTTTTTTAAATAGAACACCCTGTATTTATTCAAGTTTTCTCATGACATTTTTCAGCCTCTACATTGTTGTGCATTTAGTTTTGGATTATGTTACAGTGTTGCCAAGTTACAATTTTTTTCTGCAAATATCATGCATAAGCAAACTCTACTTTAAAAAATCGTAGCGACCACGTTTTTTTAACGTAATAATAAGTTTTAGCAATATTCTCACTGTGGTTAATAAGTAACATTTTGGCAGTAAGCAATTTGAATTTAATAACACAGGGTGTTCAGAAAAAAAATGCCAAACTTTGCAAATTTCAAAGTGATATAACCCATTTTTTTTTAAATGGAATCTCCCCTATTCCCTATTCCCCTATTCCCGCGCCTAGCGCGGGAAACGCGCTAGGCTAGCCCGACGCACTGTTGCAGGACCCTGTATAGCATGGTTAGTAGTATTTGGTTATTTTCGCAATTTGATAGTTAGCAGAAGCAAATTTCGCGTAATTAATATTTTGTAAAATTAACTTATCGAAGGCACTCGAATCTCCCAATTTGCGCCGTCGGAAGTAGGCTGCGTAATTTTGTGTAATTATGGTGGAGGTTCCGGGAAACCTGTTAATCACGGTCCGATTGGCGCCGGCTAGAATCAATCGGGAACAAATCAGGGGCGGCACGGTGGTCACGCGGTGATGGCAATTAGTGCAGACAGGTGTTCGCGTGTCGGCCCGCCACAAGTCCGGCCCTGGCCAGGCGGTCGGACATCTGAGACCGTTTCGACACAGTCGCACCCCCACACCGGTCATGGACGAGTAGCCGGCTTTGTGAACACTTCCGTTTACCCGGTGGTTAAAACATTATTAAAACTAACCGGAGGAAATGAGCATAACGAATACCACTTTGCTTTGTATGTGATTTATTATTATGCGTGCAAGGCATAAAAAGAGCCACCGACATTAAATATGTAACGATATGTGAAAGCTTTTGTTTTTTTACCGTTAGCAGTGCAATCTGGCCTTTTGTGACAATTTTTTGAGTTGATTTCGTTCCTCACGTTATTTTATGCACGATCCTTCTGTAACGTCCGAAAATAAATACTACCAATGCTACAGATACTTTATACACTCATATTTATTGCTTATACCTGTACTACTGCATCCATTCCTTCTATTTATATTGTGTGTAAAAATATGTTCCATCTTTTCTAAAATCTTAGTGGCCACAAATGGTACATGAACTCAATGAAGATGATCCAGGCAGAAGAATTGTATTTTGTACAATACTCAGTGATCGAATTTTATGGACCGATGAATCGAAATTTCAATTAGACGGGCAAGTAGATGTCTAGTCTAGAAAAAGGTTCTAACTTTGTTGATGTACCTCGGCAGACAGCGCTATGCATAAGGTAAAATTAGATGACGAAGCATGGCAACGTCAATTTTATGCAATGTCAATCAATTTGATTTTTAATGTCAATATAAAATTAACCGAATAGATAAAATTTATGCAATATTAGTACTCCAAATGTGGATAGTGGATAGTGGCTTGTAGATGTTAACACTCTTTTGATCAATTACATCTTATTTTTTTGTCTTATGCAAGATTCTGGGTAGCAACCCCGGTCTGTGTAACATATGCTGATGGGTTGCTGAATTCGTTATAAATTTTGCAAGGCTACAAATTAAAATACACACTTGACGCAGATGGAATGAATCGATTTAGAACGCGTTTGTAGCACAATGCGCGATAGGATGTCGCTAAAACGTACTTCTAAATTTCTATAGGGCATAAAGCAGACAGTAAAATTTTTAACACCGGTAGATTAAAATGCGTTCTCCTCAGCCTTTCATGCACGAATCAGCCTCAGAGTATCCTCCAGCATTATCCTATGACGATATAATTGTCAGGCGACAAAACCCATCACGGGGATTAAGTTTCGGGTGCGTTACATTTAATTTAAACTCCACGGCGGAGGGATGAGACGAATACACCACGCAACGACCGACGATGATACGACGAAATGATTTGTCGATTTTAACGCGAGTTGGATTCAATTTTAAGCTGACACAATAGACAATCTCCCCAAAGCGAGCTCCACTCAGTGATGCCACTACACCAACCATTATCACTAAGGAGCTACAGGGGTATAATACCCAAAGCACCCCTACATCATCCCATCTTTAAATATAAACACCAAATTGCAACGCAATTCAAGAATGATTTTTTTCATTACAATGGAATAAATACTTCCATTTCACTCAACACATATTTACTAATGCATTTTATTAAATTATATATATATATATATATATATATATATATATATATATATATATATATATATATATATATATATATATATACTTTAAAATAAGTAAAGCATCATTTTAATGCATATCTGCAAAAGTGCAAAAGTGATACTCTGAAAAGTGATAAAGTAACACTGGCATAATTTGTTTATTTTTTGTTTATGTCTTAAAGAATAATGGAAACTCTAAAATTCTGCTCAAATGATATTAATGGCATTGTAATCAGGGTTGGAATAAGTCATGATTTAAAAAAAAACAAAAATTAATGATTTTTTTCATATTTCTGATCAGGTTTTGGGAGTTTTTATATGATTTATATCAATTGATTTACAACACAATTTAATTCATATGATTTTTTAAATAAATGCTTGAATTTGAACAAGTATTGATGACAAAAATATTATGTAACTATACAGTTAGGCTGCTTTAGAGTAGATTATTGTAAGTAAGTAAAATATTTTTCTTTTCGTCCATTGTTCGGTCCATCACATGATACAGATACACAGAAATTTGTTTTAGTCATCAATACTTGTTCAAATTCAAGAATTTATTTTAAAAATCATTGAAATAATAATTGTTCACCTATTGGAATGCACAAACAGGGCAAAAACAATGATTAATTAAAAAAAATGATTTAAATCAATGATATATTTAAAAAAATCAGTTGATTTAAATCAAACCAACCCTGATATTAAGTGAAGTAAACGAATCCGTCAGTGTTACTGCTCGGGTCCAACAGTTTTTCTGTAATATTTGAGTTTTTTCCGTAACCCGGACTATTACCAATAACTTATTTCTGAGAAAAAATCGCGTCAACATCAATTTTGGCCCTATTTTAATGGACGACCGTGAGCTATTCAAATAATTTGTTAAATAAAATGTATCGATTGTGGTAAGAGTTGTGTGCTCTCCAGGTCAGATTTTTATAATTAACATTTTAGATTGCTAGTTAATAGTTATTAGGCATAAAATGTATAAAAAATATATGAAGGTAAGGTTTAATTAAATTTAGTTGTGAGAATAGCTATGTTGCAGATAATGAAATCATAACTTACAAAAAAAGGGGTAGGTTACTGGATTAAAATAAAAGGTTTTAAATATCAGCGTTTAGCACAAAGGGAATATGCCGGCGGATCTTGTTAACATTCAGGATATTCTCTAACTAAGCCATACACATTGCAGTCCGATAGCTTTAGCCCGATATAGCAGGCCATTTGTTCCTCGACACTGATAACCGCAAGGAATCTGCATATCTGATCAGACCAATTCTACTCGACTACCGTATTATGTAGACCGGCCCTAATAGATCTGGGGATTTCTCTTCCCTTTTAAATCTCATTTACACTCCTTCTTTTTCACCATCACGCCAAGAATATACCGCAACGTACAAGCCCGAATAGCCACTTACTTACCGTTGCTGACGTATCAATCTTAATGAAGCACACACACAGACGAATATACTGACGAGACGAACCTACAAATGTAATGACAAAATATCAGGTAATAACTGATATCTCCCTTTAGGTGCGATTTTTTGCATGTTATTGCCATAATAACATGTACTACCAACAAAATATTTTTTATCTAGCATATTTCAACTAATATTAAGTATTACTTCATTCATCGATGTGTGCATTTGATATTTTCTCGATCTTAAACATTACGTACAAAAACTAAATACATGTTAAACTATTCATCACATGTTCAATAACAATTCTTTTTAAAATTATTTAACAAAATACTTCCAAATAGGCTAAATATTTTTTAGCATAAAATTTCGTGGTCATACCACGGAATTTCAGTTATTATTAATAATTACCCTTCGGTTCAGATAATTATATAAAATAAGTCACTTTGCTCTAAGAGTGATCATAATTTCAGTTCACCTCAGAGATTAGTGAGAAAATATTTTATATTTCTATTTCAAAGTTTCTGCAGAAATCCCCCAGTAAGTTATACCCAATTCCTATCTGAAAGAAATAAAAACAATTATAAACTCCACCGATTAATTATAAACAGTCCAGAGGAACAGTCAAAGAAGTAGTAATAGCATCAAACGAAAAATATTTTGAAGAATTTGCAAACAAAATTGAAGAAAATAATTAAGACAACCAGAAATTATTTTATAAAGTACTAAAATCATTAAGAACTTAAAGAAATACGAAAACACTTACATCAAAAATGAAAACAGACCTAAGGGAAATAATGGAAAAGGGAAAGAGATAAAGAATAAACTTGCAAGATTTACTAGGGCAAACGGGAACGATTATCGACAAAAGAAATGAAATAAACACTACACAAGATGAACACACAATAACAACAGATAAAATAAAAGCAGCAATAAAATAACTAAAACATCTAAAAGCCCACGATGACAACAAAATAACATCCGGAATGATGAAAAATCTAGGAGAAAAATGAACAGAAGTATTTTCTAAATAGATAACAGAGCGTGGAAAGAAGAACATGCCACAGAATTGGAAAGTAGCATTAACAGTACTAATACACAAAAAGGGTGATGCCCCAGAGTGCAAGAACTATGAGGCATAAACTTGTTACAAGAACAACTATGAAGATTTATGAAAAAGTCATAACAGAATATACAATGGAATCATCACAGCGTAGATTTCGAAAAGGTAGAATATGCAAGGCCATATATTCACTATTAAACTAACAATAGAAAATAATTGTATGAATCCCAACCTGAGTTAATTTGATTTGATGTAAAACGCTTTATGCACCTATCTCAGGTAAACAATTTATATTTACTAATGTGAAATCATAAACTGTAAAGTTATTTGAAATGTACATCTGGGAATTACTTCGTCGGGCAATCAGAGACCGGTTTCGTTCTTATTAGAACTCATCAGTCCGATATAACTAGATTCGTAATTCCCTTTTTTTTTATAAAGGAGAGGAAATCTTCTGAAAGACACACCCCGTAGTGTCGGATTCCTACAGACTAAAACTCCGTACATCGTACTCAGAACACCAGAAGGCGTTCTTGAATCAATAATGAAGTACCGGTTGTTCACCATGACCTGTCGTATCATATTGATCTTCAGAAATGTTCAGCATTCTGATATGGCCATTTAAATGCAACCCGAAGGTTAGCATCTTTTAGGTTCAGCCGGCGTAGCTCCGGATTAAGTTAATAACCCCTTACTGGTCTTTTGCTAAATGCTAACTGGCAGTCACCAGGACTCAACTTAGTATGTGCGTCAGCGTGTGGTGCTTAAGGGTTGTCTGTATCTGCTGGCATAGAATATATATATATATATATATATATATATATATATATATATATATATATATATTATACATATATATATATTTTATTCAATGTATGGTGGGGGGCATGGCCCCTATCCCCCCCCCCCCCCCCCGTATGACCGCGCCTGTCGGCAAGTAGTGGCAACCAGGCTCTCAGACACTTGCTCTGGAACACATGCAGATGCGCTACCTGTACTTTATTATACGTCAATGCTGGACAGGCACATGTCAGTATAGGCTGAAGGAAGCTCTTATACAGCAATCGATTACTGTTGTACGAGAGCTCCGAATTCTCATTGATCAGGGGATACAGCTTGGAGAATTGACACAATGTATTTCATATGGCCCGAGAAGTGTTGCTTCTCAAATTGAGTCGCCGATCAAGGATGACTCCCAAATACTTTACCTCAGTTTTCCAGGGTATGACTTCATTATGAAGCATTGAAGTGCCTGTCTGGCCAGGCCTTCTCCTGGTAAACAGGGCCGCTTCGCATTTTTTTACATTCACTTTGATACGCCACATGTCATAGTAGCTCCCAAGTTCGTGCAGTTGCGCTTGAAATTTACTCAGAATGATTGGTACAGATCGGGAGGTTGCGAAGTAGGCTGTGTCGTCAGCGTAGAGTTCTGCTCTCTCGGTACATCATTGATGTACAGTGAGAAGAGCGTTGGCCCGATAACGTTGCCTTATGGCACACCGGCTTCGATATTTCTGGTAGAGGAGAACAGGGGATACAGCTTGGAGAATTGACCCCATGCCTTTCCCATGATCCGAGAAGTGTGGCTTCTGAAATTGAGTCGCCGATCAAGTATGACCCCCAATTACTTGACCTCAGTTTTCCAGGGTATGACTTCGTTATGAAGCATTAAAGTGCCTGGCTGGGCAGGCCTTCTCCTGGTAAACAGAGCCGCTTCGGACTTTTTTACATTCACTTTGATACGCCACATGTCATAGTAGCTCCCAAGTTCGTGCAGTTGCGCTTGAAATTTACTCAGAATGATTGGTACAGATCGGGAGGTTGCGAAGTAGGCTGTGTCGTCAGCGTAGAGTTCTGCTCTCTCGGTACATCATTGATGTACAGTGAGAAGAGCGTTGGCCCGATAACGTTGCCTTATGGCACACCGGCTTCGATATTTCTGGTAGAGGAGAACAGGGGATACAGCTTGGAGAATTGACCCCATGCCTTTCCCATGATCCGAGAAGTGTGGCTTCTGAAATTGAGTCGCCGATCAAGTATGACCCCCAATTACTTGACCTCAGTTTTCCAGGGTATGACTTCGTTATGAAGCATTAAAGTGCCTGGCTGGGCAGGCCTTCTCCTGGTAAACAGAGCCGCTTCGGACTTTTTTACATTCACTTTGATACGCCAGATGTCATAGTAGCTCCCAAGTTCGTGCAGTTGTGCTTGAAATTTACTCAGAATGATTGGTACAGATCGGGAGGTTGCGAAGTAGGCTGTGTCGTCAGCGTAGAGTTCTGCTCTCTCGGTACATCATTGATGTACAGTGAGAAGAGCGTTGGCCCGATAACGTTGCCTTATGGCACACCGGCTTCGATATTTCTGGTAGAGGAGAACAGGGGATACAGCTTGGAGAATTGACCCCATGCCTTTCCCATGACCCGAGAAGTGTGGCTTCTGAAATTGAGTCGCCGATCAAGTATGACCCCCAATTACTTGACCTCAGTTTTCCAGGGTATGACTTCGTTATGAAGCATTAAAGTGCCTGGCTGGGCAGGCCTTCTCCTGGTAAACAGAGCCGCTTCGGACTTTTTTACATTCACTTTGATACGCCACATGTCATAGTAGCTCCCAAGTTCGTGCAGTTGCGCTTGAAATTTACTCAGAATGATTGGTACAGATCGGGAGGTTGCGAAGTAGGCTGTGTCATCAGCGTAGAGTTCTGCTCTCTCGGTACATCATTGATGTACAGTGAGAAGAGCGTTGGCCCGATAACGTTGCCTTATGGCACACCGGCTTCGATATTTCTGGTAGAGGAGAACAGGGGATACAGCTTGGAGAATTGACCCCATGCCTTTCCCATGATCCGAGAAGTGTGGCTTCTGAAATTGAGTCGCCGATCAAGTATGACCCCCAATTACTTGACCTCAGTTTTCCAGGGTATGACTTCGTTATGAAGCATTAAAGTGCCTGGCTGGGCAGGCCTTCTCCTGGTAAACAGAGCCGCTTCGGACTTTTTTACATTCACTTTGATACGCCACATGTCATAGTAGCTCCCAAGTTCGTGCAGTTGCGCTTGAAATTTACTCAGAATGATTGGTACAGATCGGGAGGTTGCGAAGTAGGCTGTGTCGTCAGCGTAGAGTTCTGCTCTCTCGGTACATCATTGATGTACAGTGAGAAGAGCGTTGGCCCGATAACGTTGCCTTGTGGCACACCGGCTTCGATATTTCTGGTAGAGGAGGACTCCCACTCCGAGTAAACATAGAACTTCCTGTCCATCAGATACGAGTAAATGATGTGGATGTAAATATCCGAAAATCCCATGTAGATCAGATTGTATGAGACCCTCGTACCATACTTGGCCGAATGGTTTTTCAATGTCCTAAAACACTGTACCTGTGTTCTGGTTGTTATTGAAGCCGTGCGTTATGTTTTCCGATAACCTGGTTAGCTGCTAAGTTGTGCTGTGTTCCTGCTGAAACCCAAAGTGGGATCAGAATATTACGCTGTGATATCGTCTCCGTTAGGCCGCTGAGAAGTGTTCTCTCGAACATTTTTCAGGCGCGAGAACGGCTAATGGGTCGGTAGCTGGAAGTAAGCTTCAGCGGCTTTCGAGGCTTCGGGATTGCGATATTTTATTATTATTTTTGTTTTGTTTTTAACATACGTTTTACGTTTGTTTGTTTGTTTTGTTTGTGTCGCTGGCCTGGTTTTACATAAAATCAAATTACCTCAGGTTAGGACAGCCGGCACGGCTAAATGATCCAAAAATCTTGCGAGAGAAATCTCCCGTATAGTCGCTCACCTGAGCTCCGGGGAGATGGTTATCTCATGTAAATGAATTCATTTTTCGAACGAGAGATTGCACTTGCGTCCTCTCTCGCATATTAGTATTGAATCTCCTCTTTAATTGCGAAAATGTACATTTGGGATTTAGGTCAGCCGAACCCAAAGCTGCAAAAGCCATATTGGCCGAAAATAAGACAGCAGGTGACACTTGCACGAGTGCTAGTGATCCAAGTCAACTTCTGGAGTGTATGTTCACAAGCGGAGTGGATCCCAAAGCATGCGTCAATGGGCATCAAAATTCCTCCCTCTCTTGCGTGCAGCCAAGCAAGATGAGAATTCACTCGAGATAATGATTGTGGTCACACAAGCAGTAGTGGGGTGCCCGGGATACCCGGACAATGGATTTTAAATCCATTGTTAGCATTTGTCAATCTCGCGATATAAACACATGGTCGCAATGCTTAGTAACAAGAAAGGAATTAGTTCCTCAGACGGTGAAACGCTGCATGGTCTGGCTAGCAATATAGCTTGTAGTGGTACAAGTTCACGTCGTGTGCGACCTCAAACCCCAAATGGTGTGAAAGGGCAGGAAGCACAACTGCGATACACAGCAGAACGACATAAAGCGGATGTTATATTGCTATGCGAAACACACCTGCGCGAAGGACGGTCGCTGAAGCTGCCAAACTACATCACGTATCGTGACGACAGGTCAGTCGGTAGGATGGGTGGAACCGCCTTTCTTATAAAGAAGGGCATCCCCCATTACCACGTGGATACTCCACAACTGAACACTGTTGAAGCGACTACTATCGTTGCTAGTATTGGTGGTAAAGAGACCCTCCTCGTTGCAGCGTATAACAGTCCAAGTCTGCACTTAGATGTAAAAGACATCACCGCCTTGGTTAAGCTACATTCACCTGCTATAATAGCGGTAGATGTCAATGCTAAACACGCCGCATGGAACTCTAGATCTGAAAACTCTAGAGGTAGAACCCTGCATAATTATGCAACGCCTAATCACCTGGCTGTAATTGCGCCATCAGAACCCACCCACTTTCACCAATGTGGAAGTGCGGACGTCTTGGATGTAGCGATCCTTGGGGTATCATTAGCACTCACAGCAGTGGTCGCTGTCGGAGCTCGACTCTGATCACAACCCAGTGTTGCTGACGCTTAATGACCTCGAGATCATCCGGTGCCGCCCAGGCTGCACGCAGGTATACACTGTGGAATTAAACTGGGAATTGTTTGGCGAGAGGGTCAATGCTCGCATTGTACTCCCTATCAGTGGTGATTCATGCGATGCTGTGGAGCAAGAGGTAGTCAAACTCACAGAAATAATACAGGCAAGTCTCGAGGATTCCTACACTGAGATGCGCAGGAAACTGCCATCTCATGAGCTTCCCGCAGACATCAGGGATCTAAACCTGAGAAAAATCGATTACGGAAGCTTTGGCAGAAGTATCGAAGCCCAATTGACCGCAGACGACTCAATTATTTGACTGTTGAGGTCAAGGAGAGAGTCCGAGATCACAGGGTCCAGCGCTGGCGTGATGCCACCGTGGATATGACGACACAGGGTGGCCCCCTGTGGAGGTGTACCCGGCGGTTAACAAAAGCGAGGGCTCCAATTGCGGTTCTCCTCATGGAAGTCAAAGATGGAAACGTCATGGTTACCGAGCCAAAAGCAAAGTCTGAACTGTTTGCAACGTCTCTGGCGGGCCAGTTTACACCTAACCCGTCGAAGAATGAATATTAAAACAATAAAAGAAGAGAACATTGTATTAATTCTTGACGACATTCTCGTCCACCACGTCCACCAGGAGAAGGCCTGGCCAGCCAGGCACTGTAATGCTTCATAACGAAGTCATACCCTGGAAAACTGACGTAAAGTATTTGGGGGTCATCCTTGATCGGCGACTCAATTTGAGAAGCCACACTTCTCGGGTCATAGGAAATGCATGGTGTCAATTCTCCAAGCTGTATCCCCTGATCAATGAGAATTATAGGCTCTCGTAAAACAGTACGCGATTGCTGTATACGAGCTTCATTCCGCCTATACTGACAGATGCCTGTCCGGCATTGGCATATACAGAGTGAGCAACAATGTCTGAAGTCAAGTTAAATTTCCCGCCCAAAAAACTGGGGAATTTCTTCGCTCCAAGTTTATTATTAATTAAATTTACTGAAAATTCAAAAGATTTGACAGCCCCAGCCCAGTGCCGCCCGCGTCGTATTATTATTTATTACCATTGTGCCAATTCTTCGCATATAGTTATTTTGTCTTGTGCTTCATAACCATCAGTTCTTATCAGGACTACTCTGAGTAAATCTTTGATTTATGGTAAGTGATTTGCAGGTTTTAAGGTTATAAAATTATAAAAGTTAAGTTTTATTCTAAATTTACAGAGTTTAAGTGAAATCGCTTTCCTGTTGCAATGGTTTTTACACCACAACATGATGCCTTCATCCTGAAGGCTCATTATCGAAGTGGAACACTAAATGAAGACGGCACATGGACATATTTATTACAATCGTGTATGAATCAATTTAACGAAGCCTTCCCCGATGTCAACATTACTTACAAAATATTTATCCAGCATAAAACCCGTATTATTCAGCGCTTTGAAGGAAATAATTGTATTTGTAAGGGCAAGTCAACTGGAAGACCGTCTACCTTAACAGAAGAGATTGTTGCCGATGTCCAACAACGGCTTGAACAAAGTCCAACAAAATCTATAAGAAAACTTTCAGCACAAACAGGTTGGTTCTTAATTTTAGGGTGCAAAAAAGTTATTTTTTATCATTCATGCGGTCTTTATGGCATACAAATTTTAATGTTTAAATCCGCTTATAGGAGTATCGTATGGGAGTTGCCGAAAAGTCGCGAAGAAAATTCTCCATTTGCACCCGTATAAGGTATCGGTAGTTCAACAACTACACCCACTTGATTTTCAAAAAAGAATTGATTATTGCAATTGGTTTAATCAGCATTTAAATGATAGCGATATGCTGGACAGGACCTTTTTCACTGATGAGGCGTGGTTTCACTTATCAGGATATGTGAACAGCCAAAATTATCGTACATGGGCTACAGAAAATCCTCATACGTTCATCGAAACAGATTTACATCCACTTAAAATTGGTGTTTGGGTAGCAATTTCGAGACGTCTGATAATTGGCCCAATATTTTTCAATGAAACAATCAATGCGGAGCGTTACCGAACAATCATCCTGGGTGCATTTCTTAATCAGGTGCATGATGATGAACAAATAATGGGTTATTTTTAGCAAAACAGAACCACTGCTCATACTGCCTTTGCGACAATTAATTATTTAAGGGAATATTACGATGATCGATTGATAAGCTAAGGAATAAGGCCAGCACGTTCACCAGAAATCACTCCGTGTGATTTTTATCTTTTCGGACATTTGAAAAATAATGTTTTTAAAAATAGGATGCACAACCTAAACCAACTCCAAGAAGCAATCGAAGAAGAGATAAGAAACATAACTCCAGAGCAGCTCCAATATGTTTTTGAAAATAAAAAACGTAGAATTAACATCTGCCTTGAAAACGAAGGCCGCCATTTTCAACATTTGTTGTAAACTTTTATTGTAACGTTTTAAAATATGCAATTATGATTAAATATTTACATGCGTGTTTGGTTGCCTACCTATCAAACCTCAAGCATTGTTGCTCACACTGTATTAAAGTACAGGTAGCGCGTCTGCAAGTGTTCCACAACAAGTGTCTTGAGAGCCTTTACTGGTTGTCACTACATGGTGAGAAGCAGTATATTGCATAACGACTTCAATTTGCCTCAGATCCAAGAATTTGTTTGCCTACAGACTCTCGGTTGCTACAGCTAAGCAGAAGCCAACGCGAACGGACTTATCCAGGGTCTGGGTCAATATGATACAGACAACCCATGGATTCAGCACCGCACGCCGAAGCACATACTTAGTTGAGTCCTGCTGACAGCCAGTTAGCATTTTCAAAAGACCAGTAAGAGGCTATTAACTTAATCCGGAGCTACGCTGGCTGAACCAAAAAGATTCAAACCTTCGGGTTGCATTTAAATGCTCATATCTGAATGCTGAACATTTCTGATGATCAATATGATACGGCAGGTCATGGCGAACAACCGGTAACTTGTTTTTGATTCATGGACGCCTTCTGGTGTCCTGAGTATGGAGAGGTTTTAGACGGCAGGAATCCGACACTACCCCTATACCTTCAGAAGATTTCCTCACCTTTATAAAAAAAAATACGAATCTGGCTATATCGGACTGATGGGTTCTAATAAGAACGAAACCGGTCTCCGATTTCCCGAGGAAGTAATTCCCAGATATGCATTTCAAATATCTTTACAGTTTATGATTTCACATTAGTATTATAAATTGTTTACTTGAGATAGGTGCATAAAACGTTTACATCTAATAATAGAAAAATCAACGCAACAACATCAGAAAACAGATTTAGCATTTATAGACGTTGTGATCGCCACGCTCACTCGGGACTTTTGTGATTTTGTGATAAACTCGACCAAAATGAGTCAATTCTCATTGACATGCCCTTCAGCCGTCAGAACATTATATTATTATTATTATATATATATATATGTATATATATATATATATATATATATGTGTGTGTGTGCATTTGTATCGTGTTCGCCTCCATACACACATAAGGCGACCACACCTCCATCAGAAATAATGGTGCTGGGACTCTAATTATTACTTTTATGTAATTTATCAAATATAACTTTCAGAATATCAAAAGAGGGGTATGATTTGAAAATACTTTTATATACAATTTTTAGCTACATTCAACATTCGATTTCACCTCCGTACATGAAAAGCGCGATTCCGCCACCGAAATATATTTTTTGCCATATTAAACGTACCATTTTACCTCCGGCAATGTTGTCAACTGTAACGGAGCCAGTAAGTATAGTATAATGTAGCTTTGATCAGTTGTGATTCCTCTACGGAAAAGAGATGTCGAATTCTACCACTAGGAAAAAATGTTTGCCTCAATCAAGAGGACGGAAGTTAGTAGAACTTGCTAATGTAATATATATTAGTAACAGTAAGCAAAACAATCAACCAGGTAAGTTCTATTTTATGAAATTATGCAAGTAAATAACATATATACTAATAACTTATTTAAGACGCTAATTTGCACAAGAAGGCGATAACTAACAGATGTAGATGATTCAATGAATGGACGAGGAATGACATTGCATATCTCTTATCATATAAAACTCTCCACATTACCTTATAAAAAATAGTTGACAAAATTGAGTCTCCTTAGAAGCAATTGATTCCGTCCATTGTATCATGGTATTTTATCATATACTCTAAATTAAATAAGAAACAGATATAATTATAAAATATAAATCGTTGAATGTTACATGGTTATTTTATTTAGAAATTTCTGAGTCGCACATAAGCGAGCGACTGACAGAAATGTACGAAGATATAAACGAAGAATTAAATATTAAATTTAACGATGAAACTAACAAGAAAAGAAACGAGGATGCAAATAAAGAAAATATGGACGAATCGAACGAAAAAATAAACAATTTTGAGAATAATAAGATGAAGAAAACTCTGGTAAGTTGTGATTCTATAGTGATAAAAATTCAATCACAAACTACAATGTAGTGTTATGCCATATTATATTAACCAATATACAATATGCATCAATTTGATTGAAGGATTTGTAATAGGTAAATGCAGAAACCAATTAAATTCTTAGAACGTAAGTTTCACCTATCATAATATAACTTTATCATACAAGTATATTACTTGTTGAATACTTTTTAATTCAAAAAATCGTATTTAATCATTAACAATACTGCAATAAGTTTAAACATCGGATAATTTGGTTTATGCAATCAAGTACTTCACCTGAATAGCTAAGACACACTACATTTTGAAGTTATTTTTCAGAAATAATAATAATAATAATAATAATAATTATAATCCGTACTACTCCACTACCTGTGGTGGAATTGGTGACTGTAATATTTTTTTACACCCAATTACTTTTTTATTTTATTTTTATTTATGGCTCCTCAACTACCTAAAGTTTCAAATACACATGGTGCGTCAAATACACATCTTTAGACCTGTTTTTGAAAAAAGGTTAATATACAGTGTGCCTCAGTTACTTCCAGACATAGCAAAATTAACATTGGTGAATTATGTAAGGATCTAAAGATGTGATTGTCACAAATGAGACAGCAGATAGTTGAATTAATCAAATTTACATTACTGTCATATAGCTGTTATTTTTAGAATTTCCTGAGTCATTACAATTATCACCATTTAATTATCAATAATCCTTTAAATAACTATGTAATATGAACATTATTTGACAGAAATATATTTCTGCTCGTTTCAAATATTTTGTTTTGGCCACTTAGAAAGAATATATCCCTCATGGCATTAGTTGATCTTTATATGTTATTTTCCAATGTTAATTTTGCTATATCTGGTAGTCACTGAGACACACTATATTACGAGATTGAAATACGAGGCACTTTCGACGTGCAATTGTTTTCCCGCGATATTTAAAATAATATCATTTTTTAACTAAAGTTTCACATCAAATTTATTACATAAATAATATTTTAAGTAAAATCGACTGAAATGATTGATCATCAATTATATACTCCTACCTTCGGCAGGCCAATTCCATTAAAATTAATCAGAGCTACGTTAGGTTTCGAAAATGATAAATATTAAAAGTCAACTCAAAATCCGTTCCCGCTCTTAAGATATCGGGTCGACAAAATTCAAGGTACACAAATAGAGGTTTTTCTATAAACTCTTAGGATAAGGTGCCACCAAAACGCGTACTGCCGGTAAAATTTGTATTTTTTCACGATAGCAATGTTACATCTATACTAAGTATGATTAAGACAAAATATAGTAGAAGAACAGGCAATTTCCATTAGTTTATATATCTCGAACTCCAGTCAGGTAAATCTTGATTAATCAAATATATAATTTGTGTAGGTTCATTTTCAGTTAAAATACTTTAATGCAAAATACAACCCATTCGAAAAATCTTTCATTTGCAGAAATGGGTCTTGGCAAAATAATTTTAATAATGAAGTAGTACACAGTTTTTAGTTTCCAAATGTAACAGAAATACATACACATTTTACAACAAATAATGCTGATAGTGAACGCGAAAAATCACCATCAACATTTCAATATTCATCAAGTTTCTATTTCCCGATTCTGAAGAGGATACTAATTCAAATTCAAAAATATATCCGTTCTTTGATTCGTCAGGCAGTGAAAGTCTCGTTATTCCAGTTTCCGAACAATTGCTATTAAGTCAAGAAAAGGTTGAAAATAACAACAATAATCTGTCTGATGTACAAACACAGAACGAAGCAAGATTTGAATTAATAAATACCTACGTTAATCAAAGCTTAGATAAAAAGTCCAACAAACGAACAGTTTGCAAATTTTGTTACAATTCGGTGACAAATTTTGAGAGACACCTGGAAAGACATCATAAATAAGAAAAAGAAGTAATAGATTTTTTGAGACTTTCAAAAAACACAAAGAAATGCAAAAACATGCGACGAAAAATAATAGCTATTTTAAGATATGAAACTCAATTAAAAGAATTTTTCGAAAGTAGCAATACTAATTCTAATAAATTACCATGCATTCATTGCAAAAAACTACTTTCAGCTAATTATTTTCGGCGCCACTACAAATTATGTTCTGCTAAACCAATAAATCAAAATTCTACCAGAATTCAACATCAGCAATTATCTCAGACTCTGCTAGCGACTGCTGCAGATTCAGGAAACACTGCCGCAACTTTAAGAGTTAGAAATGAAGTATTTCCTAAGATGAGAGCCGATTTAATATATTTCGTGGCGAAAGAAGATCCTTTGATTATATGCTTTGAGGAAAATTATTTCAAGAAACATAAACGGGCACAAATTGTTATCGCTTGTTCCAATAAATTGAGAGAATGTGCAAGATTGCTGATTGAAATACGATCAAGTTGTTGCAAGCGCAAGAACCATAAGTGGTTATAATGAGGAAAATAAACAATTCAAATCTCCAAGCTTAGCGATGCACTTGGAAACTTTTTTAAAACAAATTTCAGATTATTGCACTCATTTAACAATAAAACAGATATTAAAATATGACAATGTAGAAGAAAAAATAAAGGATATAACAAGATTCAGAAGAATGGTGGAAACTCAATGGAATTGTGAAGTATCTTCATTGGCTACAAAGGATTTAGGTGAAAAAAGATGGAATAAACCAGTAAAACTGCCTCTAACAAAAGATGTAATTAAATTTAAGAATTACATCGTAAAGTCTGCTGATGAAAATATGGATATTCTCAAAAAGGATAATACCGACGAAAAGACCTTTGAAAACTTAGTAGAGGCTACATTATGTTTAACAATTTTGTTTAATCGAAGGCGAATTGGAGATGTCCAATATGTTAACGTTGAATCATACTTAAAAGAATTTGAAATTATTGATCAAACTAAATTTATGGAACAACTGACGGAATCCGAAAAGATATTAACTGAAAGTTATAAACGACTTCCAAAAAAATTGCAACAATATATCAATCTATTTCTTGAAGTGCGGCGGGAAACTAATATAGTTCCTATAGAGAATTGCTATTTGCTTGCGTATTCCCACATCAAAAACCAGTGGATTAGGGCTGATGTAATTATCACAAAATTTGCTAAAGCAAGCAATCTTTCGAATCCAGAAGCAATATCGTCGAATCGATTGAGAAAGCAAATAGCAACGCTTATGCAAATAATTAACTTGGAACAAGAAGACTATTCGCAATTTGCGAAATTTATGGGCCATACGGTGAAAACACATAAAGAATTTTATAAGTAAGTAAACTTCTTTTATGAAGTTTGTTTTTATATTAAGCTTTTTTTTAGAATAACACAAAATGCATACCAAACAGCAAAGATATCCAAGTTAGTAGTTATACTATGGGGATTCTGATCCAGGTCAGGTTCGTTTTCGATTAATTTAATCCGCGGTTGATTCGCGGATTAATCAATTACCGCGGGCGGTAACAATGGGTTGATTGTGGAAATTGCGAGTAATTTAATCACAATTGCAGGATAACAATGGAATAATTGCAGGTGCATTACTGCAATTACAGGTACTTTAATTGCAGGTTAATTGACGATCCGCGAATTTAATTGTCAGTCTAATCACCGCGAGCAGTAACAATAGATTGATTGCGAGTAATTTAATCACAATTGCAGGATAACAATGGAATCATTGCAGGTGCATTACTGCAATTGAATCACGTGGTGTTGGGGTGGGAGACATGAGTTGTTAAGGTTTGAGGTTATGTTTAAGGTTTGAGGTTATGTCGCCTTCGGTCCCCAGTCCCCAGACTTCAGGTTATATCTATGGTTTGAGGTTATGATTTGTACAACGGGGTGCCCCAGGGGTTCGTATGTGGGACCCTGCTTTCGCCAAGCACGGGGCAGGCGCCCCGCAAAGGCCTACATCCATACGCATGCACCCTGCGAACGCCGACTTGTGGTCGCACCCCTCCACATCTGAATTTGTTTACAAGTCGCCGAGCTGGAGAGTGATGTGCCCATGGATATTCATATGCGGGGCCTCAATGCTACCGGTAAGCACGGGGCACCCCCTCCCCCCACATTACTCTCGGGCCACGGAGAAAAACGTGTCGGCTGTTTCCAAAAGCCGCGTCGCCGCAAGGAAGGAACCCTTCTAACGAGCGATACTTGTACTATAAAAATACAAGTGATAACCGAGAATACCAACTGTCATACCAACTTAAATCTTTCATAATCCCTGTGATTTGATAATATACGGGTACCGATTGAGAAATAAATTTCGTGGCAATATACGAGGCCGTAAAATATTAAATCGTATGCGAGTGTAAATTCAAGATGGAGTCCGGCGTAACATGTACAGGAGGATCGGTGTAACAACGTGTACCGAGAGTTCAAAAATAAATTAAATATTATATTGAGGTAAACGGGTAAAACGTACATAGTCTAATTGTTTTTCTCGATAAGTATGGAATAGATGTCGGGGTTGTGTAAGATAATAAAGTAATATTAACTCTAGGTGACACTACAATGTTTAAAAATCCATTTAGTTATTAATTCATTTGTTAATGCCTGGCGAAAAGGTGTAGGCGTTTTTATCAACTAAAAATTGTAAGTCTGGCGATAAAACTTCTGCGGTTTTATTTAAACAAGGATGTGTATATTTTCACACACATAGGTAAATATCAGCATTAATTAACTACGAGCGATCACCGGCAGATGCCCAGTATGCATGACACACCCGTCAAACAAGCCATGATGAACCAAATAAGAAGAGGAAAGTGGAGGAACACCTAGCACCTATTTTAAAAACACATATTTGGCTTGGTACAGAGACTTAGAGTAGATGTGACGATGATCTACAGATACCTGTAATTTCCGTATCAGTCGTGTGTCACAAAGGCCACAACAGATGGCGCTCCAAACGTCAAATTCAAACTTACGATAACGCCGTGAACCAAGGTGCGCACTCACGTCGCTACATCCCTAACAAAAGCCTCCGCAAGGTTCGGCTCCTCCTATCTCCGCAATCCCCTCCCCGCCAACGGCTCGCCATTATTATTAGTATGGCACGAATTAATTTTAATTACGAAATGTGTCAATTTAGCGCTAATTAATTTGAATTATCTGAATCATCGTATGTTGTCGGTGGTTGTCGTCATCGGTGTCGCGCGAGTTTTGAATTATTTGATTATTATATATTAATTACATTAAATATTTTTACTGAATTAGAGCCCATTCATTTTCGGTGTGTTTACAAAGCGCGAGATTAGCGCAGTGCGTCAACTGATAAGAACCGTTTTAAACGTTTGTGTCACTCAGAAGAGGAAGAACCCAACACACAGGAGGAATCAAAAATCTGGACGGGGAACTGCTAACGCAAGAGAAAGAAGTGTTAAATATATATTCTTGCAACGGAAGAGTGGAAGAGCAACGAATGACACACAAATGTGCGTTTTTATCAACTAAAAATTGTCCTTTGTCAAACAAAAGATAATAAGAGGGAAAAATTTGATAACAGGTTCCACAAACGCAACAATTGGTCGCATCATAAATGAGGATTGAGTAACCATACTTTTGATTGACATTTGAAGTAACATAACCTCAATATCATTTTACATTAGTTTTCAAGCAAAGCATTTTTAGTGTTGCCATGTGTAAATTAAACTGTTGGCGATTTGTTGTTTTATTAATTAACTGAGCATTAATTAAATTGATTGAAATTGAAACGCACATGCCCAACAACAAGGACATTATTATTCAACTGATAAACAACAACTTCACTCTTAAAACAAACAATAAAGAATCTAAAAATAGACTCCAGAAACTGATGGGCAAGCATCTCATCAAAACAGTCCGAACCCAACAACAGCTAACTACCACACCGAACACACAACATACATCACACTACATAATCCTCTGGAGTTGAAAAGGAAACCCCAGACGACGAAGATATTGGCAAACAACTCACTAACAAGAAATACACTTATAGATACTGCAAACGCATCATAGCAGCAAGTGCTTCGCATACGATCACACAACCGAGGAATGCAGGAAAGGAAAAACATTCACCAAGTGTCAAGGGGTACATCACGCAACTAAATGCGATTCGCCACAGCCACCGAAATATGATGCCTGCAATGCAGAGGACCACGCAGCGTGGTCACCCAGATGCTCAAAGAGACCGACAACACTCATAGAAGGCAACCCCAACATAATTATCAAAAACATAAATAAAAAATCTACAGAAATGACAAAGTCAGCCACTCATAACAATAGAATCCATAACCCACTAACTATACACGACCATATCATTATCACATACACACATGACATAAACAACACACAGAACTCTAACAGAGAAGAGATTCTCAAAAAGCTCCGCAAACGCTTTATAATTGACCATGACATTGACACACAGGCTGTATTTCCCGGTAACAGAATGTATACAATCATGTTCGACAAACAAGCACCAGATAGCGTACCCCCGACAGAACCCTCAAATCATACCACACAAACCATTATGCATGCACAGAACGACCGACTGACCTTCATATACGCAAACATCAACTGCTACAGTAAGAAACGGACACTAATAAATAACTACATAGAGAATAACAACATTCAAGGTTGCCTTTTCGTAGAAACCAAGACCAAATCACAGAAATCATACAAAAATAAGGATACATCAACATCAATGCACGCGGAGGATCCCTGGTACAGGTATCCTCCACACCACATGTAGAGCCAACCCGCCAGTACTGAACAACCCCACGAAATGATTGCCTCTACTTTACGATCCCATTTGACATTGACAAATTTCACATCTTTCTGATATACATTTAATCACACTCACCAATCGAGCAGATCATCGCCATAAAAGCACCCCTGAATAGATATTCGATTATCATTGGTGACTTTAATCTAAACCCCTAGAAGAGACGTCAACTACAAACGTTCATAAATAACTCTGACTTCAGAAGACAATACACACACAACCAACACTATTCATGCCCAACAATAATGACACCACCCCAGATATACTACATACATTCTGACAATCTAACAAATAATATAAGAGACATCGAAGTAACACCAGACCTTTGCTCAGATCACTTGGCTGTTAAATTTACATTTAAATTAGACCGACCACCAACTGCCGAAACAATCAAAACAAAAATCAATCTCGAACATACTTGAACGAAATCGAAAGAGAAGACATAGAACTACATCACCTAACGGAATTTCAGACAAAACTCACCAGCTCTATAATAAAACATAGCCCCCAAACAAACGGAAGATTTTACAAACACAGACTACCTAAGTACATACTTATACTAATCAAGTACAAGTGACAAACGTGCAGAGAATACACTCTGACAGGGGGCAGAAACACAAAAAAAAAAGAATAGACTAAACAAAACCATACAGACAATGACACGGCAATAAAAGTCACATAAATGGCTCGAAGTATACAAAGAAATTGAGAGAGACCGAGGAACAATCTATTGGACTAACATTAAACGACAGACAAAATACAAAAAGACGTCACGTACACCTACACTCCTACAAGATATTAAAAAAACATACGATAGACGAACATAAGGCATACGCCTTCGCAAACCACTTCACATCTGCTTTCACCCCCATCGGCGACACTACATATAACAACGATAACTCCACAAACGTGAACGACTGGTACGACAGACATTTTAACCAAAACACAGACAATAAGGAACCGCCAAACATAACAGAAGACGAATACTATGACATACTAGATACAGGTAAAAACACCGCCCCGGACAAGATCTTACCACAAAACACCTTCTTCGAAGCCTATCATACAAAATACATAAACACATAATATCTATTATTTCATGATAAAATAGCTTAATATTTAAATAGACTTAAATCATACTAGTAGCTGATTAAAATATTTTTAAAATGTAGTCACGGGTGAGACGCTGTGATACACATGTGAGACGCTGTGAGACAGCTGTAAGACACCTCTGAGACAGCCGTAAGACACCTCTGAGACAGCTGTGAGACACCTGTGAGATACCCGTGAGACACCTGTTGGTGCTGGTGGTGCTGTTGCTGGTGTGGAGGTGGTGGTGGTGCTGTTGCTGGTGTGGAGGTGGTGCTGGTGATGGATAATAGGTTCGCATAAACAAGCTCTTCGAGTACAAATAATGTTAGAGGGCATTTACATGTATAGTGATGCCGTATTGTCAACATTTGAATGTTTCAAACAAATGACTCTAATTAAGTGTTTTATTAACCTACAATAAATAGAGAAATAATAATATGATTTATTACTCATACATATCTTCGAGTAGCTAGGAAGCTGGATCTGTGAGTCGCACCTGCTTAATTTTAAATAATTCAGCCGACCAATTTGGCATATAACCCTCCGCGAATAAGACCTTGCGAGCACCGGAAATCGGAACAGGATCATATGCGCTGTTTCCGCCATTACACTCGATGGTAATAACGGTGGGAATGTCTATCCATGCATACCTCCCCCTTAGGCTAAACGAGCGATAAAAACTATTTTTAATAGCTCTAATCGTCCGCTAGGTCATAGGTGCATTGATTTGTAAATTTTTTTTACCCGCAGTAATTTTTAGGTGTTATTTTTTTACGCATTAGAAGGTTAAACAATTTAAAAAAAAACGGGGGTCTAATATACTTTTTTGCACGATTGGTTGTTTTATCAGTTTACCATGTCTATTTCCATAACAGTAAGTTGTTGTTACTGTAAGTAATTTACTTACCATTCAGTGAACGGTAAGTGAGAAAAATTGAACTCAATTTCCGGTAGAACCAGAATTGATAGAAACATGTACGTATTTTCTTTTGGAAGATCGCGATAAACCATGTCTATGGTTTTTTTCTACTTTTTATTTCAAAAGGAACCCCATAAACTTTGACCCAATAACTTACGTGGCACCCACTGTACACATATAAATAGATTTTATATTATACATGTATGACGCATGAAACGTATTTGGAATTATATTCACCAATACCTTCATCAATAGAATTGTTAGTCTCAAAACTTTGGGATTATTGTTTGAAATAGGATGATGTCAAGATCTTAAAATATTTTCTTCTTTATTTTCGATGTACATATTTTTATTTCGTTCTTCTTCTCGCTTCGTTTGCTCACAAGAGTTTGATAATAGATCATTTATTTATTTTTATCTTTATCGCACGTTGTGAAAACATCATCAATAAAAGTAATAACGAAATTAATAAGAACGAGTACAAGTATGTTTATAAAGTAGGGATAGATAGATAAACTGACTAATAGAATGACTTTTACAGCGCCGAGTTCACTTAAACTATAGACGTAAACATTGGTGCGGTATTACTGTAGTAAACTAGCAATGGAAATTAGCAAAAAAAGTTTTAATGTCAAAGATTGACGCTGGCTGGCATCGCACATATGCGCGACGCGGCTTTTCTGAGTATCGGGGCGATTCTATGTCCAGCGCATCCAGACAGTCGGCAACACCGTCGGACTCTTGAAAGCGTCTAACTGAACAGAAATATATACAAATTGACGCCGCATGGTGGTCGTTTGTACAAAATATATACGCAGGACGTTTTATGGATAGTAGACTGAAAACCGGACGTTCTAATGATAGTCTGAAAATAAATATACGTGGACGTCATAAGGAAGAATTATGAAAGGAGTATCAGCTTCCAAATTCGCCGGCTAGTAGCTAGTAAACTTACTAGATGTAATCGACGCTTTAGATAGTCAAAGTTGAAGAAAAAGCCTAATATGGGTAGTGGAGTTATACCAGTACAGGTTATGTTACTATTATTTTCCGTTGGATCGCAGTTGAAACATCAGGCAAAACCTGCAGAGCTACTTCAAGGAGCCAACGATTTTACCACGCTACTGGAATATTTCAAAGCCCATAGGACACCGACCAGACATTATAGGCAATCTAACAAACATCCCATCAGGGACTGAAAGATGGCCCTCATTGAAGAATTCTCCAGCAGAACTAGTAGTACGATAATTTGCTTCTAGTTAGCCAAACGAATTGTCAAAAAATGAGTAGTAGGAATATTATAAAAATTAATAGAAGGTACAGTATTCGCCAGAATAAACAGTACTAAACTTTAGGCAACCAAGCATACGCATAGTACTAAATATGGAGTGGTTGGTAGCCTAAACTTTAGTACTGCTTATTCTGGCGCATACTGCACACTCATCGGCGGCGGCGGAGCCGTGTTTGTTTCAGAGTTTGCGCCCCCGAAGGGGGGCCTTCCTCTGTGGCATGACTGTACACTCATGGACTCTAAAAATGTCACTGTCGCTAAGAGCCAGCGGTTTGCCATCCTTGTCTCGTCGACAAAGGCAGAGACGAAGCTCCATTCGGACGAATTTGGCATTCAGTCACTGAGTGGCGGCAATCTAAAATTTACCTGATGGGGCTTTGGGTCCCTATTATCTTTGCATCCCATAAATAAAAAAAATCTACTCAGGTAGAGTTTTGACAAATCGCTTAACTATTTATATAGTTTTAAAAAGCGGTGTGCAAATTATGTTCGTTTCCTCATTCGACTGGTTAACGAGTGGTTTATTATTACGTTTATGAATTTCTACGGCTTCTAGAAGATTAAGTTGCGTGCCTTCAATACAGTTATGTAATATTTTTAAGTTTTCGATTTGTGGAAATGCATATATACAATCTAAACTATGGTTATCGAATGCACTACAATTTTGATTATGTGAAATGGCGCGAAAATGTTCGGCATATCGTATTTTAAAACTACGGGAACATGCCAATTCAGAAACTCCAGAATAATTTATGCGATCAATTTTGTCTATGGCATTGCATAAAATATTTGCTAATTTATTGCAGGGTTTAAACGCATTTTTTTATAATCAATAATCAAAACACCTGAATATTTTGACGTCAAAATTATTTAATTTCTAAAGATGGTGATGGCTTTTGACACAATTTCTGCCTTTTATTGTAAACTCAGAACTGGAGTCATTTTCTATTGATAAATAAAATTTAAGTCAAATAATTAGTTCCAAAATATTAGTTTTGATTTAGATAAATGTGAAAGTGAGAAAAATTGTACTCTTTAGCATTGAATACTGCGCCCATAAACTGCCTGGGGGGCTTCAGTTTTCCACTTCTCATCACAAAATACGCTAACAAACCCTTTTTATTTAAAGCAATCTTCTTTGCTTCACGCCATTCCTTAAAAACCTTGTATGTCTAGATGAGTAACGCTTGACACCTCTACTTTGTGATACATTGTGAAATAGGTAAAAAAACACACACAGGTTACTTTGTTAGTATCACTTAGATTTATTTAGTCTGTTCACATCGAGTCATCGCTTCGCTCCTCCTCCAAACAATTGTCTTCGAACGGTAACAAACTCTTACCGTTCTCCATACTTAATATACTATATAATGTCTAGGCCGTTTTAATCAGATTATATGAAATGTAAACGGCGTTAAGCTATATGGGGGTCGTAAAGCGTTGGGGGGGGGGGGGGGGGTAAAGCGATGGAGAATCTAGTAAATGAGCAAGTGTATTTTGACAATACGCCGATATTTGATGGTATTATTGAAAGCGCTGGAGTGAAATTGCTGGAAGTGGGAATTAAAAATTGGTCTTCGGCTCGAAAATGCCTGTTGACGCCGGCTAATGCTGCGAGGAGGCTTGCATGTTGTCAAGAAAATTTAAATAGACTGGAGGAAAGTCGTATTTACCGACGAAAAAACATTTTCGTCTTCTGATGATGCTCTTTGGAGTCTCTCTTTGGAGAATCAATGGAACAAGGTTTGAACCGTAGCATGTCCGGCCGAATAACAGGAGCGGGCGAGTTTCTGCTGGATATTAGGGGTGGATAATGGAAAGTGGTCCTGGAGTATTAGTTCAAGTGTCGCCTCCAAGATTTACTTCCAGGGAATATGTGGATATTCTTGAAAACAGTCTAATTCAGACGGTGAGAAGAACTGTATACCAGGAGGAGGAGCTGGACATAATTACGGTTGTGCAGGACAATAGTCCGATACACACGGCACGTGTTGTCCAAGAGTGGCTGGACGACAATGCCAATCAAATAGAAATTATGCCATGGTCTGCGAAGAGTCCAAATCTAAATCCAATTGAGAATATTTGGTTTGCCATGGTTCGTGCCTGGAACCCAGATAATATTGAGATCCGGACTATTCAGAATCTGCAGCGCCACGTCTACGAAAAGTGGGAAATGTTAAGAGGCAAACATGTGTGCAGAAATTATGTGGTGTCAATGCCGAACAGACTACAAGAATGTATAAATAATAATGATTTTTATACCACATATTAGTTTTTATATATATTTTTTTAATAAAAGATTTATTTTTATATTTATTATATCTTTATTTATTCCTAACCAGTACTAGTTTGGGCTGTTATGCCATCATCATAGACACAATTCAAGAAAGATTAGAATAATGGTTAATACAAATATAAAATCTATTATTAATAATAGTGTATGTGTTGTGCTAATATTAGTGTTAGTGTGAGAGTTAGGCTTATAAGGCTATACTTCTCTTATTACATAAAAGTATCCTATGATTTTTCATTGTTTGCATTTATTTTATTGCTGCAATTAGGTTTTCAGTTTGCGCATAAAGCCTAAAGTTTTGGAATTTTGGTTTTATAAACACCGTTGTTTTGAAAATATATAAAACTCCTTTTTTGCTAATTTGTTCTGATAATATCTTCTATTATTAATTATATTAATAACAACTATATGTTTTGAATTACTTAATAAATTATTTCTACAATCACTATAATGTAGGCTCTTTTGCTCGACACTGACAACAAAAAGTTGATAATAAATAACTATGACGTATTAAGAGCGAAAAGTGATATATTATTGCTTGAAAGTGAGAGTTGGCATTAACTTGAAAGCAATAATGCCAGTTTTTGCTCGTATTACATACAAAATATTTTCTAAAATCACTTAAAAAGTGATTGAGTTCTTTAAAAATAATTTTGATTTATTAGTTGCTATTGACGACGCGCATGTTTAGTTTATATTGTGCGGCGAGCGAGAAAAACGAGTCTTAGATAAACGTCAACTTTTCGTTGTCAGTATCGAACAAAAAAGCTTACTTTATTTAGTTATTGTAGAAAAAAGATATTAAGCATTTCAAAATGCAAAATGCAAAAATGCAACCAGTTAATTTACTTCGACGATCGCCTATTGAGTTTGAAATAATGCAGAAACTGTTTGGAAGAATAACATTTACTGAAAAGATAATAATAAAATATTTTTTCATGTGTCCAACTTTCTGGCGGACACTATATAAATCAATGATGTAGAGTCTTCATTGTAGACGAAACATATTTTTCTTTTATGGGATGCATACATAATAGCGGACCCAGAGCCCCTCGATGTAAATTTTAGGGAGTCGGTCACTCAGCAAGAACACTGAACCAAACACTGAACGCCGAATAGCTCCGAATGCAAACACCGTCCTCATTGCGCTAGACGAGACAAGGACGGCGAACCGCCGTGTGCCAGCGACCAGTGACATTCTTTGAGTCCATGACTGTACATCCTTAGGAGAATAACGTTTTCGGAAATAATAAACAAAATGTATATTTCGTGTAACTGTGAATTTGATATATAATTATGTCCAGGTAGCATAATAAATATTTATTTTGAAACAACATTTATAGTCTGTAATTATTTCACCCTCAGAAAGGTTTTGAAAATGTACATTAATTTTTCCTTTTCTACTTTCTTAATAACTGGACCAATTTACCGCTGCGTTGATCTGTCTCTTGACATAGTTTCAATATTTTTTTTCGCAGATTGTGGCCATCACTTTTGAGGCACAATTATCGACCAACTTGGCGTAGGTTAGATCAGTTTAATCACAATCGTCAAAAATGCAACGAAAAATAATGTATTCGTCATTTCGCCCAGGACACTCTCCACAGCCCTCTTATCAAACTAAATTCAATACCAGATATTGAGAAAATACTTTGAAATTTACTATAATAAGGAATCAAAGTTAAAATGCAAAAAGTTCTCAAATAAATTTTAAATGTTCTTATAGTAATCCATTCCAAAGTTAAATATTAAAAAAAAAACTTGGTTTGTGAACTAGAGATTGAAAACGACTATCATCAAAATCCAATCTTTTGGTTAGCTCCGATTTAATGGTCAAAATTGCCACACCCTTCCGGCATGCTTCGGTCATTGTAGAACTTGCATAATTTTATATCCTTTTCAAGACACAGAACGACCTTTCCGCTGAACAGTTGGACGAAGGGGTCGTCAAAACAGTCTCATTGCGATACAAACATAAGGGTATACATAAAGTTTAAGTATTGTTTTTGGACATTGTTCCAATCCTTTCATAAATCCAAACAAATGTATACACTCGTTCACAAAAACTTCCGTTGTTGGTAGATCTTTATCTTAATTTAATTTAAACCCATCTGCGTACAACAACAGGATAAGAAACATTAATTAAATTGGGGCTGCTCTCAATAAAATCAGAATTGAGCAAAGATTTGAACGAAGTCATAGAGGTACAGTAAATTTGTAGATGAAAATGGCAAATCGGAAGGGTCGGCCAATTCTTGTGAGGTTGATTAGACGACAAATATCCAAATTGATATTAATCCAACAAAATTTCCTTGTGAAACGGCGGCTATTTTGAAAAAAGCCGTTACCCTCGATATATCAACTCCTATTTCAAATTTAATTAATTTTTGTTTTGTATCGAAAAATATTCTCTACAACCTTTGTTTGAGATATTTTGACAGACATGTATTTTATATATGGACTAATGGAAATGTGTTAAGGGCTAGGCTGTTGTGAACACTTGAACAGTGAACAATTTAAAAACCGTTCCTGATAGAAAAATCTTCCAAAGTATTCATCAACCTCTGAATAAAACATGCACAATATAACATAATGGAGGCCCAAGAGGACTAATGCCAGTAAGAATGGTAGAAGTAGAGGAACATCTACTGAACATACAAAGGGTAATCCTAATATTTCCATTAAAAAATTGCAAATATATATATATATATATATATATATATATATATATATATATATATATTTATTATTATATATAGGACTGTATGGATTATTTTAAAACCTCAGTTGTTATACCCAGATCACATTCAACGTATTTAGGCACTTATTCCTGCTGATTTTCATCAAGACATTGCATTTTGTCAGTGGATTCTGCAAACATTGGTTCTGATTCTTCAACTACTGGTACGGATTCTATTACCCGATGTACCAAAGTAGGAATTTCTCATGAATTTCAATCATTTCTTTTCTTTTCACAATAATTATGTATGCGATGCACAAAATCCACATGAAGTCCCGTGCGAGCAAAAATTATTTTCATCAAAGAGGGCAATACGCTCTACCGCTAGGCTGTATGGCCTTGATGCAAAGCAACGTTGATGATAATAACTTTTACTCACAATCAGTTGAAAATATGTGCATTTATGCCTTTTAAAGCGGTCGCGAAGTAACTCATTGTATACTTTTACTTCCCGGCTAGCAAGTGTCACTATCACTTTGATAAATCAAAAAACTAAATGAAAAGTAAATTAAGAACAGTATTAAACTATTTCGAACAATTAATATTGACGGTTACATTACTATTATGATTGATATTGACTGTTAAAGTCAAGCCATGCTTTTCGTGTAAATTATATTGCCGAGTGTTAGAAGTCAAAAGAATTTTTGATTGACTAAATATTTGCATCTGTCAAAATGACAAATTTGATATTTTCCCTTGGCAACAATTTCACAGATCTAATTGATGAAATAATTTATTAAATTTTTATAAACCATGCTAGATTGTGAGTAAAATAGTATACAAACCTCGCGGGAAAGATCATTCCAGCCTGGTGCTTATAGCTATCCTCGGCGCTTCGCGCCGAGGGCATCTAAAGAAGCACTTGGCTGTAATGATCCGTTTCCCCGCTCGGTATGTAATGTACTATTGCTCGGACTGTATAATAATATATCAGTTTTCCACATCAGTTTTCATTGAATGTTATGCTTGGATTTCTGGACTCATTAGTTTACCTGGAAGGCTTGCAAGTAAGGTGTATCGAAATTTTTTTGAACACGCACTACCTGACTTGCTAGATCTAAGAGATATTTGTTAATAAAAGAAAATCATCAAAGCACAATAGATTCTTGAATAAACCAAAGAATAACCTTTTGATCGTTGGCCCCATGTTTGGTAAACAGCCAAAATTTTGGTGTAATAAAGCCTAATTTCTTGCCCTGTTGTTTTTATTTTTACTTTATTTTTATATTTCAGTAGGTAGCTATAATCGACCCTATCCAGACGAACCAATTTTTTTTTTTTTTAGAAATCAGTGGAGTCAGGTATTTGGATTCGGCATTGTTTTAAGCGATTTATTGTATTTTCATACAACGTCATTCAAACATAATTTTTAAACTGGTTAACATTTATATTTATTTGTTTATTTTTTATTGTTGTGACTTGAGCCTTAGGTATTACATATGTACAAAAATTTGCCGCCCTTAGATTTGCCGCCCTGGGCTATAGCCCCTATAGCACCCCACCCCCCTCAAATAAAAGAACCCAATCATTGTTGATCACTTTGTAGCGTACATGGGTTTCATGTTAATTTTGATTTGATTTAATACATATTTTTGCAGTATTGTTTTCGTAAAAAGAATCAAATATCAGACACCAACTGCCCTCCCAGTCAATTGAGATTTTTGATGTGTGGATGTGTGTCTGTCACAACTTATACGTGGACATGAACAGTCCAAAAATTTCAAGATATTGAATAAATTCAATTTAAATCATTTATTATATCTTATATTTATAATTACTACTAGTTATTATGTAAATCATCTAACATCCTATTTTAATGCAATGTAACCGTATCTCTGTCTACATATTGATATTCATTATTATTATATATTAATACAGGATTATGCATTCATTGCTCAGATTTTGCATTTGCAATTTTTGATACCTACCGCCACCTACCGCTTTATACCTACAACCTGTTTTAGTAGAGCCTATAAAATTCAGGCAACCCAATATGCACTAAATATTTAAATTACATGTGTGTATATATTGTATGTTGCTATTTATTTGAATACATTTTAGTGTAGTAGTGTAGTTTAGTGTTGATCAAATATGATTACAATGTACAAATGTGGCTGCTTTAATAAAGAATATGTATATTGTATTGGTTTTTAAAATAATGCGGATGGCATGTTTTAAAATTTCTTTTATAGTTTTCATTGTACATATATATGGATATTTAAAAATTTTGTTAGTCCCAAGGGATCCCAAGCTGCATAATTTTTTTGTGCGTATTTTTCATGTGGAGAAATTAAGTTGGCTGCCAATCTGCATATTTGGTTGCATACTTATTGTACCTCAAATAATGTTGATGGGTTTATATATAAAACCAAACTAACTATTGGACTTTCAAGTAGGCGCTTTGAAGCGTCGCACTCACTTTGCATGAAACACATGAAATAAACCCGTTTTGTGCTTTTGTGACACACGCTGCAGTCATTTATGAATATAACGAGTGAGCATTAATAATTGTGGTTTGAGAGGGAAGCAACCAAATACTCATGTTAGAACAACTAAATATATAAATTGTTGTCAACATTCTTTCGAAGCTATAGTCGCCGTAATATAATAAAGTGTGATGCCAACAAAGTAAAAATAATAATTGCATTATTTTTTTTAAAATATAAAAGGAAAATGCATTATATTGATTCTTGTTTGGCGTATCAAACATACGAGGCCCGACGCTTCCCCAAATTTCCCTAAATTCCCTAGATTTTTCAACGGGAAATTTAACTTGACCACAATCATTGTGGTTTACTCTATATGATATATGTTTCCGATTGTATTTAACTTTTGTGAATCAAATCTGGATACTAAAAGAAAAAGTTTAAACGGTATGAAAAGAGACTTTGAATTGTTTATGTAGTGTCATCTTCTTTTAAAATAAAAATTACATCATATTGTTATTATGTTCTTGTTGAATATTCAGTAATTGCGCAAAAATGACTGAATTATTAGAAACATCTGTTTTTGCTATTCAGCTGTTCTAAAGCTGTTTTAAAACACACTGCAGTCATATATGTATGAATATATCGGTATAACGGGTGAGCAATAATGATTGTGGTTTAATACGTAAGCAACCAAATACGCCAGTTGGTACAACAAAAAATATAAACAGAAAATTCTCTATATTGCTTCTTCTTGGGTGTATTAAGAGCGCGGTTTTTCGGGCGTAAAAGTGTTTTTCAACTTAAACGCTGTTAATAATCACTTTCACGTTATATTTTGTGTACCATAAATTAACAAAATAAATACTGCGTGTCGCTGTATAGTAAGTTTTTTGATTATTTACGTTTTTCTATGAAATTTCATGAAATCGTCGCTTTTTGCCGTTTTTCATCTTCATGGATTGTATTTGCAAATATTTGCGCAATTTTAAAGCTATACATGAATATAGACCTGATTCTACGTGTCACTGTATAGTTTATAATTAAAATTACCAATTATTTACCATATTATTTAAATAATTTTATTCAGAGAAATTATGTTTATTCATTCCAAAAATATATCCTGAAACCTAGTAAAATACTGTATCTAATAAGATATAGTCTTTATTAATTAACAGATGTTTTATGTGTTACGACGGAAAAAAAATTATATATATAAAAAGAGGTAAACATGAATATCTGTGTATCGATTGCTTGGAACCAGTGAAGAGGGTGTTCTATTTATAAAACTCAGGGTCAGTGGTGTGTAAACACTGGCCCGCTCGCTTGGGCTCTACAGAGCGGCATTGAGTGAGTGTGAATGACGCCGGCAACGTCAAGTATTTTACAGCTTAGAATAAGATTACATTGTTAGTGTCCGTATGGATAAATTGAAGGTGAGTGATTGTGTGGTTGAGTTGAGTTGAGGTTAACCCATCGTTGTTCCATTGTCTCAGAAGATAACAAGGATGTTGGGTTGACCAATTATTACTCGGTGTCAACAGATATGCTGAGTCATTGTATGGTTGTGTAGAGTTGAACTTGGGTCAACAAGTATAGTGAGTCATTGTATAGTTGTGGAGAGTTGAGCTCGGGTCAACAAGTATAGTGAGCCATTGTATGGTTGTGGAGAGTTGGACTCGGGTCAACAAGTATGGTGAATCATTGTCTAGTTGTGGAGAGTTGAACTCGGGTCAACAAGTATGGTGAGTCAGTCATAGTATTGTTGTGGAGAGTTGAGGTTGACCTATCGATAAACAATTTACCAAAGATAATTGTTTCACCGTAATTAATCAAGGATATCGGGTTGACCAATTAATACTCGGGTCAACCAATACAATTATCTCACTGAGTTGTAAACTCACGATCACTCTTCTAATTGTTACAGAATGACGGTCGTTGGAAGGAGCAAAAGAAGAGAGCGATTGCCATATTTTATTATACGATTATATAACCTTTTATATTTTTGTATCATTAGTTTGTATTAAATAAATAAGTTTCATTGATGCAGATCCCATTGTTTATTAATCGACAACTTGACAATACAAATAATTACCTATTATAAGTATAATACAGCAGAATTAGTATTGAAACTGTTTTTATGGATTAAAAATAATCAGAATTAAGCTAAAGGTAATTCGCCGGCCTAACAATATCTGAATTGGGTTAACAATATCAGAAGTGGCAAAAGTTCAGCTAACAATATCAGAAGTGGGATTGCTCCCAAGTGCTGTACCTAATGAACAATGGGAAGATTGTTCTAAAAATTAAAAAAAAAAAATTTAAAAAAAAAAAAAAAAAACATATCAAGATTAATGGCATTCGTTCTCTCTTCGTCTCTATACGATCACTCATTAGTTTTGTTTGTGTAGGAATATAACATAATATTTTAATGGGTGTTGAATTGATAGTGCTTATTGTACAATTTGTTTAATTCTTTCAACGTTAATAAAATAACTTCATGATATAAATGCAAAGCATTTACTCGACTGTTCGGCCGAGGAGTAAATATGTATTACTTACATTTTTATACTAGTACATAGTACATGTAAATGATTGATACCAAATGATAGTTGTGGTGGTATATTTACATTCAGCGAACAAATATGATACAGTAATACTATAAAATGGTTTTGTGTCTGTGTTATAAAGTGTTTCAGTTATTATTTATTGTGAACGGCGTAATAAAATAAATAAAGTATCGAATAACCAGACCCAGACAATTAAATATTGCCTGTGATAAGCGAAATTATAGGCATTACTAACACAGCCAAATGTTTAAGAAAAGACGGCGAAACAATTGTAAAGGAGAATTTCTATAAATAAGTGAAATCTATAAACATGTGCAATATTAAGAACAAGTGCGGTTAAATATATTTAATTTATTTAGTTTGATCCATCATTGATTAACACAGTGTAAAATAAATAAATGCTTCGACTAGTTTATTGATTTCGGTTCACAAACTTCAGAACGAACTAAACATAAAACAGCTCATAAGGTTTAACAATATACTCCAAATACACAAAATAAAACATGAAGAAACATACAGCAGCATCATTCAAAAAACGAACAACGAGATACATACACACGATACAAGAAACAATCAGCACATAAGAACCTACACCTGTAAGCAACAACAACACAAACTAGGAATAACAAGCATCGCAATACAACAATACAACCAGTTAGATGACCCAATCAAAGCCCTAAATCTAGCAACCTTCAAGAAACAATTAAAGGAAAAAATCCTCCTGGAATCCGAAGCATCACCGCCCTCATACCATTAGTACAGAGACCAGCAGATCATCTGATACGAAGAAGAGGACGAAGTACCCCCCCGCCTTTTATTTGTGGTAATATGACATGACTTGTGACCTTTATTGCAACAAATAAAGAAAAACATAAAAAAAAAAACAAAAACTGGAAATCGAAATAGATCAGTGCGTTACTCACCAGTCATTTATAAAAACTGCTAATAAGTTAACGTTTTTAAAAACATCAGGTTCCAAGATGTGCTCTTCACATCGATAATACTTTGAAGTGCAAAGTTCTGAAGTGTGAGCAATATTTCCAAACATGACCTTCTCATTAAAGGTGGAAAGATAGTCGCCAGAGGTCACACTTGTTTGGAGTGTGAAGAAAATTTCAATCTTTTAGAGGAAAATCAGACGCCGTTGAAAGAAGTTGATGAAATACTAGATGTCAGTCTTGCTGCTAATGAAGATAAATAACGACTAGAATAATTTAATAAATATAGAAAATGCTTCGCTACATTCTTTGCAGAGATAGTTTGCAAAGGAAATACTAAAATGCCAATTACGTTAATTGAAAATAAGTCAATATTTTATCGTCCATACAAGATGGCTCACGTGGAAAGAGAATTGGTAAGAGGTATGATCTCTGAAATTTAAGAAACTGGAATCATTCGAGATTCAAATTCTCCCTACTCATATTCAGTGATCTTAGTTAATAAACCAAACAGGGACAAGCGTTTATGTATACATTATAGAAAACTTATTGATATATTATAGACGATCAAATCGATCAATTAAAAGTTTATAAAAACTACACTAGTTTGGATTTATTTTCTGAATATTATCAAGTAGAAGTGGAAATGGAGGCAAAATAAGAAAACTACTTTTGTAAAAATTTGTAATGGCAAGTACGAATTTAATCGTACGCCATTTGGCTTTTGTAATGCGCCAAGCGTATTTCAAAGATTAGTTAATCGAGTGTTGGGACCACTTCGGGGCACAGTCGCAATTACTTGCCTCGACAACATTTTATGTCCTGGCAAGGCATATGAACAAGGATTGGAAAAACCTGGAACAAGTGTTTAAAACATTACTTCAGAATGAATTAACTTTAAATCCCTGAAAACGCTATTTTATACAAACTGCTGTCACCTACCTAGGATATGAAATATCTGAAGAAGGTGTAAGACCCGGTACAAATAAGACAAAGACAATAAGAATGTTTGCAACACCGACAACAATGTACAATGTAGTACAGTTTACAATGTACGACAATTTCCGGGATTTACTGGATTTTTCAGACGGTTTGTGAAAAATGATTCAAGGATTGCCAAACATCTTAAGATGTTGCTGCACAAATCACAAGCATGGCAATGGAGTGCAGAACAAATACAGGAATGGAAGGTATGATCAGAAAGAACGTTAACAATAGAACTAAAAGACGAACTTACAAAACAAATCAGGACGCTAATAGCAATACACGGTCCAAATGAAGGTGAAAAGGAAGAAATTAAGGAGACATTCTGGGAAGAACTAACAAAAGCTAACAAATACAAACACAAATACATTCTTTCAACATAAGGAAATACACCGTTACACTAGATAAATGCCGAGTAGAAACGAGAAATCGATAAAAGTTTATATTGGAGTGGAAGAAAACAATATGAGCAAAATAACGGATGCAAGAGTAAGAAGAGGACCAGAAATAGGATCAGACCACTACCTGGTGATAGCAGCTATAAGAGAGGACCCATTAGGAAAAGAGGTAAACCGGACGCAAAGGAAGAACAACATCGAATTCGAAGCAAGCCGTACATATAAACTACAAGAAGATGAAGTAATTCATCGTCCTGCAAAAATGTGGCACATGTAGATAAGCTAAGTAGAAACTCTATTGCCGAACAAAGTGTCTGTGAAGAACACCAAATAGAAGTCGCCAATTGGATGTTAGCTTGTAAGTTAACAAACCGAAAACTACAAGTAATAACAAACGTTTTAAAAATGATTACGAAAGAAAAATCCACAAGGAATATAAGATGGCTGACGATCGTCTTTATAAAGTTGTGGATGGTAAACAACTTTGGGTTGTCTCGAGAAGTATGCGAAGGGAAATTGTAAGATGTAATCACGATAATTTAGGACATTTTTCTACAGATAAAACTATGCAGAAAATACTTGAAGTATACTGGTTCCCAGAGATGCGCAAATATATTGTGAAATACATAGCATCGTGTGCGCGATTTCTTTATTTTAAAATACCTAAAGGAAAGCAGGAAGGTATGTTGCATTCTATAAATAAAGTTTCCGTTCCTTTCCACACTATACATATGGACCACTTGGGACCATTCAATCCAAGCAATGGAAAGAAATATATTCTGGCAGTGGTGGATGGTTTCACAAAATATTTAAATTTGTTTTCAACCAGGGACACAAGCACTAAACATGTGTTGAAATGTTTCAATCACTTGATCAGTGTGTATGGGGTGCCCACAAGGGTGATTACTGATCAAGGGACAAGTTTCACGTCAAACGCGTTTGAAAACTTCTGCAGTGATAAAGGAGTACAACACATTAAGAACGCGGTGGCAACTCCACGAGCAAACGGTCAAGTGGAGAGGTTTAACTCCACTATTCTTTCTTCGTTAAGTACCTCTGTGGAGCGAGAAAAAGAATGGGAACGGAAATTACCCGAAATTCAGTTCGCAATTAACAATGTTGCACATGCTACAACTAAGAAAACGTCTTCTGAATTACTTATGGGATATAAGCCAAGGTCACCGGCAGATTCATTTTTATCTATTGCAGTACAAGACGAGAGGGCTGTGACCAAAAATCTTCAACAAGACCGAGATGAAGCAAGTGGTAGAATAAAGGACTCGCAACTCAAGTCTCAAGAACGATATAATAAAAAAAGAAAGGTAGCAACACAATATCACGAAGGTGCAACAGTGATGGTGCGAAGGCACAAAGTAGGAGAAGGCAGTAAAAAGCTATTAGCAAACTACAAGGGGCCTTTTGTGGTACGGAGAAGGTTAACTAACGATAGGTATGTGCTTGAAGAGGTGCACAATTCAGGGAGGAGCAAACGAAAAGCATATACAACGGTCGAGGCGGTAGACAGATTGAAGAAGTTTGTACCAGGTGATGGTGTTTCAAGCACCAGTGAAGAGGAAACCTAGAGGTATCCGAACGAGGACGTCCTGAAAAGTCAGGAAGGCCGAATGTTACGACGGAAAAAAAATTATATATATAAAAAGAGGTAAACATGAATATCTGTGTATCGATTGCTTGGAACCAGTGAAGAGGGTGTTCTATTTATAAAACTCAGGGTCAGTGGTGTGTAAACACTGGCCCGCTCGCTTGGGCTCTACAGAGCGGCATTGAGTGAGTGTGAATGACGCCGGCAACGTCAAGTATTTTACAGCTTAGAATAAGATTACATTGTTAGTGTCCGTATGGATAAATTGAAGGTGAGTGATTGTGTGGTTGAGTTGAGTTGAGGTTAACCCATCGTTGTTCCATTGTCTCAGAAGATAACAAGGATGTTGGGTTGACCAATTATTACTCGGTGTCAACAGATATGCTGAGTCATTGTATGGTTGTGTAGAGTTGAACTTGGGTCAACAAGTATAGTGAGTCATTGTATAGTTGTGGAGAGTTGAGCTCGGGTCAACAAGTATAGTGAGCCATTGTATGGTTGTGGAGAGTTGGACTCGGGTCAACAAGTATGGTGAATCATTGTCTAGTTGTGGAGAGTTGAACTCGGGTCAACAAGTATGGTGAGTCAGTCATAGTATTGTTGTGGAGAGTTGAGGTTGACCTATCGATAAACAATTTACCAAAGATAATTGTTTCACCGTAATTAATCAAGGATATCGGGTTGACCAATTAATACTCGGGTCAACCAATACAATTATCTCACTGAGTTGTAAACTCACGATCACTCTTCTAATTGTTACAGAATGACGGTCGTTGGAAGGAGCAAAAGAAGAGAGCGATTGCCATATTTTATTATACGATTATATAACCTTTTATATTTTTGTATCATTAGTTTGTATTAAATAAATAAGTTTCATTGATGCAGATCCCATTGTTTATTAATCGACAACTTGACAATACAAATAATTACCTATTATAAGTATAATACAGCAGAATTAGTATTGAAACTGTTTTTATGGATTAAAAATAATCAGAATTAAGCTAAAGGTAATTCGCCGGCCTAACAATATCTGAATTGGGTTAACAATATCAGAAGTGGCAAAAGTTCAGCTAACATATGGTTTTATTAATTATTTAAAATGTACCTAAATTGAATATCCCGCCGTGAAAATAGTTAAAAATTTGCTCCTAGCAGTTCATATGTTCGCTACCAGATGGAGCAATGACATAATTGCTACGCCATGTTGCCAACACTTGTAACAGAAGTTTGAAATATGCGAATCAAGTGTAAAGGTCATTTTTTACCGCTGTTTTTCAGCTCTGTCGGGGCTCAGCCGTTTGAACGAACGCCGACATTATTTTGCGGACTTCGCATTTAAACCGCGAAATATCGTAATTCTTATAATTTTTAATGCAGGACATTCTAAATCTTTGCAACGCGAATGATGATTGCCCCATCACCATGGGCATTATCGTAAATGGGTTTTTTGTGCTATTTTCTGTAATAAGGAAATTAGTTTTTTATTTACTATTTTTCTAGCAGCCAAGGAAACATTTTTTTTGTCATTTTTTAAAGAGTTTAATCTCTTCCCATAATGTTTTATGATATGGTTAACACATTCAATGTTTGTGATATCCTTCCCATACACACAAATCTCGAAATACGTAAAAGAACTACACAATGCACAAGTAAATTGTCACAGGAAGATTTAATAGTCTAACTAAATATAAAAAATATAAAATATGCAATAATAATTGTCATAGGGAGGAATTAGTCATACACAAAATACAGACACAATAGTTGTCACAGGGTGAAAGTAAAAAATAGTCACGGGGGAGACAGAAGTTTATAAAACACACACACAACCAAAACGCACAATAACCAAAGCAGAAACAGACGAAGAAAGCACAACCATAATTGAATAGGATTTTCAAATTAACTAAGCACCCGAATGTAAAGAAACCTAAATGAATCTATTTGCATGTGGGGTGTTGTTGAAATCTCTAGGGCGAAATGCACGCACTTATAATACTTTAAGAAGGGATAAGTATGTACACAACATTTGGGTCCTGAGGAGATAAGGAGATAAGTTCTTGGGTCGTTTATAACTGCCATCTTAATACTACCTCTGTTCCATAATAAGTGAGCCATTTGAGTTTTCTTTCAAACTTATTGACACTTAGTTATTTTTTTAATTTATATTTTGATATTCTTAATATACGCAAAACTTATTTTGTGAAAAATAAACATCGGTAATGGCTCACTTATTATGGAAAAAAAATAAAAATCGGTAATGGCTCACTTATTATGGAAAAACTAAAAATCGGTAATGGCTCACTTATTATGGAACAGAGGTATTTTGGACAGTTGAAGAGGTCACCAAGAGCTTGCTTATATTGACACCAAACATTTGATTTGAAGTCAAAAATAAAAGTATTTAAAATAAATATGGTCTCAGTTTACTTATAGTTTTATTAGGGTGAAATTGAAGGAAACTCGTTTTTCAATGTTATTTCGCGATCAAATAATCCCTCGTCACGACAACGAAAATGGAATTGGCTGTGTCAGGCATCTATTTATTTTAAAATAAAAGTGATCTTAAAGTGTAAGAAATGTTTCATATACCTTTTTTGGCTAATAAGCTTACAGTAATCTTAATAAGACTCAAATTTGGTCACATAAATTATAAAACTTGTAAAAGGATTTAGTGAATTTAATTAAATAAATATAACATTTTAAAGAAATTATTCCCAGATATTGAGAGGCCTCTTTACCCCAGCTAGTATACGGCTTTATTAATAAGCGATAGCCAAATAATTTATGAACGGGTTAACAATCGGAGAACTGATATAGAAAGTTTAGACATTTATCTACAATTAGACAAAGTTTTAAGAAATAAATTAAAAGTGACTTATTTCTGATCACCTAATCGGATTTATATGCAGACAAGAATACTCCATTATAATTCAAGATATTGGAACAAAAAAAAGAAGGTGGTTCACAACAATATTAGCTCCAAAGAAACCGAGGGAATTTCCATTTTATGTACCCTGTCTTAATTAAATAAATACAGAAGAAAATTTCACAAATCTGCTAAACAGCCATTCTTTTAATAAACATAATAAATCACCGTTTTATTATTTCCTAAAACTACTCGGCTCACTTGTAGATAAATATCTGAAGTTTTTAAATCAGGTCTCCGATTGCAATTATGTTGACCCGTTCATAAATTATCTTGGCTGTCGTGTACATGCAATTCCACATACCGCTTTTGGGTAAAGACGGCTCTTAAAAAATAAAAATAAATATAATATAATAATAATAATAATAATAATAATAATCCCTACTACTCCTCCACCTATGGCGTAGTTGGTTACTGTCTTTGTTTGAAAGAGAATTGTTACCCAATTATATAATATAATGTATCGGAAATAGAGTGTTTATGCTCATAAATTAGCACGCGTCGAAAAAAATCTCGCGCTGCTTCATCGTAAAATTATTTGTGGTCCGCCGCAAAAAAAGCTGGCTATACAAATTAAACACATGGCAACATGTTCAATTTTTTGCACGCAAATTTCGTTAGTAAGGAATGCAAAACATATTACAGAGCGCTTTTAAATCAAATCCTGGCGGATTTATCAACAACTCGAGGCCAGTTTTCGCGCCAAAACCCCGCTCTTAAACATAGACACACTATGCTTCTACCGTAAAATTTAGTTACTTTATTACTTAAATAAACTTGAAGTGAAGAAATTCGCCATATTTTTCAGCTGGAAACTTGACTTGACCACAATCATTGTTGTTCACTCTATATGAAATATATGTCCGACTGTACTTAACATTTGTGATTTAAATCTAGAAGCTAAAAGAAACACTTAGAACGGTATGAAATTTGAGTTTGAGTTGTTTATGTCGTGCCACCTTGTTTTAAAATGGAAATGACGCCATATTGTTATTATTGTTATTACTATATGTTTTTGATAAATATTCAGTAATTACTAAATTATTATTAGAATATATTAGACTTTATTAGAAGTGTGTAATCATTTAACACTTAAATTTGTTCAAATATAAGGTAACCGAAATCGATTTAAAAGTGAATGTAGCTGTTGTATTATGTAATACGAAGAATGTCAAACTGAAAATGAAATTTCATGCTATATTTGCATACTTTCAAATTAAATAAGATATATTTTTCTGTTATATACATTGGGAACATATATCGAACGTTCAACAATAATCAACGACGAAGTTGGCGTTCGCAATCTAATGCCACGTCTGCACTAAACCAAATCTGGCATGTAAACATGACACCTAGCGTTGCACGCGTGCGCATGTGATCTTAGTGCAGATATGACTAGAGATTGCCCACGCCAACTTCGTCGTCGATTTTTATTGAACGCTCAATATTTGAGTGCATGACTGATTATTCTATTTAGTTAAAAAGGCATATTGATGCATTCTATACATCATATATTCTATACATGTATCTATTATTACAATACAGCATATTTGGTTGCTCACATTAGATGATGTTTTCAGAGAAGCTTTCCAGTCGACCGACGCCGGGAGCTGCTCTGTACGGTTCGTTGTAATGTGGGTTGTCTATTGTGCATCTCAAAAGGGTTCCCATTGAAAAGTACGAACCCGTCCGGAGCCAGGGCCGGCAAACCTTAGCAAAATAAGCAGTTGCTTAGGGCTCCTATCTATCGGGGTCCCCGAAAAAATGAATTAATTTGTATTTAAATCGGAAATATAATTAAATTTCTTATGTTTTGAACTTTGTATTAAGGCCCCAAAAACATGTGTGCTTAGGGGCTCCACAATCTATCTAAATCCGGCCCCGTCTGTACCGCTCAATTTGTACCTTCCTCCGACCTCTAATCTACCAAACTAATTTCGGGGGCGACTTGCACCAGTAACGCGTTTGTAGTTATGTTGTAGATTTAAAAAAAACAATCGTACCTATTTTAGATGTATGTCCAACTACAATGAGCCCTGATACATAAATATATACAATATAATACAACACGTAATTCATACCAATATTGATAGGTTGATTATTGATTTGAAGCAGTTAGGTGCGAGTAACTTGGAGCTATTGAAAATCCACTGAAAAGCACCCCTTGTATATTTATTGGATATTTATGTTTGGTTGCATGTGTTACATGACGCAAGATTTGATGAATTACATTTTTATGAAAAATTGGATAATGTTACAGACATCTACTTCATTATACTTAATTAATTATAAATAAAACAAACACTTTCTTTGTTTATATCACACAACGTATTTATACTTTTATGATTTGTTGATTAACCATGAACAGTTGGCTACCTTATTTACTTCTAGGAACGATTTTGTTGCTGGTTGGCACCAATAAACCTGAAAATTGGTAAACTCGCTTGGTAACCCAACTTATGATTTAATCAATAACTCTACGAGCCCCCTAATATAAGTTACAAAATCAAAATATGGAGTCTATTGATATTTTTGTCATTCTTCCTAAAATCAATTGCCAATCAAAATTATATAAAATCTAATGATCTATTGATAGAATACATTATTTATAGTAAAATTGGTTTTGCGCCATGTGCACAGGTTATATGTATAATGCGATTTACAATGTTTGAGGTGAGTTTAAATTTTGCCTCAAAAATATTGAAGATGTTGCCACCCGATATCGTGCTTTAGCCGTGTAAGTACTTCCATTTACTTAATGGAGCCTGTGCTAATACAGTACAACTGCTCAATTCAGTAAATTGAACTGTGAACACAGCTAGAACACGATGTCGGCCAACAAAACTTCATGTTTTTGACTGGAAATTACATTGTTATAAGTTACTAACAGTTACTATGTTAGAATCTTTACAAACAAACGTTATGAACGGATGCAGACATCCTGATATATAATATTCAACACTATTTATCTTTTGTGATTCAAATTTGAAAACTTTTAGAAAGAGTTATATTTAAACAATCAGCGCAATCGCTATGATAAGGAACATTTAATCAATCACATGACTTGTTCACTTGTTTTGCATGATTTTAAATTGAAAAATTCCCCTGTGATATTCACATTATTCGTTGGAAACTGCATTTGGGTTGCCTAAGTGATGATGTGCCATACTCTTCATGTAACTGAATCGGGAATCCGTAGATCCTAACCTAACTTGACCTAACCTAACCTAATCTCTCGCCAGAAAATCCTGGCAAATGAATTAATATTACAATACACTACATACAGGCTACATACATTTCCATGTTATTCAGATGTTTAAACAAACATTTATGCATTTCCATCAATTTTTCCTGGTCTTACTGATGAAGTTAACAAGGCCTAATTCGGTGTGTAATTTTATTCATAGTTGTCCTTCAATAATAAGTTTCCATCTGATGCATAACTCACGATATCATACAGGGTGATCGATATTTGCAAACTGCACCATTTGTTCAATTATTTTGACTTGACATGACCAGGTTATGATTGCATTCGTCTGTAAGATTCGTTCAAATTTTCTTCGTAAAAGTGAATACGTACTAAGTAAATTATGATTTTTTTTCAACAAAACATGGTTGATATGACTTGTATCCTTGGTGAATGTTATAAATATTGCAATTTGCCATCACGTGTATATGGAACTCGAGAGAACTATCCTGAGAGACGGTGTCCAAAAAAGAAACCTTCAAAAGCTTACAGGAAAGATTTGAGGCAACAGGAAATGTAAACTACCCCAAACGTGTGCAAAACACACCTGTTTGTAAGCCAAAAAATAATTACTGGTTTCAACGTTCGGTAAAGAAAATCCAAACATAAGATTAGATGAAATTAATACCCAACTGGGAATGAGCTTATCATCAAGTTACACAATTTTGAACACAAATTCCATCCCTACCACGTCCATCTATAACAGCACCTTCGAGACGCATATTTAATTGTATCAAATGAAACCTTACTACTGAAGGTCAACTATCAATAAAACTACACACCGAATTAGAGCTTCTTACTAACTCTATGAATACAAGTGTATGAGTACAAACAATTAATAAAATTTTGTATAAACATCCAAATAACATGCAAACGGTTAGGCTTAAACCCCTATAACCCGATATCATTTTAATTTTGTAGCAACACAGGATACAAAACTGCAAAGATATATAGGGTGTTCCTTTTAAAAAAACATAAGTTTAGTCTGCAACTTTCATATGAATCACCCTGTATAAATTGAAATATTTTTACAAAATGCAACTTATTATTGTACACAACTTTTGTATAAAACAGTTTTTAATTTTTTGTTTAATAACCCCGTAGTTGACCGTTCCCAGAGCGTTGAAACACTCAGTATTAGAGTGGGAAATATTCAGATTCCTATTTTATAGATGAGGTTGGGATCTACCCTTATTCAACCTGACATAATCTCAGGAATTGTACGGCCCAATATCGTCGCAATTTACAGCGATGCCAGCGATGTAACTAAAGATGACTAAACTCATTTTCTCTCTTCCCCATGTGGTGTTCGATACTGTCATATTTTTGACAGATAATTGTAACACAGTTAATTTATTTTTACCTAAACTATATCTAATAATGCGGTGCTTACAATTAGCTAACATATCATTTTTGGACGGTAAATTTGCATATTTACCTTACCTAGTGCTACCTCATTTAAGTTTAGTATACCGGGTGTCTGGAAAAACCCGTACGCAGATTATGTTGGTAGCACTCCAAAGTTTCGAATTATAGTTCTCAACACTGACGTTTTGGCAGTTTGGCAGTCAATGTGACAGCTTTCAGCTGTCACATTATTCAGCTGTCACATTATAATGCTGTGATAGCATTATTAAAAACCGTCTTCTATAATCTAGACCAGGGGTCGACAACGCGGTGCCCGCGAAGCAATTTTGAAGTGCCCGCTGTTCAAATTTTTAAATCCAAATTCTAAATTTTAGATATTTCAACAACAAACACTCGTTGTTGTAATAAATATTTTTTGTAAAAAATCTTATTTTAACTCTGTTTAAATACTACGACTCCCGCCTCTTCATCCCACGGTACGCGCCGAACTCCCGTCTTTCTGAAATGTGCCCTAGTAGTAAAAAAGGTTGCCGACCCCTGATCTAGACTATCCCAAAATGTTTACACCAGAACAAAATGCATGGCCTATTTTAGGAGTGCAACTCAAAACCCAAACGGATCATGGAGATATTATCTTTAATCCTGTTTTTATTTGATTCCCAATATTTGTTGGATATGTTATTCGAGCCCATTGAAATTACCCGCATGCCACTGAACAGTACCAACTGAAGAAAAATAAAATCCAAGACACCAACATAATTGGCGTACGGTCTTTTCAGACATATCCTCAATCATATCCTTAAAATTGTTTTTATTTACTGATTAAAGTAGATTTTTTTAATAATATAATGACTTACCATAATCGCAAGTTAAGATTAAACAAGAGTCGGCGGTTCTATGACCATTCACCATGACTTATTCATTACCGCCAAATTTTCGTACAACCTATGAAATAATAAAACACGGAAATCTATGACGACTAACTATTGGCGCTCGCTAAACACATTGTTTAGCCTAACGTCAAATCTAACCTAATTTTCTAACGTGCATAATTTGTGCAGCCAAATATACACGTCAAGCGTCAAGTATCCCAGTCCGTTTACCGCTTACGTAACATTCAAAAACGGTTAAAACAAAATCCAATAGTAAAACAACAGAAAACTGTTAGCCTCGAACCCACAAATAGAGGAAATTTAAATATGTCACTTACAGCATCTTAATTAATTGAATTAAAGGTATATTGTTATTAGAGTTGAATACTGGCGTGAGGAGTCCTAATATAAATATTACGTACAAATCGCCTGATTTATAAAGCTAATTAATTCTAGTAAAATTCAAATTCCAGGCCACCATACAGTGGGTTCGAGGCTAACTAATATAAAATTGTTGGCAATTGTTTTCGCCGAGTTGTTAGGTAGTGCGTGGCCTCCAAGTCATAACGTCGTCTCCATTATAATAAATTTATATATTTTACAAAAATGGGGCGTGAGGTATATACGCGGGTAATCGGAATGATTTTCACAATGTCGACCTATTTGACAATGGAACTAATATTTGCCGATTTCGTACATAGACTTCCGCATTATTTCGAAGCCGAGCGAATTCACATCACACAAGGAAAATTATTCTGTCAGAAAAACTATACCTTGGTAAGTATATTATAATTATTTTTCATAGTAACCTACAGTGGCGAGATGATACGAAGAGTAGATTTAAATATTATGGTGTAAAGGTCTGCTTTCAAACATTTCTCCGTTGTTTCAAAATGGCGTGTATTCGCTTACATCATTTGAAAACGATGCCTAGTATGAACAAATAGAAACCTCTGCAATATAATTATTATGAATATATTTTTCTTATTTAGGCATTCCCAAACTCACAACAACCACCATCAGGCCTTTACACCGTTTCCTTTCCCTGCTACCTACTAGGATGTACAAAGTATTGCTTCAGAATGGTTTCGATTGTTGCTAGTTGCTATAACTTAATGCTGCTAATATTTTTGAGGAAAATATTTAAAATCAAGGTAAGACAGTATTTTTGCAAATATATTTTTCAATGCACATGGCTCTCTGACATGTAGGCGCGTATAGTGACAGGCATGTGTAATATGTAGACCAAGTATAGGGTCTCGCAGATGTTGACTTGGACGAGCCTCAATGCGCCATTTTGACGTCAAAATGACGTGGTGACGTTAAACCTCCGTGAAAATATGAATGTGTTGCATAAATATTTATCACTATTCTGAAAATGACCCTTAAGTCCACATACATAGGGTTTTGTATTGTATTGGATCTTTATTAGAGATTTAATTGCGAGCTTATTTTTCAATTGTTATCGAAAGTGCGCCCATATTAGTAAATGCCAGTGTTTCAACTTTGTTCACGTGTATAAAGAAATCTTACATGGTGCTCCTGGAAATTCGATTTGGAAAATGTGTGTTTCATTAACTTCGTTTTAACTTGTGTTATAAGGTGCTTTCCTTCCCAGAATCTCAACTCATTTTGAGATTTATCCCCTCCCTTTTTTATGTTTGAGAGATAATGGATTCAAACGATATGCTGAAAACATAATGTGGGAAATTTGCAACTATTGAAAGGTAGTATGATAGCTAAACGATTTCTATTTTTCACACAAGAAGCAATGCCAATTTGAATTTGACAGTTCTCACTCACTTCATACTCAGTCAACGTGTGAAAAGAAAGCACCTATTAGCAAATGTGACCGATTGGGTGTTCATTTGTACTTGTATCCCGGGTTCTCAGTTAATTTTGGCAGTTGAAATTGCTTGTATTAAACCAAGTGAATGTGGAGATGACAGAAATGTATTATTAATTATATAAATTGATTATATTGTAAATCATAATTAGTGGCGTAGCTAGCCCCGTAGGCGCCCTGTATCAAAAACATAACTCAAATAGAAAAAATATTGCAGTGGATACATATTTACTTTTCTTGCTTTTTTTTTCGATGCCTTTTCGTAAGGCATCCGATAGCCTTTCCTGCCCCATAGATGTATAGATGTTCTAAGATGTTTTTTTTTATTAGTTTTAGTTTGGAAATGCTTCTTTCAGGTGTTTGGGTTGTAACAGGAAGGGTAAAAAATAATAAGCATCCTGTTATAACCTCCGGAATACTGCAGGAGAGGCTATTGAAATTTATTAATAACAGTTCTGCAAGTTCCTTTTTCCTTTTATTTTTTAAATTGGTATTATATAATTCTTTTTTTGCTGGGTCTCTGGAGTTATCTAGCAAACCGTTGAATGAATTTTGTGTTCTTATTTCTACCAGTCTGTCCAGAAGATTTTTTAATAAAATACTGGTTTTTTGTAAATCAAATTTTTTGTGCTGTAACGCTTCAGAAACAGGGTTGAAGGTTTCAAATAGCTGAGAAAAAAAGTGACAAACGCTATAAAATAGTAACTCTCTAATATATTTATCATGTTTTCACATTCGTCACTTTCTTCGTTATTAGATCAAATTAAATTTAATTGATATAAAGCTTTGATAACTACTAGATAATTTTTTTTTTATAGCGAATAAAGCAACATTTTTTATGACCATGTAGTAGGGCATACTCTTTTAAGGGTAATTTTATATTTTTGAGATGAATCCTTACTCAACATTGCCCAGCGTTTTATGCTATTGCCAAACAAAGGTATATATAATTTCCAAATTGTCGAAAACTTGTGACACTTGAAAATGTGTTTAGCAGCATCATTTAAAATTAAATTTAACGAGTAAGTTTTTATTCAAAAATTACATGATAAATTTTAACAAACTGCAAAAATCATTTAAGTCGCTAGGTAGTCCAGCGCCCTTATTTCTCAATAGATTTTCTTAATATTTTTTCTATACACGGGTGTTTTATAACAGGTGTGCCTGAATGAAATGATGTATGCAGCATCGCATCCAAAGTCGAAATGAGAGAATATACCTTTTACAAATTGTCTCTTTTCTCTGAGAGAACTCTGAGAGAAGTTTAAAAATTAAGTAAAAACATTATTATTTTTCAAGAATAACATGGGCCTTGGAACGAAAATAACGTACAAAAACAAAATCATGACAAATAATGGTATAAATTATAAGAATTTTTCAAAGTGAAGCAATGTGATCATGACAAATAATTATATTATCTGTCATAATTTTGTTCGCCATTTTCATTCCAATGTTATTCTTAACAAATTAATGTTTTTTTTGTGGTAGCCGACAATGATAATGTTTTTGATAGTATAATTTTTTTTTTGCAATTCCTATTAATAAAATGCTCATTTTATATATTAATCTCGTTATTAAAACAACAGTTTAATCAAACGTATGAATAAAATGTTTATAGCTACACTTTATTCATGCTATTGCCAACACAAATAAAGTAAAACAAAATAAAATTCCCTCTATGAAATTTTCGTTGTTTATAAAAAAATAGTCACTTCAAGCAAATTCTTCAATTTGGCGATTTAATTAACATCTATGTAAATGAATTACCTAAGCAATATAATTTATTTTAAATTCTGATAACGAAATTGTTTTACATAAATGATAATTAAATCGGTAATTTGAAGAATTTGCGTGAAGTATAACATTTTTTTAAAACTGTTTATAAACTTACAATATTATTTGATGATTCAATTTTGGCAGCTATTGCGAACTGTCAGTTTACTAAGGAAATACGTTTATTCATCAGTTGTTTAACGATATATTTATCGTTTATAAAACAAACATTTAAAATTTGTAAGTTTTTATATTTCTTTTCCATATACAGTTATGAATTTTATAATTAAAATGTTGTAAAATAGCCTCCTCATGTGATTACTTCCTCTAATCGTCTAGGCATAGAGGCTACCAAGGCTACGCAGTAATTTCTCGCTCTTGCCTGTTCCCACACATCTTGGATATTCTCTAGAAATACAGCTCGATTTTGTAAATTCTGACAACTATCAAATGAGTTACCCATTATACCCCATAGAGAATCTATTGAAGTCTGGAGACTTGGCTGGCCAATCAATAACCGATGACATCTATTTCCGGGTGCTCTTCAAACCCATTCCTCACAATTCTGGACGTTTTCACAGAACTATTGTTTTGAACAAAAGTAAGCTGGCCGTCGATGGCGTAAAGCAAGGGCAATAAATGTTTATTCAATAAATTAACATAGACATTTGCAGTCATTCTGTTATCAATTCTTATTAGCTCGCCTGGCCGATGAACGCTCTTTCAACCCCAATATGCCAATTAAATTCGACCGCTACTTTTATTTTGTAGGACATATTTTCGATCATGTTGTGAATTTATTGGCCTATTAACATAATGACCCTTTTTCTGATTGGAGGATATTTTGAAAACACTTTTTCATCTGAAAATACCACTTTGTTCCAATCCATATATAAACGTTGAATTGCGAACCCAATTTATCTGTCGTTGGGCATGTATTTCGTCAAAATATATTTAAATGTCTGGCTTGCGACAATTAATGCCACCATGTTTTAATCGGTGCATTATTGTTTGCCGGCTGCAATTTAGATTTGCTTGTTCCACGATTTCCCTTTTTGTAAAAAAAAAAAATTCCTCAGCCACTTCTATAATGTTCTGGTTCTGCCTGCCGTCCGTCAATCATTAAAAAACTAATGAGTTTACATATTTTACAATGTTAAATTAAACTTTCGTTTAGTTTACCGAAAATGCATAAAGTTATAATCCGAAAAGCAATTGGCATGGTCTATATATTTAAATTACATAGTTATGAGTCATAAGTTATGATCAATAAAACTATCAAAAATAATAATATGTTTATATAAAAACTATCAATTCTATTCTTATTCTATGATTTATAAATTCTATAAGATTTCTATTTATTTTGACTATGTGGTTGCTTCTAGAATGTAGGAACTTTTGGAACACATTTTGACAAAAAATAATTATGTCCAATCAAACGATTTAAAATAATACATACTGTGTATGTATGGATTTATAACTTATGTTAGTGTTGTTATTTAAAAAAATACATGGTGATATGTATTCTTATATGTATGTTTATAAATTATAACTATAATAGGACTTCTATTTACTACTCAACAAAATTTCATAGATATTATTATGAAGTAAATGACTCATTATATGAGTGAAACATAAATTATGCACATTTACATATTACATTTGATTTTGATATAAGTAATATATAAAAAATCATTAATGATATTGTATATTATATAATAAGAAATTAAATTCTGAGACCTCACGGGTTCCATTCATTTGCATAATTTTGGGAAATCCCTAAAGAAATTCTAGGCAGGCAGGACAACCGACGGTACTCCGGAACCCGGTGACCGACTCCTCCGACCCGCAGGCTAATTGTCAGTAAGGTTCACTTTTACTGGGGTTTATTGCTTTTCGTAAAGATTCTTCTGGATACAACTGTACAATCAGCTACACATCTAAACCTCAAAAAGAACTCGCAGATTTTGATATTTATAGGTACATCATTAGGTTCTGTTATCGAAATACAGTCGATTCCACTTAAATGGAACAAATCGGGACTAGGCATTTTGGCCCACTTAAGCGGCAGCCCTGATTAACCGGCGGCCTAATTAAGCAAAATTGACTATATATGTCAAAACTACTGAAAGTTGATCAATTTTTGAAAGGTCTTCTGTTGTATCCACTATAAATGACAAAAAGGGAGCTTTATTAATTTCCAAAACAAATATTTTTTTCTAACTGACCAGAAATTTAATTTCTGTTCTATACCTGAAATTAAAAAAATACTTAACACTACATGGAGGCCCCAATTTCAAATTTGCCTAACGCCTCATGAATCCTTAACGTGCCGCTGATGCGAGCTGTATGCGAGCTACAGCATTAGTTATCACACTCACTCATTATAAACACTTGTCGTGGAACGCAATATTTTCGACAACCATATGTTTATTACTCATCTGACGTAATAGTATGCGATACACTATGGGTTAATATTTCTCCTCGATACTGTATCTCGCATATAGTATCTATGTGTGATAAAGCTCTTAAACGTAAATTGCATGACCTAAAGTAATTATAACATTAATTAGACAATGCAGTATATTTCGCCAGAAAGCAATTTGATTTCACTTTCAAAATGAATATTAATTGTATTTTTCTGAAACCAATTTTTATAAGATAGAGCCGAGTTAATATGCTGCTAAGACTTTTCATGGTCAATAATATTTTGTGTAAAATTGCTTCTAACGGAAATACCATTAACCCTTGCGGAGGAATACGATTTGCTTTGATAATCTGCTAACAACCAAAAGTGGCAATATGTTTAGTTTAAAATAATGCAATAACATAACCACCGCCTTACAATTTTTATACTAGCCTTATTTAAGTACGAATAATGAAACTTTGAAAAACATTGCTTAGTTTCCAGATACTTTGAAGGTTGAAATGGTCGCCATTTGAAAACGATGTTTCCTGTCGTATTCTGTTTTTCTGTAAGGCCTACACCAAAATTTCCTCTATCGGAAGGAGATATATTATTAGATTCTTCACATTTCTCAACATCTTCTTTTGGAATTTCTTCTATTCGAGGAGTCTCTGATAGACCATGTACTTCAGAAGGATCTACAAAACACAAATCAAATTTAATTATATTAAATATTGCGTCAGAATATCTAAAGATATAAAAATATTTAACGAATAGTGAGCAATCCTATAAGTAAATATGAAATCAGCCAATTTGCGCAATATTGTCACATTTTTGCCAATTCGTTCAAATAATCCATTAGCTAACACTTGGCAAAATTTACGCTTTCAGAATTAAAAGACAAAAATGTACTGGATTGTTCAAATTCTACTGTGCTTGGAAAATTAGATACACTTGGTTCAGATAATCCTGGAGAATCTATAACAGAAAATATTTATTGTCAAAAATAAATAATTATGTAATTTTTTTCTTACAAGCCTCATACATAACCATAATCTATGCATAAAATCAAAAATATAATTGTAATTTGTTGTAACTGAAAAATAGCATAACCTAAAATCTCGGAATGAATCACCTCACCCATCATTGATGAATTGATTATTTCCAGATCAGTCACACTACTTGACTGTTTTAAAATCACTAATTGAAAAACTGACGAAAGTTTTGGCAATTTCTTTTAATAACTCCACTGGGGTAAACATTTTTTGTTTCGCTTATATTTTCGACCAGTCACTACGCTAATAATAATCACAACGTAATCACTAATCAGCAACAAAAATATATCCACAGTGCCACATACACAACCAACCGATTGCGTCGAATAGGCGTGTACAATATCACGAACACGGGACTTCCCCGTCTTGCATTCGGTAATACGCCAGTCAAGTTCGAAACGCGACACGGCGCTTGAAGTAAGAAGCAGTCCGTGGGGATATATCATATAAATATAATGTTCTCCATTTTTCTTTGCTGATTCATAGATTTCTTACGCGACGCAACGCTACACTGTGGCAATGCTATTGCTATGGGCATTGTCAACTTGCATTAAGGCGGGGAATCGGGCCGCCTCGGACTGTTGACAGTTAATCTCTGAAGATAATTAATATTTTTGAATATTTTTTTTCTGTACTGTATTTCAATATATATATAGACTGTGTCTGGACAACTTTTAGAAAAAAAAATCTTTTGAACTTAAAGTTTTAATTTTGATAAGTATATGAGGTATTTAATATAAATCAACTAAAATCTATCCAGACACGCTTACATAAGGTACTTCAAGAATCCGTCAAATATGTTTTTATGAACTTTTTGGTTTTTGAGATCAAGTGTCCCGCATGCTCTGTTAATTTGGTGCAACCTCAGACGATTTGAGTACGGCGCGAGAACAAAACAGTTCAGGCATTACCGGTTAGATGGCGCCGCGGAATTTACTTTCGTTAATATCATTCTTTTGGGTTAATTTATTAACTGTAGATATGTAAATAAAGGATGTACTTCATAATTTGCATTTACTTGCTGAATAAAACAGTTTTTACATAGTTTGTTAATGACGGCGGGAAAAAAGTCCTCCTTCGAGCGAAGCCGCAATTTCCGCTCAGTTCGTTTCAAGTGAGCGGCAAACAGTGAAAATAAAGCGGGCAAAGATGATTTGCTGTGATTATTTTTATACTGGAAATTTGTAAAGCTACGCATACGTATGTTGGGATTAATTAAAATCAATTGATTTTAATCATTAATAAATATTAAATTGAAATTATTATATAAATCAAATTTTAAATAAATTATTGATTTAAATAGCAAAGGGAGGCAAAAGAAACCATAATGAAGGTCAGAAGTTGGAGGGAGGTTGCCAAGGACAGAGTGTTCTGAAAGGAGGACGCCAAGATCCACATAGGGTTGTAGTGCCAGAGGATGAATGAACATATTCAAGAACAATAACTTATAAAAAAAAATGTAGATATCAATCGTCTTTCTCCATATATTTATTAATATGAACAATTGGTATTGAAATTAATATTTAAAGCAATTTTCTTACACAACAATTATTACGGGGATACATCAGGTTTAAATTAAGTAATATCTATAACTATTCTCCTTATAATATTGTTCTCAGTACTAACTTAATAATTGTAGATTTTTTTATTATACACCTTATAGTAATATAATACCTAATATTCGCAATTTGATTTATGCCTTTATTCTTTTTTCTTTTCAATTTGCAACTTTTGTGCATCTTTAATATAATCCGGATCCTCACATTTCTTTTTTTTTTAATTTCCTCGAAACATTTCTGTCAAAATACAATGCACATAAAACCTTACTAGCTTTTCCAGCATTGTATCTTGCCAGAATGTTTCATCTTTTCTTATCTCCTCTATATAAATATCGGTTTCTTCATTTATAAAAACAACAAAATAACATAACTTCCTTTTTGATATATTTAATCGCCCCTGCACCTGGAATGAAATTAATTATCTTGTATCAAAGGAATATATATATATATATATATATATATATATATATATATATATATATATATATATATATATATATATATATATATATTATAAATATCATGATAATGAATACCTGAAAATAGTAATCATGATGCCTTTTCAGGCTTAACTGATTATTTTTAAATTCTAAGCTATTTTAAATTTTTAAATTTTTATGCAGTGCTGCTTCTTTTAATCTTTTAATTTTGGGATACATTTTATCTCTACTAAAGTATCGTCTCCTACTAATCCTACAATTCAAAATCAATTATTATCGAATTAACATCAACTAATAAATTTCGAAATTTAATGTCGAATATATTGTATACCGTCTGGCGAAGCAGCAAGAAATGGATGAATGAGGTCCACATATAGACCACTTGGTTGGACTTTAATATTTAATTTCTCTTCCAATGTTTTTACAGCCACTTCTTCATTAATTTTTCCATACTCCATGGCTTCAGTTAAAAAGTTTGTTGGTGCTAAAATTGATTTGACTAATGAATGACAGGGCATCCAATCTTTTCTTTTCACTGTAGCACCAAATTTTGAGGCAGTGAGACGAAAAGATCTCTCACGCCTGTATATAGGATTTTCAAACTGCCCTATAGTACATTTTAAAATTTCGCCCTGCCTTTCTTTGCTCATCTAAAAATAAAATGTAAGTAACTGCATTTGGTTATAGTAACAATAAATTAAGTGCCTCACGGTCTAATGTTTCCACAAATCGACTACACTCCAGCTCTATATCTTGTTGACATAACGCTGGTTCATCAGCATTTTTGCCATAACTTATGTTACGTAGGAGGTACACTTTTTTTCAGCCTTTTTAGGTGAAGAAAATACCATTTTTTTTTTGTATTTTTTATGGCTAGTCATGATTTTTTTTTAAAATACATTCAGTTATTGTTGTGGGTTTTAGTTTGTTGTATCCTGTCATTGTTTTCTTTATCTTGTTTTTAATCTTCTTCATAATTTCATTATAATCAATGCTATTATGAACGAAATGGGGCTTAGTCCACCCCTTTGTCTCAATCCTTTTGTGGTTTTAAATTTCGTTGTGATTATGTCTCCGGTTCTGATACAATTTTCTGTGTTGTTACATATGCTTTTGATTGCCATCCTCAGTTTAGGTTTTGTCTTATCATTTAGTGTCTGCCGCACAAGTGAAACAGTGGAAAATTTTATTTTGAGATTAGTTTCTATAAGATACGAAAGATAACGAAAAATACTGTGTAGGTATAGAAGACCATTTGTCTCTGAACTTAATTCCTTCCTTAATATTGATGAAGTTTCTCTTGTTAATCTGAAATGTGGTTCAACATTTCTTCTCATGTAGATGACTTGCTATTCAATACTAATATATTGTACAATGACTGAGCAGTCAGCACTCATCTTTTTGAGAAATGTTTCGAGTTGTGTCCATTTTTTAAATATATATGATTGCAATATTTATTTCTCACAATATAGTGTTTCTAATTAAATTCCCTGTAGACAGAATTATTTGAGAGATGGTAGATTATAAGAGCTTTTGAAAACCAGAGTGGTGTAAGTAAGTTTCATAATTATAATAATAAGTAATTCAGACACTCCAGAAATATACTAGAGATGTTTTTCCTTGCATATTTCTGGACTTATCTGAATTTAGAAAAAAAAAGACTTACACCACTGTGGTGTCCAACGGCTCATATATTAGTATTATTAAATTGCATCTTTCTAAAGATATTGCCTCTATCTATAACGTCTTTTAGGTATTTACTGGCAAAGGTCACTTTTGATAAATACCATTTTAGTAACGGATCGAATTTAGGTAAAAGTAAAATTATTTCTAAAAAAATACCGTGATCCAAGTCTTCGTTCTCAAATAACAATGTATTCACAGATTTATAGTGATGAAAGTAATGACGAAATGCTAGCCCCTCTAGTCCCTCTAGTAGTAGTCTGTACAAGTAATTTAACTAAATATATCAATTATTCACTGCAATACTTGTTTGACCTCATGGGCATTTTTTTGTCGGGCACTTTCTGCATTTGAAAACAACAAGTGTACTCGTAGTATATTTATACATTTAATTTTAGGCATGTAGCTTTCAACATATTTTTCTTTTCTCGTGTCCTTGAATGCGCTGACAAGTATTTTTCATATTGTTCATTCCATCCTTCACAAAAGAACTATACTTATTATCATCCATACACCATTCAAACATTACAAAAATGCATTTTTTAAACACTATGAAAGCCATCCCCTATTTTCTTTATCTTCTCGACAAAAAAAACACATTTATTATACAGTGTGCGCATAAAGTATGGAATAAATTCATTAAAAGGGAATTTAAAAAATTAGGAAAAAATCCTGGAACACGTCGATTTTCTATGATAAAAATACACATTTTTGCATGACAGTCGATCTTCAACCATCATTTGTTTTTGAGTTATGACGTCATCTATTGTTTTTTTAAATGAAAACCCCCTATTTTAGTTCTTGATTTTGAGAGATCATTTCATTGTCAAAGTGACAGTATAAAAATGTTGCCATGTTACATAAGGAATTTTTCGAGTAAATGACAATTAAAAGTGAAAAACGGCAAATCATGAAAAATGAAGCAAAAACGTCATCAGATTTAGTTTTTCAAAGTTCTTGAGGTTGAATCAAACAATAACCCCGCGCGCTATTACAAGCCATCTGCTATTAGCCTAAGCTGTACAAAACTATTCTTGCAATTTAAGCATAATAGCACATTTAACTGTCACACAAAAAAAAATGAAATTTTAATCACTCTCATCAGATGTAGGGATAAGAACTTTAGTGCTGGCGGAGCGATACGTCTGCAAGTCCCTAATGAAACGGGGATTTCCTAAAAAAAAAAACAATACGGAATTATGCCGACGCGAGCGGCATAAGGCAATGCACGTGTTCATACAAACTGCGAGCCCGATCTAGCCGAGTTCTAACGAAGTACGTCTCGGTACAAATCAAACTTGCACAAACTATCAGAGCCGCCTGGGCGGCCACTCAAGGCGTACAAATGATATCCTTCCCCTTAAGTTCGATGCGCGACACCAGTGTCCAGGCGCCAGCGCTTGAAATATAAAGCATAAATCTACTAAAATAATTGATGAGAATGAGACTGGTTTTATCGTAAATAGATTGCAACTTAGAGTGAATTTTGGGTGTTTACGAAGACAAATTGAATGGCCTGTAACGTGTCTGTAACATACAAGGTGTACCTAAATGATAGCAGTTACGTAACCATGTAAATTATTTTTGTGCCGCTCTAGTCAAAATAATTCAATTTTGGACATAGGCAACTTCATTTACACTTATTAGACATGAATATGGCAATAAAAGTTACCTTCATGCTATTCTAATTTTTATTGTGGAATTTCATATTTAACTGCTCAAATACGAAATTATTATTAGTTTCAGCAATATTTGTGGCTTCCAAACACCTGAAAAGACAACAATAAAGAATTATTTAAAGAGACATCTTACTCATTACTCATAAAGATGGCATTAAATGCTATCTTCATGCAATTGAAATATCAATTGTGTCAGTCAATATTTCACTACTCAAATACTAAATTATTATTAGTTTCAGCAATATTTGTCGCTTCCAAGCACATGAAAAGATTACAATGAAGAATTACTTAGGGCCAACGAATTTGAATGTACTTTGTCTACATAACCTTACTTTTAAAGTCGAGGTTATTCTTAAATTGTGTGTACATAAAAATAACCAGATATGCATGAAAATTAAGTCCTCACAGGCAACATCCCCAAGTGTGGCAGATTATTCCACCACACAAACAAGCTGTAAACTGAAAATCATGCAGGAATTAATTAAATAAACGAGCTGCGATGCAGCTAATAATTGCTTTAAATCTGACAATGTTACAAAATGTTTTACTATTGCAAATTGAGGACTAGCAGACAAAACGTCTTACTATTGCAAATTGAGGAGTAGCAGACAATAAAACAATCACATGTAGTTATTAAAGTAATCAAAATAATTTATTTAATAACCGGAATCATACGAAGTAAAGATTTACAAAACATGATTAATAAATAAAATATATAATCAAAGCAGATGTTGAAAATGTGTACCATTTGCTTGTAAACACATTTGCACTCGTCTTCTTTTCTTGTTAAAAATGTTGATTAACATTTCAGGAGTTATGGTTTGGCAAACATTTATGATTTCTGCCATTAACTCTACCAACGTATGCAGTCTTCTTCGAAAAACTCTATCTTTTAGAAATCCAAAAATTGAGTAGTCCAGTGGAGTTAGATCTGGAGAGCGTGGCGGCCATAGTCCTTGACTAATTAGTCTATTATCAAAAAATTCTTGCAGATAGGCTAACGTTGCTAGGGCTGTATGAGCTGTTGCACCATCTTGTTGGAAATATCCGTTCTGCAATTCTTCATCATCTAATTGTTCTATGAAAGGCTGGATAATTTGTTGCCGATATCTCTCACCGTTTATTGTGTCATGTAAGAATATAGGCCCAATTATTCTACGGACAGACACAGCCAACCAAATTCCAACCTTCTGAGGATGTAGTGGTGCTTCCACAAAAAGATGAGGGTTTTCAGCATGCCAGCACCTATAGTTTTGTGAATTAACATATCCTGATAGGTGCAACCAAGCCTCATCACTGAAAAATGTTAAATCGAGCAATCGATCGTCATTTAAATTTTCCATAAACCATCGGCAATAACTCAATCGACGTTGAGGATCTACTGGCAACAATTCTTGCACCACTGAGACCCTATAAGGGTGTAAATTCAACCTCTTTCTCACAATTTTATGGCAGATGCTCGAGGGAATTCCAGCTTGCATAGCCAATTTACGAATTGACTTTTGAGGGCTTACTTCGAGTCGTTCACGAATATCTGCAACAACCTCTCCCGATACTGAAGATCTGCCTGAGGATTTCCCTTTCTGAACACTACCTGTTTCCCTAAAACGGTGCACTATTCGTGAAATATGTGTTGACAAAACCGAGTATTCAAATTGGTGGTCAGGGAACTTGTGTTGAAAATCCCGAACGCACTCTGGAATTGAATAAATCCATTCTCCATTTTCAAATCGTCCATTGCGAAAGTAAGCCTCAACAATAAAAGTGTTCTTCTGATCAGTGTACATTTTAACAAACTTCTGTTATTATGTTGTCTGACAGTTGACAGGTATGGTTGACAGTGACAGTTCTCAAATAGTACGGTATACATATTGGAAAGGCGGCACAATTGAATTGAAGTGATTACGTAACTGCAATCATTTAGGTACACCTTGTATATGGTACATACATCCGGTAGACGGAACAATTTGGACCTGTGGCGGAGTATTTTTTTATTCATTCACTGGCCTGGGCTTTTATCAATATGACTTAAAGGTTAAAACTATAAACAATTACTTATTTATTTCAGTTTCAATTAAATTTTATTTGTTTTTTTTTAATAACATATAGATAAAATTTTGCTTACACATGCTGGGGCCCTATATAGTGGCGTTACTGCAGATTGGGGGCCCTAAGGCGATCATTTACGTTTGGGGACTGTCTATATATATATATATATATATATATATATATATATACCGGGTGGTCCATTTAAATGACATTGAAATATCTCGCAAAATAAGCATCGTACGAAAAAAAGTTCCAAATGAAAGTTAAGATAATTGAGGCGGCCCATTAACTGGTAATACAATTACACCACCCCCACCATCCCTTTTGAGGAGACGACGAGTAACTTTAAAAGCTTAAATAGGAACCCCTATTTTTTATTGCAGATTCGGATTTTATGACAAAAACTGTGAAGATTTTAATCGAAACATGTTTTTATAATTGTAGATGCCGCTGCAAACGGCGAAAATTAGTTATGTTCGTTTTTCAAGGACAATCTACGTATTTTATTACAAAAATGCAACAATGAAAAACAATTTTTATTTACCATCTGAGTGCTTGTTCTTAGTAAGTCCCCATATCCGCTGTAAAAGTGTTAGAAATTTGTTTTGATGGCTCCGATTACAGCGCCATCTACAAAGATTTCAAAAAATGTTTCGATTAAACCTTCATAGTTTTTGTCACAGAATCATTTCAAAGTTACCCTCCGTCTCCTCAAAGGGGGTGGTCTAATTTTAGTATCAGTAAATGGGCCCCCTCAATTATATTAACTTTTACTTGGAAATTTTTTTCGTGCGATGGTTATTTTTTGAGATATTAATTTTGATGTCTTCAATTAAATGGACCACTCGGTATAATAATTGCGGCCCGTGTCGTTCCGCAGTACACTTTCACTAAATGCGAGCCTCTGGGCCCGGATGCGGTAACCTCGTCTGCCTCTTTGTTGTTTCGCCACTGCCACTATAGCTCTGGGGCCTGTATCATTGACACAGCAGATACAGCAGTAAATGCAGCCCCTGATTATAATAAATATAATTAAAACTACATTTCATTTTTAATTTAATTCAAAATTCGAACTTAAAATCTATTATAAGATATTATAAGATTTTGCATGATATGCAATGTATGATACGAGGGCTGATCAAAAAGTTCCGGGACTTATTTTATAAAAAAATAGTGGTAATAGATAAATATTACAAAACTAAATCCCCTTCAAAGTACTCTCCTTGGGTAGATATACCCTCTTCCTAGCGTCGCTTCCACTGCAGGAAGGCCCTCTGCAAGTCTTCTTCCGAAATGCTATTCAGTACCTCCAGGGTTTTTTTTATTGCTTCAACATCATCAAATCTCTCTCCTTTCATGGGCCTCTTCATTTTCGGAAACAAAAAAAGTCTGCTGGAACCAGATGGGGTGAGTATGGGGGATAACTGTCATTGCATTTTTGGTGCAAAAATTGCAAATGAACAGCGTGAAATGAACGGGGCGGGGGGGGGGGGGTCATCAACTTTGGGACAAACTTTGTCGCCACTCAACGCATGTGTACTTTGTGAAAATTTCGTGGCACGAACCGAATGAAATGTTGCATTCCTCTGCCATTTCCCGAATGGTTAAACGACGATTTGAACGAACAAGGTCATTCACTTGGGCCAAATTATCGTCGTCAGTCAAAACTGACGGGCGTCCTTAACGAGGATCGTCTTCTGTTGATGTGCGGCCTTCTTTGAACCTCTTGAACCATTCGTGACACTTCGAACGACTCAAACACTCATCCCCAAAAGCCGTTTGTAACATGTGAAAAGTTTCGGTAAAAGTTTTCTCCAACTTCACACAGAACTTGATGCAAACACGTTGCTCTTGTTTTCTTTCCTTCACAAAAAAACCCCACAAAATCGCCAAACACAAAAATGTCGGTTTACTAAAATAGCAGTAACTCCGCTTTTAAACAACCTATTGTTGATCTGCAAACGCTGCTGTACTCAGCGAGAACCCCTGTACACAGTGCTGCCAACAGGGGTTTTCTCCGTCGCTTCGTTGGCGCGCTATTTTAAAAGTCCCGGAACTTTTTGATCAGACCTCGTATATGACATATGTATGATATGTAAGGTTTTGACAGTGATTCTTAAAATGTGACCACTCAAATTTTATCTGAATTTACCATATTTGGTTTGAATTTGGCAAACTTGGAGTGAATTTGCGAAATTTGGACTGTATTACTTTCGAACACACTCAAATTCCATATTAATAATCAAATTTGAAAAGTAATTTTACAATGTTAACGATCACGAATTTTCAATGGTAATTTTCAAAAGTTAACAAAAAATGAGAAATTTCCTTAAAATTCATATATGTATTGTAAAAAAAAATGGTCGAAAGTTAACTGACACTTTATGAAATCTTGTCAGATTCCAAGACAATGTTAGTCAATGTAGGTAGGTGGTAGGTAGGTCGTCAATGTTAATATAATTCGTCAGAAATCTAACGAAATTTTACGATTTTACCTGAAGTTCACAAAGTAGAAAAGCGAAAAGTAAATTTCTTAGAAATAAATTTCAATTTATATTTTGCAGACTAGCGCAATTGTAAAGTTTCCACAGTGATTCTTAAATTATATCAACTGAAGTTTTATCTGAATTCTCCATATTTCGCCAAATTTAGGCTGTGGTTGTTTCAAAAAAAACAAATTCCACATTCGTGATCAAATTTGAAATGCAATTTCCTAATTTTAACGACTTACTAGTTATCATCTGTAATTTTCAAATTTTAACAATTACTGATAAATATTATTAATTCATATACAGGATGAGTCCATATTCCCTCCCCAGCACTAGGATATGCGTTCTACAATTAAAAAGAAAAAAAAATAGAATACTTACTAAAATTTCGAAACTGAAATCAGGTAAAATTGAAATTAGAAAAAAACTGCAATTTGCGTCTTATTAAATGTAATCTATTTGGCCAGATTTAAATGACTTTGAGGTTGAAATCATTTAAAGCTTCAAATGATTTATCAAATCGAAAATGGCGGAGTATGTAATGCCGAGAAATTTCGGAGTAACGGAGATTACGTCGATTTTTTTTCCTTAGGGTGGGCACATTGCCATCTATGGGCATTAGCGCCAAGAATACGATGATATGATAGAAGTTTTAGGTTCTTAATGATTACGCCCTTGTTGCTGAGCGTTTGTACAGAGGACAATTTTCGAACCGCCGTCATCCAGATCACAAAACAATCAAAAATTTAAATTTTCAATTCAATTTTACTTAAACTTGAGGATTCTTCATTTTTGTTTTAATTGTAACACATTGGATTGGTGAGTGAATATCGACTCACCATGTATTGTAAAAAACAAAACTGGTAAAATTTAGTCGAAAGTTGTCGCATTTTAACTGAAATTTTATGAAAAATTATCAACAATTTATAGATTTTAACTAAATTTCCAAAATGCTTTTAAATAATTGACTGTTATTCCTAAATTTTAATATACATGTGAAATTTTGTTTGTTTTGTTTGTTTTGTTTGGCAGGTGGCAAATTCATCTGTAATTTTAACAGAAACTTTCAAATTCCAATATCGTTTGTCACAGTTCAGTAGTAACAATGATATAAAATTTAATGTATATATATTATAAAATTCTGACCGCAGTTATCAAATTTGATAGCTGAAATGTTATCCTAAATGTTAATATAACTCAAACTCAAAATGTAAAGGAAGTAAGTAATATGAACATTTATTCCATATACATATTTACATCATACTTAATACATATAATATAATTTACATAACTACATTGATATATGATACATAATATATGGAATGGGCTATCAACTTTCGTCTTTCGGCCCATGAACTGTTTTGAATATGAATGGTTGTCTAATATTAGTTCGTGAGTTAGTCACTGCCTTGATGGTTTGTCAGTATTTCGTACAATGTACAATGTCATCTTACAATTTGAAGGAAAATTGATGATTTTACCTAAAATTGAAAATTTTGCGCGACAAATGTTAAATTTTAAATTATTTTAAGCAGGGCCGGATTACGTATTTCAAGGTCCTTAAGTACAATTTTAGTTTTTAATTTTAATTTTTTCAACATAGTTTAACTTAAAAAAATATAATACATCGTCTTATACATCGTAATACGTCTTTATACATAATAAATATAAATTACGGCCACGAAAAAAAATCAAACAAGTTGAAAATTTGAAATCCTGATTGGATACTTGGTCAAATTATTGTATATGGCTGTGGTATAAGCCAATTACTTATTTTTTTGTGTATCGCATCTGATTTCTTCATTTCTTTTTTAGGAAACATTTGCTAAAGTAGCAATAAATGCGGCTATAATAGCAATTCTACCCCCGGTCTTATTCTACTCGCAACTGTATACCACAGATACGCTTAGCTTACTATCTGTATTGATCACATATTATTTCGGCTTAAAAAAGCATATTTTAGCTCAATATGTAATGGGTAAGTGGAATATTTTTCTTCCCAAGGGTAATTTAATAACCGCATTGATTCTTGTAGGCGTATTAAGCTACATGATTGAAGCCAGAAATGGATTTTATGTCTGTATGATATATGCCACAAACTTGACAGGATCGCTTTACAGGATATCGAACAGGCCTAGAATTACCTACCAGGTATACTTTATTGCAATATTTTAAGAACAGCTTATTGTGTTTTAAATAATTTTTAGGAATGTAAGAATTATGTCCAGTCGACATTTACACGCAGCAATCCAATCCTTAAAGAAACTATGAAGGTCGTTGTAGCACTTGCAGGTACCTTCATTGTGTGCATGAATTTTGGTGCTGGGATCCTTCACGTGAAGATTAATATATCTCAACTGTACTACTACCCCATATTTGTTGCGCTTGTAGGCTTGCCCCATTTCCTACCTCACGCTCTTAAATTTGCTAGAGATTCCTTAACAGTCAACAGGTATAAGCATATAACAAGCGCAATCCTTATTATATCAATTCTTAATGTAGCATCTGAAGAACGGGAACCAACTGCGATCAGTGTTGACAAGTTTTGGACATCAATTTTCAAATTAGATCCGCCCTTCCGGTGGATGGTAGCGGCATACCTTTTCGCCTTGTCAACCATGTCAAAGTTGATATTTAATAAGAAAGACTTCCGGTTCGTAATATTCTACGTTCCTACAACCATACTTTCGCTCATGCTTCAACCCTACTTTGAGGTGCGAAACTTTATAATTCCCTATGTCTTATTGCGCCTTCAGTACCATTCAGCCTCATATAAAAAATTATTCGCTGAATTTCTTATTCTTCTGCTCATAAATATTTATTCGTTCCTATGGATGTACCTTACAAATGGTCAATTCATATGGTAAAATATTCATCAATGCTAAACATTAAGATTGATGCTTACAGTTTTATTAATATAAGTTAAATTTCTCCAATTTTATGTTATTTGTTTGTTTAATAAGTTTTGTTGTTCATACCTTTTCGCCTTGTCAACCATGTCAAAGTTGATATTTAATAAGAAAGAATTCCGGTTCGTAATATTCTACGTTCCTACAACCATACTTTCGCTCATGCTTCAACCCTACTTTGAGGTGCGAAACTTTATAATTCCCTATGTTTTATTGCGCCTTCAGTACCATTCAGCCTCATATAAAAAAATATTCGCAGAATTTCTTATTCTTCTGCTCATAAATATTTATTCGTTCCTATGGATGTACCTTACAAATGGTCAATTCATATGGTAAAATATTCATCAATGCTAAACATTAAGATTGATGCTTACAGTTTTATTAATATAAGTTAAATTTCTCCAATTTCATGTTATTTGTTTGTTTAATAAGTTTTGTTGTTCATACCTTTTCGCCTTGTCAACCATGTCAAAGTTGATATTTAATAAGAAAGAATTCCGGTTCGTAATATTCTACGTTCCTACAACCATACTTTCGCTCATGCTTCAACCCTACTTTGAGGTGCGAAACTTTATAATTCCCTATGTTTTATTGCGCCTTCAGTACCATTCAGCCTCATATAAAAAAATATTCGCAGAATTTCTTATTCTTTTGCTCATAAATATTTATTCGTTCCTATGGATGTACCTTACAAATGGCCAATTCATGTGGTAAAATATTCATCAATGCTTAACATTAAGATCGATGCTTATAGTTTTATTAATATAAGTTAAATTTCTCCAATTTCATGTTATTTGTTTGTTTAATAAGTTTTGCTGTTCAATAAATTTATAGAACGTTATAAAAGATTCATTTATTACTGTATATTAGAGGCAACAGCCCGGGGCGCCAAAACTTAGGGGGCGCTAAAACGAACCAAATTTTATAATTGAAAAATGTAAATATATTACAAATATACATACATTTGTAATATTTGAATATATTAAAATAAAAACGAATTAATTTTATTGATTCCGCGCCCCAACCATAAGTTTCACGTAATAAACTTTTCGTTGTCGAAAATAGTGTCGTCTATGGCAAGTGTTTATAATGAACGCCTATAATACATCGCGCAGCACTTTTTTTTATCAATTTCACATTGAAATGTGAAATGCAATTATGACAAAACAGCATTTGATACTTGAAATTGATGCTGTCAACAGGGTTTCTTACAGATAATTAAATCCCCGGGGGCATTTCGAAAGTTCGAGCCCAGCTCCCGTTCACCCGTAAGTCAATAGTTTAATTTCTACGGGGTGGGACCCCCATGAGCGATTTCTAAGAAATAACATAACTACTGGGCAATACTGGGCAAAATGTGTGCAAAATTATGGCACATGTTATTTCTTAGAAATCGCTCATGGGGGTCCCACCCCGTAGAAATTAGACTATTGACTTACGGGTGAACGGGAGCTGGGCAAAACGAAACAACTACTGGGCAATACTGGGCAAAATGTGTGCAAAATTATGGCACATGTTATTTCTTAGAAATCGCTCATGGGGGTCCCACCCCGTAGAAATTAGACTATTGACTTACGGGTGAACGGGAGCTGGGCAAAACGAAACAACTACTGGGCAATACTGGGCAAAATGTGTGCAAAATTATGGCACATGTTATTTCTTAGAAATCGCTCATGGGGGTCCCACCCCGTAGAAATTAGACTATTGACTTACGGGTGAACGGGAGCTGGGCAAAACGAAACAACTACTGGGCAATACTGGGCAAAATGTGTGCAAAATTATGGCACATGTTATTTCTTAGAAATCGCTTATGGGGGTCCCACCCCGTAGAAATTAGACTATTGACTTACGGGTGAACGGGAGCTGGGCAAAACGAAACAACTACTGGGCAATACTGGGCAAAATGTGTGCAAAATTATGGCACACGTTATTTCTTAGAAATCGCTCATGGGGGTCCCACCCCGTAGAAATTAGACTATTGACTTACGGGTGAACGGGAGCTGGGCAAAACGAAACAACTACTGGGCAATACTGGGCAAAATGTGTGCAAAATTATGGCACATGTTATTTCTTAGAAATCGCTCATGGGGGTCCCACCCCGTAGAAATTAGACTATTGACTTACGGGTGAACGGGAGCTGGGCAAAACGAAACAACTACTGGGCAATACTGGGCAAAATGTGTGCAAAATTATGGCACATGTTATTTCTTAGAAATCGCTCATGGGGGTCCCACCCCGTAGAAATTAGACTATTGACTTACGGGTGAACGGGAGCTGGGCAAAACGAAACAACTACTGGGCAATACTGGGCAAAATGTGTGCAAAATTATGGCACATGTTATTTCTTAGAAATCGCTCATGGGGGTCCCACCCCGTAGAAATTAGACTATTGACTTACGGGTGAACGGGAGCTGGGCAAAACGAAACAACTACTGGGCAATACTGGGCAAAATGTGTGCAAAATTATGGCACATGTTATTTCTTAGAAATCGCTTATGGGGGTCCCACCCCGTAGAAATTAGACTATTGACTTACGGGTGAACGGGAGCTGGGCAAAACGAAACAACTACTGGGCAATACTGGGCAAAATGTGGGCAAAATTATGGCATATGTTATTATTTCGAACTCGCTCATGGGGGTGCCACACCATAGAAATCTGACTATTGACTTATGAGTTAACGGGAGCTGGGCAAAATGAAATAACTACTGGGCAATACTGGGCATAATGTGGGCAAAATTATGGCATAGGTTTCATTTCTAAATTCCAACATGGGGGTGCTAACTTCACAGAGCTCTTTCGTCTGATGAATATGTTTCGCTTTCTTGCATAGACTAGATAAAATAATTACAAGATTTCAGATTTGCACGTACAGCTTCTGCGTTGAGAATCGAAAAGTTTTCACAAAACTTTCCGACTTTTCTTTTAAATTATATAATTATTGATAGGTGTCAAATTTACTTACAAATACCACAGTATCTATTGATTTGTCATTAAATCTATCTTCAATTTCGTTAATTGCATTTTCGCAGTATTCCTTTATGGTTGCAAATGTTTTCCTTGGATCATCATGATCAATCAGGAACCCTTCTGATCGAATGTCCATTATCTTGTATCAAACTTTTTTTTTCAAATCAATATAATTGCATTCACACTGCTTTGCAACCTTTCTAATATTTTCGCTTATTAATTGCTTATCTTTTTAATACAACTTTGTAGTAGTAATCAATGGGATGACTCAAATCATTTGTTTGCAAAGCATTGCTGAGATAAAAAAGTGCACTAAGTATTTCGTTCATCAGATGGCAGGTGAGGATAAAGCTTGCAGCTCTTATTTCTAATAAAACACCTCCTGCCAATGATGCAAGGTCTGCTCCTTCTTTGTGAATGTGCTGACAAACTATCAAAATTGATTTTATACTCCTAAAGACAGCGTTCACTATCCTATAGTAAGATAACCATCTCACTTCAATGAATTCTGGTATCTTGAAAATAGGATCATTGATTAGTGCTTGAATTTCATGCAAACTATTTTCTTTTTAGGCGATTTACTGAATAGCTTGTTATGTTACAATGTGAAAAAACCGTTTGACTTTCTGGTTTATATTTCTGCAGGTAGCTGCTGTCAGCGATACGATATGTGCTCAACAGTATACAGGGTGTAACAGAAATACGTGTGTTAATTTTAAACTTTGGTAGAACTCGTTAAATAAAACATTTTTTCTATGTTTTTTTTTTCAAAAACCAACGTTAAACTGATTTAAAATATGTTCCAGTTTTTCTACTAAAACGCGTACCCGCCTATGGTTAAAGGTGTGCAGCGATAACATCTTTTGTTGTGATGGCAACGGTGTCATAAAGGTAATAAAGATCATTGCCTGTTAGGCAAAACACGTTCAGGATATTGTGCACTGTACAATCTACGGGTTTCTGCGGCATTTCCAAAAGCTTGGCTACCAACACAATATCTGTTAATTCTTGATTAGAAAAATTTGGCATTTTGAAATAAACTTCACTTGACAATTATAGTGACAGTACCTGAGAACGGCTCGTTCGGTCAAAATTAGGGGGTAAAAAAATATTTAAAAAAACCTGCAAATTTTGAAAAAAAACATATAGAAAAAATGTTTTATATAACGAGTTCTACCAATGTTTAAAATTAACACACGTATTTCTGTTACACCCTGTATATAAAGAACATCTTTGTTTACCTTTTCAGAAAGTTTTCGTCTTACACCTTTAACATTTCCAGCCATATTAGAAGCACCATCAAATCCAAAGGCAATAATATTCTCATAATTTAAATCAAGATCAGTTAGCTCCTTATAGATAACATCTGCAATAGTTTGTGCTTTTCCACTAGGGATTTTTATTATTTCCAAGAACTTTTTCGAGGGCACTCCATTTTCTACAATTATGAACATTATACTAAGCTCAATTTCATTTCTTAAAGAAGTGCTTTATGTACCATGTACCATGTACCAAAATAGAGAACTTCTAGTTTTTTTAAGTTTTCTTCAACTCCTCTTTCAAAACTTCACCCATACATACCAGTAGTTCAGATGCAGTGTCCTTGCTGCTGTAATTCGATCTATCACTTTGAGATTTTCTCCATATTTTAAAATCGTCACTAAGATATCAAGGAGGCTTTCAACCAGTTTTCCATATTTAGTTGTATGGGCTACTTCTTCCTTTATAAAAAAGCTCCGCAGAAGTTATTTTAAACATTTTCTGTTTAGATTTATGTTCAATCTGTTGAATTATTTGAGTATGTGTGGGTTTTTTCAAAGCTTGTCTTCTGAAGGTTTCCATTTGGACAGTTACCGTGTGATCTGATGAGTGTTCATGTTTTCACTACTTGCCTTTTCCCAAAGCATTTTTATATGATGTAAATGGAACGGTTATGAACATCCTACTAGTCTTTTGCAACACTTTTGCATCACTTTTTATGAAATTTCGGCATAGTCTACTAAATGCACCTCCACTTTATTTGCTATATTCTAGCAAAGTATACTTCTGTTCCCAGCGTTTATTGTAGTTGCGTTCTTGTTTTTCGGATGATTTAATATTTTTAAATTCTGTAGATTGAATTGTTGATGACACAAGCAATTCCTCCCTTGGCTTTTTACTAGCATCTACGCTGTGAGACCAAAGTAATGATCCAATGTAATTTTCTTTTTAATATTCTGGAAAAAAAAAGTTTGTTTCTAACATAAAAAACAAAAATGATCATAAGGTGATTCTTAAATTTATAACTTGTCAGTTCAAAATCAAGATGTTCATATGTTCATATGTAAGTACTATCCCTAATACAAAAATCTGATGTGGAGCAGCACATGACTATCTCTAAATTAACATGAATAATAATAACAATTAAATATCAACGTAATTTTGTCCACAAAGCAAAAGTGCTTTGGAAAAATGCAGTTTAAGATTTAACTTTCATTAAAATATGTTTTAAAAATCTGCAATATTTTCGAAATTATTGACAAAAACAAAAATATGATAAGAGTAACCGCCCACTTCCGGTTACAGGTTTTTTTCCAAAACCTTTTCAAATCAAGATTTTGTTCGAAAAATCTAAATCTAAATTTGAAAATTTTATTCAATTATCATGAGTACTATTTGACATATTGTGCCCATAAAGTTACCAAATTCATACAGAAGCGTAGACAGACATTTAAAAAAAATAGTATTAATGGACCCAGCAGCTCTCAATACGGAGTTCGAAAACTTTTACGAAAACAAAACTTCCCCATAAACTCAGTAAAATAGAGAAATCTAAAACATCATTCCAAAATTATAAATTATAAACAAACAAAAAATATTTCAATTTTGCCGAATCGCTATAAAAAATTCATAAAGAAAAATTCAATTGGGAACTAATTGGGGATAATTTTTTCCTGCATAATTCTATGTAAACTATGAAATGTATATACCGGGTGGTGACTAGCTCAACGCAGTATATACATAGATTTGCATAGAATATTCTTTATGTTCAATTATTTAATTTACTGATTAATTTAGCGCTGGAGTGCATCAAAATTAATTGAAGAAAATAAATGTGAATCCACATGTACTGTCGATTTTCAATTTTCCATATTTTCAATCCAGCAAAACAGGAGAAATCGAAACTGTCGCTTTTCAAAATTAGTGGAAACTATAAAAATAAATATCGTAAGTGCATTTGTATTGCTCTGTTATTAAATTTTACGCGTTATAAAACCATAAAACGCATAACAAGAAACATCAAGAAAATGGAATTTTCATATTAATTGTTTATTACTTTTACTATTCTAGAAAATAGAAAATTGTAAACAAGATCACGTACAACGTTATCTCTAATTACGGTACGGCTGACATTGGCAATACTGATTTACTGATACGCAGAGACACATTTTTTACTAAATTGTCATGTGATTTAGGATTTTCTTCGGGGAAGGGGGGGGGTCTAAATTTTCTCCCGAAGATATGCCTGAAATAAACATACACAATACACATCTCTTTGTTTTGTTGAAGATTTATTTTCAATTTTTGTTGCACTTGTTATTTTCGTTTTTTGTGTATTGTTTTGAATCGTATTGTTTATTATTTTTAATGGTTTTATTCTGTACTAAATGATATAATACCGTTTTGGCTTTTGGTTTTGCACAAAATATTTTTAGCGGATTATGGTGTTGTATTTGCAAAAATTTATAAGATTGCAGTTCTTCAAATGAATGTGATCCATCGATATCTTCAATTAGTTTTTCATCGACAGTAACTTGCAGTGCATGCATTTAGGTTGTGGTAAAGTTTTTTAAATCATGATTATAATGATGATGATTTGAATCAGCAATAATTGCTGTATCAATAATTATGAAGTGAAATTATGAAGTAATCTTAAATCCATCTATGGGATCGGGCATCGGTTTATTTGACGATTCGTAAAAAATAATTGTGGCTTGCATGGTTGGAAATATCGTTTCTATAGATACGGCTCTAGCAATGCCTTCAGATCGCGGACTTTGCATGTCTAGGTTTAATCTCGGTCTACCTTTGAGTCTACTAAACCGAGTAGATGGCGTCTTCAAGCAATTGCTTATAAACACCCAGCGGAAAGTGTAGGTCCGTGAAGTTATCCCCCCCCCCCTCCCAGCCCACCCCCTCCCCTAACTTTGAATTTTTTTTCTGCCAATATTTAGTGCTTAATTAGTGCTAATTAGTGCGTTTATCCCAGAATTTGTGCTTCTTTAGTTTAGCCGCAATGTTGATCTATGTTCGGGCGGGGCTAACTTCACGCAGCCCCCCACCCCCTTGAAAGTTCGTTTTTTTTACTCGAATATTTAGTGCTTAATTAGTGCTCATTTGTGCCGCTAATTTCAGAATTTGTGCGTAATTGATAAAAGAGTTATTCATATCTAACCAAACCGCTCCAGCCCCCCACCCCCTTTGAAATTTCATCTTTTTTTTATGCCAATATTTAGTGCTTAATTAGTGCTAATTTGTGCCATTAATTTTAGAATTTGTGCGTAATTTATTAAGGAGTTATTCATGTCTAACCAAACCGCCACAGACCCTGCAAAAAAACCATGCAATTTGGGTAGTAGGAATATGTTGATGATTATTTTTCTGTGTAAGCTGTCTTTTTACTTCAAACATACTTTTTAACACTTCTTAATTGCTTATTATTTTTTTAATGCAATTTTATTCAGTTTAAAACATTTTTGTATTAAGTTTTTCGACTCAGAATTTCGCCTATTTATATACCCCTGGATATGAAATGATGGATATGGTTTATATACTGGGTGAAAGTGAGCGGGACCCTTTGCTGGCGAACAGAATCTATTGAGGTATAATAAATTAATAGCAATAACATTTCACCCAGTACATAAACCTAGCGTTGTGCCGAGTTGAATAATAATATGACTCGAGAAATTACGACTCGTAAATATTCCAACTCGAATGATTATTCGAGTTGGCCAACCCGAGTCAGCACCTGTGTTTGTTTACTTGATTTCCAAGTCGCGTGCCGCAGCTATCCATTCGTTCAGGGGATTTGTGCCGTTGCAGTCGTTTGCTACTGAAGTGCCGACGTGTCTGGGCGAACAATTGTTACTGACAATGCCGCCAATATTAAAAAAGCAGTAGCTGAATATTTACGCCAAAGAAACTCAGAATTTCCTGAACTCTTAAAAAAACGTAGCCAATTATAAATTAAATGAAATGCAACAACAAATGGGTCTTCCACAGTTAAAATTGAAGCAAGATGTTCCAACAAGATGGAACTCTGCATTAATCATGATTCAAAGTTTAATGGATACTCGATCACCATTATAGGCTACATTGGGTTTATTAGAATCGCCACCTCAAAACTTGAATGCAAATGAGTGGACAATTATAACAGATTGCATTAGTCTTTTAAAACTTTTGGAAAAAATGACGAACGAACTGTCAGGAGAAATGTATACTACGTTGTCCCGTGTCATTCCATTAGTTAGAGGTTTAAAAAGTGCAATACGAAATAAAATATTAGTAACACAAACAGGCAATAGTCTACAATCAAAATTGTTTGATGTACTTGACAGGCGGTTAGGACATTTGGAAACGAATAGTATTGTAGCAAAATCTTGTTTCCTTGATCCGCGATTCAAAAAAATGGGATTTAGCATTGAAGGTAACGTAGAAACTGCCATGCAGTCGATTATAGATGAGTTAATTCAAACGACTGAAACTGAACCAATTGGTGAGATAAAAAATGTGGCTCCTGCTCCCCCGAATTCTGAAAATGTTGAATCCGATGATGAATTATGGGAAAACTTCAATATGGCAATGGATGAAAATGTTTCTTCAACTGCTCCAGTTTCGGAATCTGTGGTAGCCGTGAAACAATACTTAGACCTTCCGCTACTGGACAGAAAACATAATCCGTTAGATTTTTGGAAACTTCATCAAAATTTCTTTCCAAATTTATATAAAATGGCCATCAAATTCTTATGCATTCCTGCTACTTCAATTCCGTCTGAGAGAGTTTTCTCAAAAGCTGGACAATTAACAAATCAAGACAGAAATAGACTTCATCCAAAGAAACTTGAGCAAATATTGTTCCTTAATAGTCGATTACGTGATTCTAATTCAGTTATTTCCTAAATAGTAGTAGCGAACAGTAAGAATTATTATTTATTGTTATATTTATTTTGAATTGTTTTTATTAACTTTTAATTATTATTTTTATGTTATAAAAAATTGTATTTTGGTTTCCTTATATAGATAAGTAGACCATTCATTATTATAGAGTTTTTATATTTGTGTTATAATATATATATATATATATATATATATATATATATATATCTATATATATATATATACAGGGTGTAACAGAAATACGTGTGTTAATTTTAAACATTGGTAGAACACGTTTTATAAAACATGTTTTCTATATGTTATTTTTCAAAATTTGCAGGTTTTTTTTATATTTATTTGCCCCCTAATTTTGACCGAACGAGCCGTTCTCAGATACTGTCACTACATTTGTCAAGTGAAGTTTATTTCAAAATGCTAAATTTTTCTAATCAAGAATTAACAGATATTGTGTTGGTATATGGCCGAGCCTTTGGAAATGCCGCAGAAGCCCGCAGAAGCCCGTAGATTGTACAGTGCACAATATCCTGAACGTGTTTTGCCTAACAGGCAATGATGTACCTTTATGACACCGTTGCCATCACAACAACAGATTTTATCGCTGCACACCATTAACCATAGGTGGGTGCGCGTTTTAGTAAATAAACTAGAACATATTTTAAATCAGCTTAACGTTGGTTTTTGAAAAAAAAACATATAGAAAAAATGTTTTATTTAACGAGTTCTACCAATGTTTAAAATTAACACACGTATTTCTGTTACACCCTGTATATATATATATATATATATATATATATACAGTATGTCCCCGGATTGAGTTTACAAGAGGAAAAACTTTTTTTTTCTTTTATTTTAGGCCAAAACTTCAAAGGAATAAGATTTTTTGCTTGTCCTGAAACCAGCAAATCTCTAATTAAAACTTCATTATTCTGACTCAGTAGAAAGAAAAGTACATTTTTCTCTTGATTTTGGACTTGGTAATTATAAATATTAATTTAAAAGATTTCTTATCATGTAGGCGGGCTCGCCTTGTTTTGACAACTCCGTAAAAGCTTACTGTCATAAAAGTTTACAAAATGTTGACATTGGAGCAGATAATTTATTTGATTCAATGTTATGGTACCGGTGAGCACTGTTATCGTTCTGTTATTGAAAAGTCCAATGAGAAATTTCCGGATATTCAAGTTTCACGTATGGGGGCCAAAAAACTGACAAAAATGTTTTTAATAACTGGATCTGTTGAAAATTTAAAGAAACAGAAGAAACCATACGGTGTTGGAATCTGTGCAAGATCAACCAAAAACCTCACTAAGGAGGCGGTCACTCCAACTGGGCATGTAAGTCCCACATTCAAAGAATTTTAAAAGCGAAGAAAATTCACCCATACAAGCCGATATTTAATCACACATTGGAACCTGGGGATGATGCAAAACGATTATATTTTTGTTTGTGGCTGGGAGATCACATATCTAGAGACCGAAACTTTTACCGCAGAATAATGTTTTCTGATGACGCAACATTTTCTACCAATGGGACAGTTGCCTCACAGCATGTAAGATATTGGAGCGATAATAATCCACATTTCAGAATTTAAAAAGGTCGCCAGTATTTTACCAAAGTAAATGTGTGCTGTGCCGTTGGTTATCACGGGATAATAGGTCCATACTTTTTTGATAACAACGTTACTCAGCACACATATTTAGATATGTTAGAAAATTTTCTTAGCGATGGGCTTTATGCTTTAGAAATGAATTACAGACGTACAATGTTTTTTCAGCAGGATGGTTGTCCTGCACATTATTCACGCATTGTTACTAACTGGTTAAATGTTAAATTTGGAGATCAGTGGATTGGAAGAAATGGTCCAGTATTGTGGCCTGCCAGAAGTCCCGATTTAACAATTTTGGATTTTTATTTGTAGGGACGTTTAAAGCAAATTGTGTATATGGATAACCTACCTAATAATGCCGAAGAATTAAAAAAATCGAATAAGAGACGCCGTGGCATCGTTGTCCATCGAAGAAATTCAAATAAGTTTCAAGGAGCTTCGTTTTAGAGTAGAATTATGCGCAGAATTGGGTGGGGGGTTAAATGAATAATGATTGTTCTTGTTAAAAATGACTTTTTTATCTTAAAGCTGTTTCTTTGAGTTGCTGTTTCTTTGAGTTGCTGTTTATTAAAATTATATTTTTCACAAACATTTTTGTTATTTAACTTGCGTAAAGTCATTTGTCAAAGTGACATCGTCAAAAATATAAAACGGCCAGTGTGATGGGTTTTAGAAAGCAGAGAAAGTCCGAAATCAAAAGAGAAAAGAACTTTTCTTTCCACTGAGTCAGAATAATTAAGTTTTAATTAGAGATTTGCTGGTTTCAGGACAAGCAAAAAATCTTATTCCTTTGAAGTTTTGGCGTGAAATAAAAGAAAAAAAGTTTTTCCTCTTGTAAACTCAATCCGGGGACATACTGTATATATATATATATATATATATATATATATATATATATATATATATATTTATTGCCTTAAACGTCGTCTAATATATTATGTTATGAATAATACTATTACATTTTGTTTAGAATTAACAAATGCCGTTTATAATTTGAGACGACTTCATTATGCTTCTAATAAAAGCAAAGATGTGGGATATGTAGGCGTTTTATAGGTGAACCTAAAAAAAATGCCGCACGTCAAGTTCATTGGATCGCCGACCGTTCGCGATTGAACACGAGCCAACTCGAGTTGCCACTATTAATATCTCGAGTTATTCGAATACATGTATAACTTGAGATGAGCGAATACATTTATTCGAGTCGGCGCAACACTAAGTTAAATGTAGTTAAAAATTGATATAATAGTTTGAAAATTTGAAAGTTTGAATTGTATATTAAAATGAAGTTTTGGAAAAATGTATAAATGAATTGCAATAATTACGTAAACGAGAAGTAAGTGTGTTGAAAATTTGTGAAATGGTCGAAACAGGTCGAACTAGTCCATGTAAATTAAAGACTTCATTACCAAATAGTGCTAACTACTTCTACAAATTCAGATAATAGTTGGCATTAAGTGAGTTCCACCATCTTTATTCCACCAGACGTTTAGTGAGAGACGGTCCTTCATTTGTGCTAGATTATACGTCCCTACGTTTACTAAAATAATATATTTTATTCATTATTTATTTCTCTTACCAAGTGCTATTTTTTATTTCTATGTCTTCAGCAGAGAACATGTAACCCCCACATGAATGTCCCTTTAGAAAGAATAATTTATGGTGGTAGTTATTTTAAATTTTAAATCAATATTAATTGGTGGCTGTGTATTAGATATTAATAATAGCTAATTATAAGTACATAAATACTAAACGTAAAATACTGTAATCAATACAATATTGTTAGATTGGGTTTTGGGTTGTATGAAAATTTACCTGAAAAATAAAATAAAAGTATTTTAAGTGTTAAGGCCTTACAGCGGAACCCAACATGATAATAAAACCTCAAATGCATCATATCCTCAAAAATATTATTACGAGAAAATACTGAGAAAAAATTTCAATTACTGTTACATTTGCAATTACACTATATAAAACAATAATCTAGATGTACACATTTTTATATTTCGACTAATGTTTCGATTTATTTTTCGGAACAAGGTACTCTGACAATAACTATACATATTTATCATTCCGCTGTGAAAATCAAAATATTCTTTATTAAACTAAATAAATAGTTTAAAAATTAAAATACACTTACCATCACTTAATAATCGCAGACAGTCTGAATAACAAATAGCTATACATGTTGTAGGTCTAAAAATATGAAGCGAAAGATTGGTGGTGCCGAGAGGGAGCGCGAAAAGAAGAAGGCAAGCTTATCCGAAGAGGCGAAAAGGTGTATGAAACTTGATTCAATTTTTAATAAGCAACCAATGGCTTCATCCTCTTCCGAAACCCCTGGGGCTGGGTGCAGTTATTCCATAGAAAACTGCGAAACTGCATTCACACCACCATCATCCTACTCATCTTCAAGTAATAAATCAACAACAATATACGAAATTGATCAAGATTCTGAAGCAGACATATATTAGTTCAACAAGTACAAATGAATGTCTGTAACTATTTTCAGAAGCCTCAACCACATGAACTGAGAAACTTTTTTGATTACCATCCAAAAGTACTCAATAGCCATGTAAATTTAAATTGTCAAAAGATATTTCTAACACAAAACCCCACGGCAGTGGCTAAGTTTGAGTAAGACGCAGAGTACATTATTTTGTACGGTATGTTTACGGTGTATATATATATATATATATATATATATATATATATATATATATAGATATGCCCATTGAAGAACACCATCTGTCATAACTACATACAAAATGTTGTAATGCTTACTTTTTGTTTGAAAATAATTCTAGTGTTGATAAATTATTATGGTCTCAACAGATAAAACTTAAAGAGATAAATGTTATGACAAATATGTTAGACAAATCGTTGATAGAATAATAAATATTATTAAACTTCTTGGAAGACGAGGCTTAAGTTATAGGGGCAAAGAGTTTGAATCGTGCTACTATCTGGACAACGAAAATTTGGACCACGTCAACTTTAGAAATTGTATTATTGCTTGCTAAATATGATATAATTTTGAATGACCATTTAGCTAAAGCTATTTCAGAGATTAAACGACTACATAGTTTAAATATTAAAAATAGGTCTGGAGCATATGTTTCATTTCTGTCAAAGACTATTGCTAATAAAATCATTAATCTTATTATTCACTTAATGAAAAAATAATAGCAGAAGAAATAAATACTGCCGGAATTTATTCAATAGCAGTAGACACAATTCAGGACGTGTCTACAACAGACCAATTCTCAATAATTATTAAAAATGTACTTGAAACCTGACAAAAGAAAGTTTGCTCTGCTTTGTCAGTTTTCATAATTCAACGGGAGCTGGTATTCATAAATTAATTGAAAAGGAACTGGAATTAAATAAAATACAAATCTCCCAATGTATCGCTGATTCAATTGATGGAGCAGCCAACGTGCAGGGATCATATAAAGGTTTAGTGGCAACGATGAATAAGGAAAACAGTGACCAGTGACAGTGAACAGTGTGCATATCTGGTGTTACAGTCACATTTTAAATTTAGTTATTTGCGATTTAATGCAGTGTAGCATTAAAGCTTTGTAAATAAAGTAGCAGTATTTTTTAAGGAATCCTATCAACGGATGGATCTTTGGATCAAAAATATTGTTAACGACCCTAAGAAGAAAAAGCTGCAAATCATTGGAGAAACTCGATGATGGGCTAAAGAAATGGCACTATCAAAAATATTCGGAAAATACGGCAACATCGAATCAGCTTTGTATGTAGAAGTTTTATTGGCGTTAGAGACAATAGAGGAAACCAAAAAGATGAATAGTAATGTGAGAGCTATGGCAAAAATTTCTAAAAAAAATATTCTAAAATACGAAGTTATTTTAACAGCTAATATATTTTAAAAAATATTCGGCATTGCGGGACCGCTGTCATAATATTTACAAACACCAGAACTAGATCTTTTGAAAGCTACACAGATGGCGCAAAGTCCAATAATGCAATTAAAATAATTTCAAAGAAATTTCCTTTCATTAAAACATCATAAAAACAAACAAATGAAGCTTATGCCTGGCGAAAAACGTGGAGAAGAAACTCCAGACGATGAGCTTGATAAATATAGAATTGAAACATTTAATGTAATAATATATACCATAATATAGTCCATGATAAAACGATTTCAAAAGAACTTTGATGTTTGTAAAGATTTATCAGTGCTAGATCCACAAAATCTTAATGAAATTAAATGAAATATGCCAAGAAATGGTTTAGAAACTTTAACTAATAAATTATAAAAAATAGATTCTAATATTACATTACCAAATTTAATAGAAGAACTAGAAACTTTTCGGACCTACTAAAACAAAATATTTGTGATGTGTTCACAGTAGACCAAAATCTTGAACTAGAGATGGACTGTGTGGAAGAACATATAGAAGACTCGATGAAGCAAGTGTTGGAAACAAATTTAGAATTCGGCATGTAATGTTGCAAGAACTGTGCTAGTTGTTGTTATATCATTATGTCATTATGTCATTTGTAAATATAATTTATTTCGTGAAGTGTACTTAGCTCTAGCGTATAAGTATTTTTCAACACTTCCGATATCGCAAAATTCATGTGATAGATCTTTGTCTAAGCTAACGTATGTGCAAAATAGTTTAAGATCGACGCTATCCGATAGTCGTCTTGAGGCTTTTATGCTAATGAGTTGTGAGAAAGAGATTTAAAATTCAGTAAATAATGAAGAAATTATATCAGAGCTAGGAAAATCCAGTTCTCTTCATTCAAAAAAGTTAATGTTTTAAAATAAGAATATTATATTTTGTTATTTCTTGCTTATTTAAGTTTTAAAATTTACTATTTAGTTGTGCAATACATTTAGTTTTTTTATTGTAGAATATATTAGCAGACGCTTTTATTTAGTTTCGTTATAACCTCTACAAATTGATATTTTACACTAATAATAACTATATAGTTATTTTAATATTTGTCCACAGTTCATATATGGCGCCGGTAACTGTATTTCCTGCGCCGATTTTGCTCGTTCCATCCGCCCGTGGTGGGACCCTTCTACAGATAGTATGTCGTATCAAGTTGTCGTTAGCCTAAATTAACTCACAAAACGAGCCATTTTATCGGATATCTGTAAGCTATTTGATCCAATGGGATATATAGCTCCTGTCACATTTAGGGGAAAATGGATCAGTGTGTGGCAGTTGGGTTTGGATTAAGATGAAACTCCTCCAGAAGACGTTTGCCGCAAGTGGATTGCATTTCGAGAGGAATTACCTTTATAATCTAGTTTTCAATTACCGAGGTGGTTAAAGATTGAGCCCGCTTTCAAAACCCAACTTCACGGATATGCCGATACCTCGGAAAATGAATACTGTGGGGTACTGTATTTGAGGACAGAACACGCTAATGGCAATATAGTCGTATCGCTTGTGATTGCAAAGAGTCGAATGGCTCCCTTGAAGAGGTAGACATTGCCTGACTTGAATTATGTTCCGTTGTAATAGTCGCCAAATCAGTGCAACACGCTCGCAAATTATTGGCATCGCAATTCCCGACAATGTCACCGTCAGTAGTTTGGACAGATTCGATGGTCACATTAGGCTGGATCCGCTCCTCGCCTCACAAATGGAAAACATATGTTGCAAATAGAGTTAGCCAGATTCAGTCAATTATGTCACCAGAGCAATTTCGTCATGTGCCTTACGCCCAGAACCCCGCAGACTGTGGTTCCAGAGGGCTCACTCCCAAAGAGTTGCTCAATCATTCATTATGGCGTACAGGACCGGAGTGGTTAGCGAAACCGGAGATAGAGTGGCCTAGGGAGAAAGGGAATCCAACGACCATCAAAGGTCAGGAGCCTGAGGAATGTGAAGCTAAGGTGCTCGCTCTACACATTACAGTGGAGGACACACCGATAGAAAACGGAACACTCCCCTTTGAACGATTCTCCTCATGGACGACGATGAGGAGAGTAGTAGCATGGATCCTACGGTTTTTCACATAATTCGCAAAGAACTGGATCTCGACGTAAGGGTATGTGAACAGCGAAGGAATTGGCCGCACCAACTATTGTCTGCGTTAGAACTGTAAAAACTGGCGAATTTAGACGGGAAAAGTCATCTATTCGAGAGGAAAAAATTGTGTCATCTCGGTTACCCAATCTTAACCCCTTGATTGATTCTCATGGATTGATTCGAGTCGGTGGCCGAATACATCATGCTCCCGTTTCATTCAGCCGCCGCTACCCAATCTTACTACCAAAACCATCACATGTTACAAATCTCATAGTGAATTTCTATCACCAGGCTTACATGCACCCGGGACCACAAAATCTACATTGTCTTATACGGGGTCAATATTGGATAATCTCTGGTCGTGATGTGATCCGTCGCCGGTTACAGCGGTGTCTGCAGTGCTTCCGTGCCCGGCCGACGGCATTGCAACCTATTATGGAGGATTTACTTGTGGCGCGCTTGGCATCCTTAGGCCCAATTCACACACAAATGGCGTATGGCACTGGCGTGGCGCTGGTGTGGGACTGGCGAGGATTGGTCGTGGTGCGTTTAATACACACATGTGTGGCAGTCAAGTGGTTTAGTTCACTACTACATGTTGCCCAGCACAATGTATTCTTCCTCAGATGATGATGACCATAATTTGTTGAATATTATTAATTTAGCCAATATGCAAATTCCAAAAACATGAAACAAGACAAAACAAAACATGAAAATTTTCCACTTCTTCACAAAAGTTAATGTTGAATTGAAAGTCATCACGCATGATGATATACTAATAAATAAAATTTGTTAAAAAGAACGCAAAAACTAGAAAAATAAAATAAAGAAAGTACAGGTGACAAAAAGGAAAGAATGGTTTGCAAGTGGCGCGCCACTTCGATAAGCCATGAGTGGATCGGACTGGCGTGGCAAGGGCGCCACGTGCCACCTCGCCGCCACGCCATGTCAGTGTACATTGGGCCATAAGTTAACACATAGGTGGCACAAACCAGTCCCACGCCAGCGCCACGCCAGTGCCATACGCCACTTGTGTGTGAATTGGGCCTTAAAGGCCTTTATGGCCACAGGAATAGATTTTGGGGAACGATTTTGGAGGACGGGGACCGTTCCAAATTTCACTAGGAAGAATTAGGAATGCCAAAAGATACAAGGCATATATTTGTTTATTTATGTGCCTCGCTACAAAGGCAGTCCACTTAGAGTTGGTATCGGAGCTCACAACGGAAGCATTTCTGGCCACACTCAGACGTTTTGTTGCACGTCGAGGAACGGAACGCACATATACAGTGACTGCGGCACAAATTTTGTTGGTGCAAAACGCAAATTAGAAGCATGGGCTCAGTTGTTGTCAGACGAGAATAAACGAGAAGTAGGTGGGCATTTAGCGGATCGAGGCATTCAATGGCATCTCAACCCTCCATCCAGTCCTCATTTTGGTGGCATATGGGAGGCTGCTATTAAATCCACTAAGCGGTTATTTGCACATACCAATGGAAATCAATTTCTGACGTATGAAGAATTTAATACGGTACTGATACAGGTCGAAAATACATTAAATTCACGCCCACTAACTCAGATGTCATCGGACCCCAATGATTTGGAAGCATTAACTCCAGGCATTTTTTTATTACTCGAACCTCCTACGATGTTAATGGAACCAGAGCCATCTGTGGGAACTGGCATTAATCGTTGGAAGTTACTTGCACACATCGTTAGTTCCGTTTGGAAAACATAGTACAAGGAATATTTATGCACGCTCCAACAACGGACAAATGGACCAAGGTTTCTGCAAATTTAGAAGTTGGTACCATGGTCCTCATAAAGGATGACAATTTACCCCCACTTACCTGGCGACTGAGCCGTGTACCAAAAGTATACGCTGGAAGAGATGGTGTTGTTAGAGTTGCAGATGTTAAAACTGCATCCGGTGTCCTTAGGCGAGCGGTGGTAACATTGTGACCCTTGCCTGGGTCTTCTGAAGTCTAGGTATAAATAGGGATGTACGGGAACCTAGGGTGTCGTTCCTGACATGCATATACTTGACCCAAAGATCTAAGAATATTATGACTTTGACTTCTTAATAGTTATATTCGGGGTTTAATTTAGCGTCACCATAAAGCAAACGGATGGTCAAGACGGAAGAATCGCACGCCGTCGTCAATACCAGAAAGACAGCCGGGCAACCCCAGATAACTGAATAATATTAGCAGGACCGCGCGGATTTTATGGCAACACCAAATAAAACCCCCATAAAATACTTAAAAGTCAAAGTCGTAATATTCTTAGATTTTTGGGTCGACTATATCCACTTAAGGGCCACCTTTCTTCGCGAAGTCTCCCCTATCGCCCGCGCGTCGTGTAGTTCGATTCATCCTGTACCCTATATCCCTGTCTAAATATAGTCAACTTATCGGCGAGCACCCAATTAATATTATTATATTATATATTATATGTATTATATATTATTATTATATTACATATATATATATATATATATATATATATATATATATATATATATATATATATATAATATTATTATATAGTTATGAAGGAACATAGGTTTTGGTTGGTTATTTGTTACGAATTGTAACACTCCTTTAGTTGTTGTTACGTTATTTAGGGTATCCCCCTCGTCGGGAGTAGTGTAACTAATGTTTGATATTATCGAATTTTGTTTTGGTTTATTAGTTTTCGTTGATGAACCGTTTCCAACGGGTTTATCTTCTTTGTTTGGGGCTTAGTAGGTTGTGGTGGAATCTTTAATTTCGAATTTTTGTTGCTGCTAGGATGAACAATTTGTTTTGGAATAGGTCATTTCAAGGTGGGCGGTATGTTCGGACGTCCACCTGTATATTGTAATTGTGAGCGACCGGCACGCGAGTTAAGTGCGCGTACGATAATTATATTTCGCGCGACACCCCGTCTCACGGGAAAAGAGTATAGAAAATTGCGTCGAGAAGAGCACACAGACATTAGTGAAAGAAAAGAGAAGGTATAGCAGGTGTCCGAGAATAGTGTCGATTACTCCAATGGTGAAGTGACGCCACCCTTCTGGTCGATCAAAGGTAGGTGGTAGCAAGAATAAGCTAACCCCGCGGCTCGCTCACAAAACATTCCACATACAGTCCTCTTTTTTGTTGCAAAGTTGCATGACGTGGTCATCGGGCTCAAGCATCGCCTTCAAAGGGCTTGTCCTGGATCCACGGGCGTACATTTTGGTCCTTGGAACCGGATTCGGTTTATATTGTAATAATTGGCGCTCAATAAATTACAGTTTTTCGCTTATTACATGAGTTACACTTATTACACATTTGTTTTTTTATCGCATTATCGCCAAGTTCTTCTCAATGCTATTTTCCGTAAGTATAGAAGGCCGGGGGGGGGGGGGGGGTGTCATGAACTTTGGGAACTTGGCCGCCACTCGACGCATGTGTAGTTTTTCTGTTAAAATTTCTTGGCATGAACCGAATGAAATGTTGCGTTCCTCTGCCATTTCCCGAATGGTTAAACGACGATTTGAACGAACGAGGTTATTCACTTGGGCCACATGATCGTTGTCAGTCGAAACTGACGGGCGTCCTGAACGAGGATCGTCTTCTGCTGATGTGCGGCCTTCTTTGAACCTCTTGAACCATTCGTTATACTTCGAACGACTCAAACACTCATCCCCAAAATCCGTTTGTAACATGTGAAAAGTTTCGGTAAAAGTTTTCCCCAACTTCACACAGAACTTGATGCAAAGGCGTTGCTCTTGTTTTCCTTCCATCACAAAAAAAAAAACACAAAATCGCCGAACACAAAAATGTCAGTTTACTAAAATAGCTGTAACTCAGCTTTTAAACAACCTATTGACGATCTGCAAAAGCTTCTGTACTCAGACAGAACCCCTCTACACAGTGCTGCTAACCGCGTTTTTCTCCGTCGCTTTGTTGGCGCGCTATTTTAAAAGTCCCGGAACTTTTTGATCAGACCACTTATAAACAGTATTGGCTCAGAACATACTCTTGATTTTTTCAAAAGATTCCAACTCATTTTTACCCAATCGAAACTTTATATTGCTCTTATTACCACTTTTCAACAGATCATACAAAGCCTTAGCAATAACTGAAAAGTTTTCCATAAATCTTAGAAAATATGAAGCTAATCCAAGAAATCTATATAACTATCCTAATTTTAAATCGTTGCATAGATTTCTTGGATATACGGTATAGAAATACGATAGACGGTATAGGATAGTTCAATACTGCTCTAAGGTTATCAGGGCTAGGCTTAATGCCCCTCTGGCTAAGGTTATATCCCAAAAGTATTATATCATGCATAAGAAAGTTACACTTATCAATTCTCAAGTTTAATAAATTGGGTGACAAAACTGTGTATACTTCATTGAGTATATCCAAGTTCTCAGAGATGGTAGATGTTGCGATTAAAATGTCATCTATATAAGTTACAAGTTTACCTTCATCCCACAGAGTCCTAAACGCAGCATTAACAAATCTCATTAAAGTAGTTGCGCAGTCTAAATGGCATCCTTAAAAATTCATATTGACCCATTGGAGTTACGAAACTGGCGTATTTGATTGAATCCTCCTCCATCCTGACGTGGTGGAAAGCATCTTTCAGGTCCAGCCGGGTGAAATACGTCTTGTCTTTCAGCTGTTCAATCTGGTCATCAATAAGAGGCATCGGGTAATTATCCCTGGTAGTCAATTTGTTGAGCTCCCTGTCGTGAACACACATTCTCAACTTATTTCGTCGTCTGACCAGAACCATATAGCTGCAGGGTGAAATGCTTTTCCTTATGATTATATCCTTCAATAACTGTTCGATGATAGTCTTCACATCTTTGCGATCAGCGTAAGAAAGGCGACGAGGGTGGAAGAAAAAGGGAATATGATCTGGCCTTAACAAGAGCTTCATTCTTATCTCTACAGCTGGCTCTTCTGGTTTAATCGCTCCTAAACAAATTTAAAGATAAATCTTTCCCCCACACATTTTTAACTGTATCCTTAACACATTCATTAATATTTAATTCAACATCTGCCCTAACAGTGTCATCTATTTCAATTCTAAAAATTTCATGAACATTTGCTTCTTCCAAAACTGCTTCCAATCTTCACGTTTCGCCTAAAGTAAATTTTAATCTAGGGTTGCACAAAATATCACGACCCAATATCGTATAAATGGTCATAGTCTGAGCCGGCACAATAAGGAATATTGTGCCAATAGTAATACCACAAATTGTAATTTATCGGTAATTTATTCACCAGTAAGCTCGGCTAGACATTCCTCGACTACGTCTTCACGTGTTAATTAAACGGGGCTCTCTGTAAAGAGAGCTAATAGATTTATTGTGTACTTATCTTCGTGATGCGACCACTCTCGCCTCAAGTACAACATACATACAAGCGGAACAAAAGCGGAACACCGAGAGCGAATTATATGCGGCGTGGCCGACACCAAAGAATACCCCTTTGGGTCAATACTTGAGCTGAGTCCAGCAATCCACATTTGCATTCTGCTACCAAATATAAATACATCTACATACATTCAATCATTTTGTGGTTAGGTATGCAATGTCTTATTTATCAATATAAAGGGGACATCACAATGGGATACTTGAAAGCTTAGTGCTGAAGCAAACGAATCTATCAATAATGTTTTAGTTGTGGTACATACAGTACACAATACTTTGCCTTTTATGTGTAATTTATTTTATATGGATTTTCCACTCATTAAGGATTGCTCACTGAAGTGCAGCAAATGTGATGGTGCTTTATCAATGTTTCCGGTACACACATATCAAGACGGGACATTTGTTTGTGTAAAGTGCCCCGTAAATGATGGGAGGATTGCTAGGAGAAATTTGGCTTACGAGTCGTTGGCGCAACATTTCAATTTTGCCTGCCATTATTTGTCCAAAGGTTGTCCAGCAGAGCCTACACCAGCCTTTCTTCTATCACACGAAAGTACTTGCAAACAAACCTGTCAATTGCCTTCATCCTTGTGAGTGGCAAGATACCGTTGATAAACTGTACGAGCATTGCACCTCAGCACATCCCGGTTCTATCATAGAAAAGACGGCAAAGTTTAGTATTGCAACAGATGAAGCTCGTTACTTTTTACATGCATGTAATGAAGTCTTTTTGGTTGAAGTTGCAAAATGTGAACGAAAAGAGTGTTTCAAGTACAATGATATCAAAATTGCATTATATCATTATGAACACATAAAATGTACATCATGTGCTAAAGCTGTTACACCACCACCTACACATACTGCGAAGTTTGCATTGTAAATGGACCGACGTGTCCAACTGGCAATGCAACATTTTCATGTTGCACCTATTCATGCAAATATGACGGCTGTACACATTTGCTGTCGGCAGTAGAAAAGAAGGATCATGAAAGCCAATGTGACTGCCGCGTGTTTTCCTGCCGTCTTTGTACAATAACTGGACTGTTTGAAGACCTAATGGGCCATATTAAAATAAAACATGCTGTGGTAAATAATTACTTAATAAAGTTCATCAAATTCGGCTCAATAAAGGTCTACCCCTTAATAAACATTGATTTGTTGAAATACGATTAATCAATTTTTGTTATAAACTTTTATATACAATTTGTTTTAAAGTCTGTAGGTTATAGCAAACAATACTTCTTTAATGCTAGGCAGTTGGGACCAAATCCAGGTGATAGTAATTTCTGGTACACTCTCAGGTTATATAGAGATAATCGACCGTTTGAACGAATTTTTATCAAAACGAAATGTAAGGAATACACAACTTCTTCAAAGTATCATATGACATATCTGCAAAGTTATGATTTAATCAGCAAAATTAACTATAGTATATTAACTAGAGCATATAGATGCATAAATATTTAATAATTGTCATAATTTTAATTATGCAAATGATTGAGTATGCCATATTACATAAAGATTGTTTTAACTTTGTGTCGCAGTGATTTCGCAACTCTTCGAATTGGTTGCAAGGCGTGGTGAAGCTACGAAACACACGGGCTATAATAATATGGGTTACATGTGACTAACTCGAGCTACTATAACTCTCGTTTTTATCATTTATGATAGGTCTGGTGCAACTGATATTTAAGAAAAATCCAAGGTAATATTTGCCTAGCGTTGATGCAACCTGGCATAATACATTGTTCCTGCCATGAAAGGTTTATGTTATTTTATTTCTTTCACACGCGTAAATGTCACTCAAACCTGCCAGTAATCTTACCTGGTAAGGTAACCATTACATGCATCGTGCATGTAATGGTTCTCACAAGCCAGTGTACAAATTTTACTTGTCTCGTTTCAAATTTATACACTCCCTTGTCATGTTTATATTATTTTAATTCGCTTAATTTACAATTATTATTATATGGTATGTTAGTTTCAACTATGCCGTCGATCGATTTAAATATAAAGTGCAATTATGATATTGTGTTTATAAAAATATTGACACTCACAGATGATATATTTTTTATACTGTGATGTTATTATCCTAATTTAGCCATTTACTCGTGTTTAACAAATAAAATATTGTAGATTATACGCCGGGTAATTGTTTTTACTGGCTCAACAAGGTGACAGACTCACCTGCGGCTCGTCAGTACTGCCCTTGTATCGCCAGTAAAAACCCTCTTACCCGGCTTATAATGTAAAATACTATTACCCTTCCGCTTACTATAAAATTATGTTTCATATCCAGTCATGCTCGCATAAATCTAGTGCAAACAAATTGACATTGCTATATAAAATTGTTATTGTAACCTAATTTATTGTACTAGATTTATGTGAGCATGACTGTACATGTATTTATTTTTGTTTTATATATTGATTATTAGCAGGGCAACCAAATATTTGCATGGAATTTTTTTTTCACAAGACATAAGAATGGGCGCAAATGTTTTTCAAGCTAAACTATGAATTTTCCTATGCTTAGGACTTACTTTTGCATATTTTTTCATATGTAGTTTCAGAAATATTGCTCGTTCCATATTATAATATTGACACGTCAGCAGTTCCCCGATCTTTCGTTAGGCAATTCCACGTTCTATTGTTCGGAGATTACCTGTGCTACCAACCGTTAAAAATCTCACACAGTGTGCAACGATATATCAACTTGGTCTGTACTTCCTGAATATTTAAAAACAATTCATCTAGGATTTTTATTATAACTGGGTAATTTTGCTTGTTTAGAAGATTTGTGTTATACCTACTGAGAAATAAGAGCATATTTTTCATTTATTAGAGCATATTTTCATTCCTATAAGACATTTTAAGTGCTTTACCTCTTTAGGCCTCTTTACCCAAACGCGGTATAGGGAATTGCATGTAAACGACAGCCAAGATAATTCACGAACGGGTGAACATAATTACAATCGGAGACCTGATTTAGAAAGTTTAGACATTTATCTACATTTGTGCTGTGTAGTTTTTAAGAAATAATAAAATAGTTATTTATTATGTTGATTAAAAGAATGGCATGTTTAGCCGATTAGTGAAATTTTCTTCTGTATTTATATAATTAAGACAGGGTACATATAATGGAAATTCCCACAGGGTATTTGGAGCTAATGTTGTTGCGAACCACCTTCTTTTTTTTTTTGTTCCAATATCATGAAATATAATCTAGTATTCTTATCTGCACATAAATCCGATTAGGTGATCAGAAATAAGTCACCTTTGATTTATTTGTTAAAACTACTTCGTCTAATTGTAGATACATGTCTAAACTTTCTATATCAGTTCTCCGATTGTAATTATGTTAACCCGTCATTAATGACGGGTTAATGACGACTTATTAATGTATACTAGCTGGGGTAAAGAGGCCTCTTAATAGTAGATTATACCACGAGTCAATGATGATATTTACGAACCGAGCCGCGTAAGCGGCAAGCGATGTATATATCGTATACATAGGAATTTAACACGAAAATCCACATTTATGCATTTTCCAGCTTCCCCGATTATTTTATGCGATACCCGTGGCCATGTGGGTAGACCTGGGTTAGTTATCACAAGCAAAAAATACCGCCCCAACGAGTAAAACTTGGGGGGCTGGGGGGGTATAGACAGGTTTGCTTGTTGGTGGGCACACATGGGATTCGACAAGTCTGAAAGTACCACCTGATGCGTCTATTTATGAATTTAAATTTCACTTACCTTTAACTCCTGAAGAGTCATCTGGTCCATCTCGAGAGTCATCTGGCCCGATCCATATTTAATATTAATTTCTATAATTAAAACGTATAAAACAAAGAGGCATACGTAAACGTTCGAGAGGGCACGAAAAGGCATCTGATCCCACACATTTTGGGACATAATTGAGAGAAAGCTCGAATTTTAAACTATATGTTCAAATGGCTATACATCTGTAAATGTGAGATTATGGAGGCGCTTAGAAGACAATGAAATTGAATTCACCTCACCGTTGTATCAATAGATTTTACTGTTATTGCTCGTTCACGCTGTCGGCGTGGCGACAATAAAAATTCGTTTGCCATCTGGGACAATGACCTCCAGTATGCCTCATTTTGTGTACCTTTAAATGACCTGTTGTGGTGAAACTTAAAGTGCATTCATCACATTTATAGGGTCTTTCTCCAGTGTGGATCCTTATGTGTTTCTTCAAATCACTTGTTTACGTGAAACTCAAGGTGCATTCCTTACATTTATAAGGCCTTTCTCAAGTGTGGCTCATTTTGTGTGTCTTAAAATTACTTGTTGTGGTGAAACTTGACGTGCATTCTTCACATTTATAGGGTCTTTCTCCGGAGCGGCTCATTTTGTGTATCTTTAAATTACTTGTGGTGAAACTTGAGGTGCATTCATCACATTTATAAAGCTTTTCTTCAGTGTGGCTCCTTTTGTGTTTCTTCAAATCACTTGTCACGTTGTGCCTGTAAAATAGTAATTTATGTTACAAGAACAAAAATAGTATATTATTTTATAAGGAGCTTAAGTGAAGTTTTATGTGCTGAAGCTGAAGTTTCACTGCCGTACGTAGTGAGGCTGGCAAAACAGCAAAGGGAGCGTTTAAAAACGGACTCGCAGTAGATAGAAGAATGATAACAATAATAAAATCCATGTCAGATCATTTAAATTTCGGCTCTGGTTATCCATGAAAATTTTCGCAGCCATTAAGAAAGGCGAGATCATCAGAAAACATTTTACCAAAAAAATATTTAAAAAAAAGAACAGCGAAAAAAGTAATAAAACCGGCTTTTATGTACAGCTGTGAATCAAGTTGAAATTAAATTTAAAAAAAATGGTTGGTTTGACAATGTATCACAAAGTGAGTCCAAAAATGCACAAATCGAGTTATTAACAGTAAAAGTCTCCCAAGACCAATGTCTATGCACTAACAAACCAGTTTTCTCAAAAAACAATACAAGTGGCGTGTAACATTTTTTTTTTCATTTGCCTGTAACACGCTTGTTACATTCCAACTTTTCCCCCCGTTTTTTCTCTTGTTTCACAGTTCTTATTTAAAATAATTTTTACTTTTAAATAAGTTGAAATAAATACAACAGAACAGCCCGATTTATTTTCCCAGTACTTTGAGTATAACTTCCACTGTAACTTTTTTTACATTTCCCACAAAACTGATTGTTAGACATATGCACTTCTTTTAAATAAATGCCTCATTTGGAACAAACCCGAATATTTTGTATAATATTTTATTAGCCGAAATCACCAAATTAAAACTTCGAGTCGAGAATAAAATTAAGATTTGGCGCATGGATTTATAGCGTAGCCGGGGCTATTTAGGCAGAAGGTCTATGACAATAATATTAATTACATTCACCTTTTAAAACAGTAAATTGTGAGCAGAATTGTGTGAAATTAGAAATAGAAAAGGAGAAAAAGAGAGATTTAAAAACTGGGCAGAAAATGGAAGTCTTCTTGTGGAGTAATTCATGGTATATTTCAATTTCTTTTGTTACTGTCTCAGTTTTTTAAACTACATTTATCCGACAGAAAAATTAAAACAAAATATTTACTTAAGCCTCATACTGTAACAGCGCTCCTCAATGCTTTTTTCATATATGGCTCATTCAAATATATTAATTTGGTGTAACATACATCACATTTATAAGGCGTTTCTAAAGTGTGGCTCATTTTATGATTCTTCGAACTACTCTTTTCAGTGAAACTTAAGGTGCATTCATCACATTTATAAGTTTTTTTCTTGTGTGTCTCATTTTGTGTGTCTTTAAATGACTTGTTACGGTGAAACTTGAAGTGCACTCATCACATTTATAGGGTCTTTCTCCAGTGTGGATACTTTTGTGTGTCTTTAAATGACTTGTTGTGGTGAAACTTGAAGTGCATTCATCACATTTATAGGGTCTTTCTTCTGTGTGTCTCATTTTGTTTGTCTTTAAATGACCTGTTGTGGTGAAACTTGAAGTGCATTCATCACATTTGTAGGGTCTTTCTCCAGTGTGGCTCATTTTGTGTATCTTTAAATTACCCATTCTGGTGAAATTTGAGGTGCATTCATCACATTTATAGGGTCTTTCTCCAGTGTGTCTCATTTTGTGTGTCTTTAAATGACTTGTTACGGTGAAACTTGAAGTGCATTCATCACATTTGTAGGGCCTTTCTCCAGTGTGGCTCGTTTTGTGTATCTTTAAATTGCTCATTCTGATGAAATTTGAGGTGCATTCATCACATTTATAGGGTCTTTCTCCAGTGTGGCTCATTTTGTGTATCTTTAAATTACTTGCTGTGGTGAAACTTGAAGTGCATTCATCACATTTATAGGGTCTTTCTCTTGAGTGACTCATTTTGTGTTTCTTCAAATTACTTGCTTTCATGTAACTAGAGGTGCATTCATCACATTTATAAGGCCTTTCTCCAGTGTGGCTCATTTTACGTTTCTTCAAACTACCCTTTTCAGTGAAACTTGAAGTGCATTCATCACATTTATAGGGTCTTTCTCCTGTGTGTCTCATTTTGTGTGTCTTTAAATGACCTGTTGTGGTGAAACTTGAAGTGCATTCATCACATTTGTAGGCTCTTTCTCCAGTGTGGCTCATTTTATGTATCTTTAAATTACCCATTCTGGTGAAATTTGAGGTGCATTCATCACATTTATAGGGTCTTTCTCCTGTGTGTCTCATTTTGTGTGTCTTTAAATGACTTGTTACGGTGAAACTTGAAGTGCATTCATCACATTTGTAGGGTCTTTCTCCAGTGTGGCGTTTTGTGTATCTTTAAATTGCTCATTCTGGTGAAATTTGAGGTGCATTCATCACATTTATAGGGTCTTTCTCCAGTGTGGCTCATTTTGTGTATCTTTAAATTACCCATTCTGGTGAAATTTGAGGTGCATTCATCACATTTATAGGGTCTTTCTCCTGTGTGTCTCATTTTGTGTGTCTTTAAATGACTTGTTACGGTGAAACTTGAAGTGCATTCATCACATTTGTAGGGTCTTTCTCCAGTGTGGCGTTTTGTGTATCTTTAAATTGCTCATTCTGGTGAAATTTGAGGTGCATTCATCACATTTATAGGGTCTTTCTCCAGTGTGGCTCATTTTGTGTATCTTTAAATTACTTGCTGTGGTGAAACTTGAAGTGCATTCATCACATTTATAGGGTCTTTCTCTTGAGTGACTCATTTTGTGTTTCTTCAAATTACTTGCTTTCATGTAACTAGAGGTGCATTCATCACATTTATAAGGCCTTTCTCCAGTGTGGCTCATTTTATATTTCTTCAAACTAACTACCCTTTTCAGTGAAACTTGCAGTGCATTCATCACATTTATAGGGTCTTTCTCCTGTGTGTCTCATTTTGTGTGTCTTTAAATAACCTGTTGTGGTGAAACTTGAAGTGCATTCATCACATTTGTAGGGTCTTTCTCCAGTGTGGCTCATTTTGTGTATCTTTAAATTACCCTTTCTGGTGAAATTTGAGGTGCATTCATCACATTTATATAAGGTGACCAGATCCTAACGATACAAAAGCGGGACAGCGAGTTGGGGGGAAGGGGGCTTGATTCTTAATTTTTTAAATTAATTAACAAAGAATATACAGGGTGTCTCCTAAAAAACGCCGCTGGCCAATAACTCCATAACTCCCTAACTATTTATTGCCCGATTTCAACAAAACAAAAACAAAATTGAATCTCTCTACATGTTCTACGAACGGGCCCTAATTTTCTTTTTTTTGCAAAATCAACTTTCATTTCAGCGATAGTCTGCTAAATTTTACAACAAAAAAAACAGGGGCCCTTTGTAGACATGTGGAGCCATTTAGTTTTTTTTTTGTTTTATTGAAATCAACCAATACATAAAGGAGTTATCGCTACCGGCGTTTTTTAGCAGACACCCTGTATAATATTATATTACATTTTTTTTAACAACATGAAATATAATGTCATATTTACAAATATAATAAATACGAGGCATGTTTTTAAAGTACCGTTTTGTATTTTGGCCGCTGCAGCGCTGCTACGAAATACAGATATTGGCGAAATATATACGCTGATAACTTCAAAATAGCGAATAAAAGATGATCCCGAAAACAAACCCAATTTTTCAAAAGTCGGGACATTTTTTAAACATAGCGGGACGCGGGACAAATTTCTAAAAATCGGGACTGTCCCGCCAAAATCGGGACGTCTGGTCACCTTACATTTATAGGGTCTTTCTCCTGTGTGTCTCATTTTGTGTGTCTTTAAATGACTTGTTACGGTGAAACTTGAAGTGCATTCATCACATTTGTAGGGTCTTTCTCCAGTGTGGCTCATTTTGTGTATCTTTAAATTGCTCATTCTGGTGAAATTTGAGGTGCATTCATCACATTTATAGGGTCTTCCTCCAGTGTGGCTCATTTTGTGTATCTTAAAATTACTTGCTGTGGTGAAACTTGAAGTGCATTCATCACATTTATAGGGTCTTTCTCTTGAGTGGCTCATTTTGTGTTTCTTCAAATTACTACTTTCATGTAACTAGAGGTGCATTCATCACATTTATAAGGCCTTTCTCCAGTGTGGCTCATTTTGTGTTTCTTCAAACTACCCTTTTCAGTGAAACTTGAAGTGCATTCATCACAGTTATAGGGTCTTTCTCTTGAGTGGCTCATTTTGTGTTTCTTCAAATTACTTGCTTTCATGTAACTAGAGGTGCATTCATCGCATTTATAAGGCCTTTCTCCAGTGAGGCTCATTTTGTGTTTCTTCAAACTACCCTTTTCAGTGAAACTTGAAGTGCATTCATCATATTTATAGGGTCATTCTCCAGTGTGGCTCATTTTGTGTGTCTTTAAATGACCCATTCTGGTGAAATTTGAGGTGCATTCATCACATTTATAAGGTCTTTCTCCAGTGTGGCTCATTTTGTGTGTCTTTACATGACCTGTTGTGGCGAAACGTGAAGTGCATTCATCACATTTATAGAGCCTTTCTCCAGTGTGGATCCTTATGTGTTTCTTAAAATCACATGTTTGCGTGAAACTCATAGTGCATTCCTTACATTTATAAGGCCTTTCTCCTGTGTGTCTTATTTTGTGTGTCTTTAAATGACTTGTGGTGAAACTTGACGTGCATTCTTTACATTTATAGGGTCTTTCTCCAGAGTGGCTCCTTTTGTGATTCTTCAAATCACTTGTCACGTTGTGCCTGTAAAATAGTAATTTATGTTAAAAGGACAAAAATAGTATATTATTTTACAAGGAGCCAAAGTGAAGTTTTATGCGCTGAAACTGAAGTTTCACTGCCGTATCTAGTGAGGCTGGCAAAACAGAAAAGGGAGCATTTAAATACGGACTCCCGGTAGATAGAAGAACGATAGAAACAATAAAATCCATGTCAGATCATTTAAATTTCGGTCCTGGTTATCCATGAAAATTTTCGCAGCCATTAAGAAAGGTAATCAGTAAACATATTACAAAAAATATATAAAAAAAAGAACAGCGAAAAAGTAATAAAACCGGGTTTTATGTACAGCTATGTATCAAGTTAAAATTAAATTTAAATAAATGCTTGGTGCGACAATGTATCACAGAGAAAGTCCAAAAATGCACAAATCGAGTTATTAACAGTAAACGGCTCCCAAGACCAATGTCTATGCACTAACAAACCCGTTTTCTTAAAAAAACAATACAAGTCGCGTGTAACAGCCAAACGATTTTTTTTTTCATTTGCGTGAAACACGCCTGTTACATTCCAACTTTTCCCCCGTTTTTTCTCGTGTTTCACAATTCTTATTTAAAATAATTTTTATTTTTAAATAAGCTGAAATAAATACAACAGAATAGCCTGATTTATTTTCCCAGTACTCTGAGTATAACTTCCACTGTAACTTTTTTTACATTTCCCACAAAACTGATTGTTAGACATATGCACTTTTTTAAAATAAATGCCTCATTTGGAACAAACCCGAATATTTTGTATAATATTTTATTAGCCGAAATCACCAAATTAAAACTTCGAGTCGAGAATAAAATTAAGATTTGACGCATGGATTTATAGCGTAACCGGGGCCATTTAGGCAGAAGGTCTATGACAATAATATTAATAACATTCACCTTTTAAAACAGTAAATTGTGAGCAGAATTGTGTGAAATTAGAAAGAGAAAAGGAGAAAAAGAGAGATTGGAAAACTGGGCAGAAAATGGAGGTCTTCTTGTGGAGTAATTCATGGTATATTTCAATTTCTTTTGTTACTGTCTCAGTTTTTTAAACTACATTTATCCGACAGAAAAATTAAAACAAAATATTTACTTAAGCCTCATACTGTAACAGCGCTCCTCAATGCTTTTTTCATATATGGCTCATTCAAATATATTAATTTGGTGTAACATACATCACATTTATAAGGCGTTTCTAAAGTGTGGCTCATTTTATGATTCTTCGAACTACTCTTTTCAGTGAAACTTGAGGTGCATTCATCACATTTACAAGTTTTTTTCTTGTGTGTCTCATTTTGTGTGTCTTTAAATGACCTGTTGTGGTGAAACTTGAAGTGCATTCATCACATTTATAGGGTCTTTCTCCAGTGTGGCTCATTTTGTGTTTCTTCAAACTACCCTTTTCAGTGAAGCTTGAAGTGCATTCATCACATTTATAGGGTCCTTCTCCAGTGTGGCTCATTTTGTGTGGCTTTAAATGACTTCTTACGGTGAAACTTGAAATGCACTCATCACATTTATAGGGTCTTTCACCAGTGTGGATCCTTTTGTGTTTCTTCAAATCACCTGTATGTGTGAAACTTGAGGTGCATTCATCACATGTATAGGGTCTTTCCCCAGTGTGCCTCATTTTGTGTGTCTTAAAATAACCTGTGGTGGTGAAATCTGAGGTGCATTCATCACATTTGTAGGGTCTTTCTCCAGTGTGGCTCATTTGGTGTATCTTTAAATGATATGTTGTGGTGAAACTTGAAGTGCATTCATCACATTTTAGGGTCTTTCTCCAGAGTGGCTCATTTTGTGTGCCTTTAAATAACCCATTGTGGTGAAATTTGAGGTGCATTCATCACATTTATAGGGTCTTTCTCCAGTGTGGCTCATTTTGTGTATCTTTAAATTACTTGCTGTGGTGAAACTTGAAGTGCATTCTTCACATTTATAAGGCCTTTCTCCAGTGTGGCTCATTTTGTGTTTCTTCAAACTACCCTTTTCAGTGAAACCTGAGGTGCATTCATCACATTTATAAGGTTTTTCTCCAGTGTGGCTCATTTTGTGTGACTTTATATTACTTGTTGTGATGAAACTTGAAGTGCATTCATCACATTTATAGGGTCTTTCTCCAGTATGGCTCGTTTTGTGTTTCTTCAAAGTATTTGTTCGGGTGAAACTTGAAGTGCATTCATCATACTTATAAGGCCTTTCTCCAGTGTGCCTCCTTATGTGTTTCTTCAAATCACTCGTTTGCGTGAAACTCAAGTTGCATTTCTTACATGTATAAGGCCTTTCTCCAATGTGGCTCATTTTGTGTCTTCAAATGACTTGGTCTAGTAAAACTTAAGGTGCATTCATCACATTTGAACGATTTTTCACCTATACTTATGTTGTGCCTGTAAAATATTAGTCTATGTTACAAGGACGAAAATAGTATATTATTTGTTATAGTTTTTAGTATATTATATTTTTACATTTTATAAAGCTTGAGTACGCTGAGACTGAAAATGGACTGGCAAACGTAGTGAGGCTGTCTCAGTCACAGAAAGTGATCAAGACAGTGTGAGATGAAAAACAAGAAGAATTAAAATGATGGAATTCAGGTACAAATGCAAAAAACTAATATGAATAAAAACACGGAAGGAAAACCCGGACAACGAAAAGAATAAGGAAACGCAAGTGAATTCAGGGGAAATAGAAGTAGTAAACCTAAAAACAAAAATGACAAGAGCGAAAGAAATGGCCAGAAAAAGGAAAAAAATGAAGATCCTACATAAGAAGAGGTCTGCTCTAGGGGAATGGAAGAAGAATTAGTAAAATAAATTATGAAACAATAACATAGAAACACTGGGAATCACAGAAACAAAAATTAAAGTAAAGGGTATAATGGGAATACATAAAGGATACTGGATGTACTGGTTGTAAATTGAAGAAGAAAAAAGGGAGTTGGAAGGGTTGGATTAATAATTGCACCAAATAGATTGAAAGATATTATAGAAGAAAGATTATAGAAGAAAGAAAATTATGAAGATAGAAATAAAACTATTTTGGGGAAACCGTGGCACAAAACTACAATGACATCCAGTAAAGATTTTGGCTAAAACAATTATGACAAACCAACAATTATGTACAGTTTTGAATCAAATTAAAATTAAATTAAAATAAATGTTTGGTACGACAATGTATCACAGAGGAATCAATTCTTATTTTATTGCGAAGAAAATTTGGATGAAAAGTTATGTCTGAATAGTTTGAATAACATTTTTTTTCTACAAACATCAATAAAAGTTGAATTTTTAACACGGCATACATGAATTATAAATGGAATATTTTTTCCACTAGTGTTAAAAGTAATCACTTTTAATACTAGTGTTACAAGTAAACTGACAAGTAAAAGTCACATATATTTATTTGAAATATTACAAACATAATACATTGATAGAAATAATAAGTTTGCTTCAATTTCTTTCGGCAACTCTTCATACATAGTTATTATCGAGACTTTTTATTGTTTGACACATATGTCATGCAAAACGTAACCTGATTTACTTACTTCATAAATTCTGCAACTGACATATTTGATTGAAAGCTGATTGCAACCTCTGTAAAGAGCTTTGTGTTGCGTTTAATGGTGTTTGTAGAAAAAATACTACATGATATGTGTGATAAAAGCACCTTCATGCAGTCTTCATGCAAACTTTCCCCACTCACAAAATAAAATCTCACATTTAACACGTATATCATAAATAACTATTTCTGCGAAACAAGCAAATACAAATTTGGAGCTGAAAACAAGGTCTATGGATTTATAGCTTAGCCTGTCCTTTGGGGCGATTTAGGCAGGAGGTCTATGACATTAAATTTAATAACAACATTGACCTTTTAAAACAGTAAATTGTGGAAGGAATTGCCAGTATAAATGAAAAAATTATTGCATCTGCGTGTGAAATTAGAAAGAGAGATTGGAAAAGGGGGCAGAAAATGGAGGTCTTGTGGAGTAATTCATAGTATATTTCAATTTCTTTTGTTACTGTCTCAGTTTTTTAAACAACATTTATCAGACAGAAAAATTACAACACAATACTTAAGATCTCTTTTAACGCCCTGTATATTGTATTGTAAGTGTGAGTACCGTTAACTCCCAAGGTATGCAAAACTGTTAAAAATGTCAAAAGAATTTCGAAAAATCAAAAATAAGGGGGTTTATTTCAAAGTTTGCGGTATCCCATGGAGGGCACATTCCACATAAATATTTTCAATAAACATGTTTTCTAGGAAGACGCCATTCATCGTTTTCCCCCTTATCTACGTACCCATTAAATTTAGTTATATTTGATGAGATACACAGGTTAATTGATATTTTTCTTACTTTTCATGTTTATGCTTTAAGTGCACCTGATAACTTGCCGGGCCATCATACGTAGCATTACAGATTTCACATGTGTATGGTGTGACTTCATTGATCTGCACTGTCTCTTCTTCCGTGTTTACTATGCAATAATTGGCCTGAAAATGCCTGGTGATAAAAACTCTATAATTCTCATTTACCCTTTTACCTACCTCTGAATCACTTATTTGTGGTTCTAAACCTGAAAAAAAGGAAATTTATAGTATAATCAGATCATAAATAGTATATTAAGTATGGAGAACGGTAAGAGTTTGTTACTGTTCGAAGACAATTGTTTGGAGGAGGAGCGAAGCGACGACTCCAATTATCGTCTGAGAACTGTAACCCTTACCGTTCGACATACTTTTTGCGTTTTTACAACGTTTACAACGTTTTTTGCACGATTGGAGTATTTGGAATAATACTCCTACAAATATTTTGATAATCGGGCAGATTGATACTGAAAATATTGGGTGGTTTTTTTCCAAACAAGTAAAATTATGTTTTTTGATAGAATCGTTCATAGTTCTGTTTTCGAAGCAAAAATGAGCGATTCCGATATCGATAGTGATAATCTACCGAATGATTTAGAAGAAGGATGGCAAGAAGTATGTTCGGGAATAATCCCAGAAAAATCCGGTAAGTAAATTACTTACCGTTTTGTTAGACGTAGTAACAACAACTTACTGTCATGGAAATAGACATGGTAAACTGACAAAAACAACCAATCGTGCAAAAAAGATAATATATTAATATGCAGTGCATGGCCACTTGGGTTTTAATTAATTTATGATGAAATATGTGTAAAGCTTTATAAACATTGGCGGCCCGACGTCATATTTCTGATTATCAATAACTTACGGAGTGCAAGTTCTCTAACGTGGTGTCTGTTATCGACTTACATTGCCAATAGTATAGTTTCTCTGTATTACCGGGTAAATAACAGATTTTATGTTTGAATATCTGCAAATATGAACTGTTTATGTTTGTTAGTAGGCCAGAATGTCATAGAGTTCGGACTAGTACATAAGGATGAAGTAAAACAGACGCCTGTCAATGTCAGAAATATTAGCTTTAAATTTTAACCAGGTAAACATATGTTATGCCACCCAATTTATTAAAATGGTAAATCATAATATTTTCGTTCGGGCATATAAGTACGGGCCGCAGTTCTGTTTATAAATTCAAGGCCAAGTTACCACTCGACCCTTTCGAAGGGAACAAACGCGTTTGGAGCGCATTAAGTGCGTGTCACCAAGCGAAGCCGGCCGTGACACATTACTAGCATAGTTTCAATAAAGTTTTATTGTTTAGTGTCCGTATGGATAAATTGAAGGTGAGTGATTGTATGGTTGTGGAGAGTTGAGGTTGACCCATCGGTGTCCCATTGTTCCAGAAGATAACAAGGATGTTGGGTTGACCAATTATTACTCGGGTCAACAAATATAGTGAGTCATTGTATGGTTGTGGAGAGTTGAACTCGGGTCAACAAGTATAGTGAGTCACTGTATGGTTGTGGAGAGTTGAACTCGGATCAACAAGTATGGTGAGTCATTGTATGGTTGTGGAGAGTTGAGGTTGACCCATCGTTGTCCCATTGTCCCAGATGATAAGCAATTGACCAAGGATAATTGTTTCACCGTAATTAACCCAGGATGTTGGGTTGACCAATTATTACTCGGGTCAACAGAAATACAATTGTCTCACTGAGTTGTAAACTCACAATCATTTTCTAATTGTTACAGAATGACGGTCGTTGGAAGGAGCAAAAGAAGAGAGCGATTGCCATATTTTATTATACGATTATATAACCTTTTATATTTTTGTATCATTAGTTTGTATTAAATAAATAAGTTTCATTGATGCAAATCCCATTGTTTATTAATCGACGTCTTGACAATACAAATAATTACCTATCATAAGAATAATACTGCAGAATTAGTATTGAAACTGTTTTTTATGGATTAAAAATAGTCAGCATTAAGCTAAAGGTAATTCGCCGGCCTAACAATATCTGAATTGGGTTAACAATATCAGAAGTGGCAAAAGTTCAGCTAACACATAAATTAAATACAGTACAAATTGATTTAGTTGACAGTAGTGATTCTTTTGCATCTAATACTTGGCTTTCAATCTCCTCCACAACTGTAATTTCATCCAATTTATATTAAATGTACACTGAAAAAATTTGTTTTGACAGTGCCCGTGCGAGAAGGATCTTTTTTTTATATGCTCAGCTCTCTCGAGGGTAACGTTTTTTAACAACAATGTTATTTAATAAGAATAAATAACTTACATATCTAGCAATCTTGAATTGTAGTCATATTTATGCATATACAAAATTAAACCTGTATCTGGGTTTGATAATTAATTCCTCCCAACTAAAATTATTGTATGAAAATATTTGAACTTACGAAGTTTATAATTTTCTTTTAATTAGATTATAATAACATAATGTCAATTAGAACATAATCAATCATCGAAGTTAAATTATCTGCTAGCGCATATCAGGTATAAGCAAAAATAGTGAAAAGGTTTAACAGTAAACCTCTCTTGTTTTTTAAAATATGTGAAAATATTATTTGGAAAAGTTACTTAGAACTGACAGAAGGCCTTTTCTGGTAAAAACATTGGCCGTTTGTTGTAAACTCAGAACTGGAGCCATTTTCAGTTGATAAATTTTCAGTCAAAATATTCATAAAAACTGACTACCAGAAAAGGCAAAAGAAAATATATTCACCGCAGGTGGTTTTAAGTAACTTTTCCAAATAACATTTTCACATATCTTAACAAACAAGGATATTTTACTCTCCAACCGTTTTACTATTTTTACATAACCGTTTTTAACGCATATACCTTTTGAATAAACTTTTTGAAGCAATAAAATTTTCTGCGATGTTAATAATAAAATATATTTTTATTTGACCAACTTTCTGGCGGACACTGTATGTATATGTAAATTCAAAGTATTTTTTTGTAAATAATTCTTGTATATATATATATATATAATATTTCAATTTATATATTACAATGATATTGTATATTACATATTATATTGTATATTAGGTATTAATTTATGTATTATATTGTATATTATACGATTATACTATAATAATTAATAATTAAATATAATTAATAATAATTTCTTGAATTTGTATTTAGTTCTATTTTTTATGCACCTATTCTGGTTGGGACCTTTACTACGTGAAAATCAACACTGAATAAAATACTACTATGTTTTTACCATTCAGTTTGTGTGGTAAAAAAAGTAGACTGTTATTCAGTATTATTATTATTAAGTTTATCGCCAAAAATAATGACTATGACAACAATTTAAGACATTTTGATTATAAAATACAAAAGAAAACAGCGACGAAATTATTATTATTTATTATTGTTATAATTAATTATAGTTATTTTAATTGTGGAATTCAATTTATAACTGATACTAACAAAGTAACCTATGTGTATTTTTTACCTATTTATTAATAATAGATAAATAAAATATTATTTCCACATATGTACTAGATATATTCTCTGAAAATTTGAAATTATTTATTATTACGTCAGAGGAAATTAACTATCCAGCTTAAATGTATTTTACATTTATAATTCTCTGCAATATTTTAATATGATATTGATGCTCAAAGATTTATAATTAGTTCAGCTCGAAATAGTTTTCATTTACTTATGCAATACTTTTTGTCAATATTAACACAAAATCGTAGAAAGACGATATATGTTCTAATTGACGTTATGTTATTGTTCTAATTAAGTTCAAATATTTTCATACAATAATTTTAGTTGGGAGGAATTAATTACCAAACCCAGATACAGGTTTAATTTTGTATATGCATAATTATGACGACAATTCAAGATTGCTAAATATGTAAGTTATTTGTTCTTATTAAATAACATTGTTTTTAAAAAACGATTTGAAATTTTTATTGGGTAATTTATTACTACTTACAATTTAAATAATGACCGTATGAGGTGAAGGCAGAATTAAGGTATTTCTCCCGCAAAAGAAGCCGGCAAAAAGATATACCTGCCTTCTGTAACAGTGGCACGATCAGAAACGTGACCGATGAGGAATAATGTCAGAAGCGACATACGTATGAACAGTACTTACCCCCGAGAGAGTCGAGCATATCGGAAAAGAAAGATTCTTCTCGCACAGGCACTGTTAAAACAAATTCGATTCAGTGTACAATGATTGACATTAGTGTGACAGCCGGATAAAAATACGTACGTATATATTGTTTCAGTTTTTATTTCAAAAGTATTCCCAACATGCTGAAAGCAGTGGAACATAAAGCTATGTATGTAATGCGTACATAATAGGACTTATGGATTAGGGTGGACCGTTTTTTTTTTTTGGAATTTTAATGGGGGCTAGTTTGTAAAAGTTGTGACTTGTAATTGTTTAATCCCCCACTAATAGTGGGCAGTATTAAAAAATATTTAGCCAGGCTCCTGGGGGTCCAAAGTTTGAAAATTTAAAATTAAAAAATTAAAATCGGGGCTGGTGTGCAAATATTAGGAAACTATCCAATTAGTACAAAAAACAAATATTGTTAAGATATCTTGACGTTTAGTTAGCCCCCTTGAGGAAATTGTAATTTTTACCTAATCGGCAATAATTGTTATATAGTTTTGTTTTTACATATTACATATATGCACGCATGCAATGAGCTCATCTTATTGAGTCAGTTGATTTCTATCAGCCGTGCTGGTCGCTTATTTTTTATTGTGAAGAAAATTCTGCCTAAAAGCTTTTGCTGACACACACTGCAAAAGCAGCGGATATGACAGGTGGTTTTAGTCGAAATGTAGCAAAAATTGCCAATGCAGTTTTAGAAGACGCAAATAGCATTTCAAAAGGCAATGCTACATTGGTCGTCGACAAAAATAAAATTCGGAAGGGGATAGATAAAAATAGATGTAAACTGCAAGATGCAAATAAAGTTACGCTTAAAGGTATCTATTTTGATGGAAGAAAGGACCATACTATTATTCAGGAGAACAATCGATGAATTATAAAAACTGAAGTACATGTAGCTTTAGTCGAAGATCCGGGAAGGATCTTTCCGGAATTTTTTTTGGGCATCTATCTCTTACGCGTTGGCGAGCGACAGATATTGCAAGAGAAATTAAAGTTACATAGAATCGCATAGTGATGTGGACTAGTGATGTGGCAAGTAATGGTCATAGGGTGCTATGTAACAAATGTTAACAAACGTTGGAAAGGTGGGGTAATTCAATTGCTAGAAACTAGTTTCAATAAACCACTACAAAGGAGCGTGTATTTGTTGCATGCTAATGATTTATCTTTAAGGCATTTTTTACAAAAACTAGATGGCCACACGAAATGTCCTTATACTTATGTAGGACAAATTGGGTTTCTACTTCCTGTTTGCGACAAAATGGAACCCGTTGAATTTAAACCAATCAAAACAGATTTTCTCCTGGTAAATGATAACGACCGACGCACAGATCAAAAACATTTGTTTGATATTTGTCAAGCAATCGGGGATGGAACGTAGTTTAGCGAGCAAGAGTCCATGCAAAACAACACACTCAAGGTGGTTAACGACAACAAACCAGATCCCAAGGTAATATGTATCAACAAAACATCCCTCCGAGAACTTGCAGCTACTGACTGAATTTGTAATAAAAGTTTATGCTCAGATGTGGTTTGAGATTAAACCACAACCACGACTTGAATGTGGTGGTAGATTGGTATGGAAAACAATTCAGGTTTCAAGAGATTTCCCGAGTCATGTAAAGATCAGTATTGATAAGGTAATACAAGACAATGCCCATTTTGCACACCCCGAGAACCTCTTAATAGCGATGTTGATAGATGAACGACACCACATTAGAGAGCTAGCTGCAAAAATAATCCTGGAAGCCAGGAAAACTGATATATCAAAACGCATTGTTAGATTACCTAAAATAAATTTTAACCAAGAGGACTATATTGATCCTATAGACTGGTTTAACTGCACGGTCACAGAACCTCCCCTCACAAAACATATGTCTAAAGAAGAGCTGTTAAATATAGTAAACAAATATGTGAAATTTGGCAATTTGCCTTGTCACACCCAGGCAGTAGAAATGTGTGTGAAGCTATATTAAGGCGCGCTACGATAATTGCAAGAAAATAATTGCCAAAATTTGAGCACAAAAAGCAGTACTTCGCATCAAGAATGCAGTGAAATTAATTAGTATGTATTTCCAAGTTGTTTAACTATGTATTAATATAAATAAAAATAAATGAAGAAAAATATTTTTTTGGAGCCCCAGGGGCCCAGGTATTTTTTTTTAACCGTCCCACTTTTGGTGTGCGAGTCAATATTTTCAGTCCTACCTCGAATTTAAAAATACATACTTGTTGGTCGTTTTCGGCCTACCCTATTATGGATTCGCCCTATTTATAGTCCTCGCTCGCTAGCTCGCTCGGACCTTAAACTTTAGGGCTCATCCATAAACTCCTAAATGATGTACTTATATTACATAAATAGCTATTAGATTGTCTGTCAAATAGTGTGATAGTGTGATTTTCTGACGGTGTTTCACTTGAAACATATAATCTTAACACTGTTTGCCATTGTTAGCCATCTGGAGTGAACAATTTTTCCTGGATTTCTTTTCGCATGATTTTGATTACAGGATCCAGTGTCAATAGATTGACATATTTCTGGCAAATAAAGTTGATCTGTACATAATTCTTGTTTTGATTTACAAATTTCAGGTAACGTACATTTAATCGCACGAAAATATCTCCAGAAGTAAGCGGAAATTTCTGGTTTTCTCAAAAGAATATTACTGACCACTAAATTGCGCAACTTTTTGTGATTTAACAGTCTTTGTAACTTTTACGGTTTCGGAGCTGTTCATTCGGAGCGTATCCACAATTCATCTCGGTAATAGGTGTGGCTCCCAGGGACCCAGTTTAGATGGAAATGTGAACAAAGTATTTTCATTACTTTGTGATGCTTTTTCGATGTTAGCTATGGTTATTTGAGAATATCCATACGAATTCTGTTGTATGTTAATTGTTGTGCCCAACAGCAGATGAAACTTATTCGGTAGATATTTATCTTGGGACGATTTATACGCACATTAGTCCAACAACATAACTACAAGGTGTACCTAAATGATTGCAGTTACGTAATCACTTCAATTCAATTGTGCCGCCTTTCGAATATGTATACCGTACTATTTGAGAACTGTCACTGTCAACCATACCTGTCAACTGTCAGACAACATAATAACAGTAGTTTATTAAAATGTACACTGATCAGAAGAACACTTTTATTGTTGAGGCTTACTTTCGCAATGGACGATTTGAAAATGGAGAATGGATTTATTCAATTCCAGAGTGCGTTCGGGATTTTCAACACAAGTTCCCTGACCACCAATTTGAATACTCGGTTTTGTCAACCCATATTTCACGAATAGTGCACCGTTTTAGGGAAACAGGTAGTGTTCAAAAAGGGAAATCCTCAGGCAGATCTTCAGTATCGGGAGAGGTTGTTGCAGATATTCGTGAACGACTCGAAGTAAGCCCTCAAAAGTCAATTCGTAAATTGGCTATGCAAGCTGGAATTCCCTCGAGCACCTGCCATAAAATTGTGAGAAAGAGGTTGAATTTACACCCTTATAGGGTCTCAGTGGTTCAAGAATTGTTGCCAGTAGATCCTCAACGTCGATTGAGTTATTGCCGATGGTTTATGGAAAATTTAAATGACGATCGATTGCTCGATTTAACATTTTTCAGTGATGAGGCTTGGTTCCATCTATCAGGATATGTTAATTCACAAAACTGGGGACATGGGACATACAATCAAAGTGGGAACATAAAGAAATAAATACGTAAAATACATTCAAGTATTGTACAAAATTCATGGCATATACATTCATATGTTACAAACCACTATGACAAACAATATATATGTGTACAAACAAATGAAGTAGATGAAATACATCCAGTTTTGGCAATATCATGTTTCGAACTATATGGTTCTCATCAGTATGATGCACTTTAGTCTTGAATTCTGATTTTTTAAAGACTAATAAATCTTGGGTGAATTTTTGTTCTTAAAAAATCAGTACTTTAGAAATCGTACACACAAATCATGTGCCAAATTAAACAGTGTACAATCAACATGAAAAATATGAATACATCCAAAACATAAAAGCAAATCTGGTTAAATCATGGCACATGCTTCGTTAAAAAAATTACAAAATATAAACTCTTCAATAAACATATAAAAAATTAAACTATACTCTAAACGTAACAAACAAGAAAATATAAAAATTAGGTTTAAGTGTCGTGCAGAAAATATATTAAAACTAAAAAATCATGGCACATGCTTCGTCGAAAACAATAATAAAATATAAACTCTTCCATAAACATATCAAAAATAAAATTATACTCGAAAAGTAACAAACAAGAAAATATAAAATTTAAGTGTGTGTGTGAAGCTGGCGTCGCACTTCGCGGAAACTCAAGATCAATTGAGAGTTCTCGCTTCCTTTTGAAGAGTTCTAGAGTTCCTTATAGTTTAAATTAAGAATTTTTAATTTAAAAATAGTGAGACGCTAACTTCACGCAGCGTCTCACTTTCACCCAAACGAGTTCTTAGACACATATCTTATAGGATTTTGCAAGAGGAAGAGTTCTATAACAGTTTTGTAAAGAGTTCTGCAATAGAAATGCAAAAAAAACAATTTTAATAACAAAAAGTGATGACGCGCCATAGTGAGAGGACTGGGAATCAGGAGTTCTAGCGAACCTAAATGCGTTTTCTTATAGTATTTAACGTTAACAATTATAATCCGATGAGTTCCTGGCGGTGGTATCACCGTGGATTGTTTAAATAAATAAATTCTGCCGAAAAACAATTTGGCAAGATGGAAAGGTATGAGACGCTGTCTGATAACGAGGAGTTCTGACAAACCTAATTGCGTTTTCTTGTAGTATTTAACGTAAACAATTATAATCCGAAGAGTTCTGGGCGGTGGTATTACCGTGGAATGTTTAAATAAATAAATTCTGCCGAAAAACAATTTGGCAAGATGGAAAGGTGTGAGACGCTGTCTGATAACGAGGAGTTCTGACAAGCCTAATTGCGTTTTCTTGTAGTATTTAACGAAAACAATTATAATCCGAAGAGTTCTGGGCGGTGGGATTACCGTGGAATGTTTAAATAAATAAATACTGCTGAAAAACAATTTGGGAAGATGGAAAGGTGTGAGACGCTGTCTGATAACGAGGAGTTTTGACAAACCTAATTGCGTTTTCTTGTAGTATTTAACGTAAACAATTATAATCCGAAGAGTTCTGGGCGGTGGGATTACCGTGGAATGTTTAAATAAATAAATACTGCTGAAAAACAATTTGGGAAGATGGAAAGGTGTGGGACGCTGCCTGATAACGAGGAGTTCTGACAAACCTAACTGCGTTTTCTTGTAGTATTTAACATTAACAATTATAATCCGAAGAGTTCTGGGCGGTGGGATTACCGTGGAATGTTTAAATAAATAAATACTGCTGAAAAACAATTTGGCAAGATGGAAAGGTGTGAGACGCTGTCTGATAACGAGGAGTTCTGACAAACCTAATTGCGTTTTCTTGTAGTATTTAACGTAAACAATTATAATCCGAAGAGTTCTGGGCGGTGGGATTACCGTGGAATGTTTAAATAAATAAATACTGCTGAAAAACAATTTGGCAAGATGGAAAGGTGTGAGACGCTGTCTGATAACGAGGAGTTCTGACAAGCCTAATTGCGTTTTGTAGTAGTATAAATACTCCCCGAACTGAAGTCGAATGGCGGCTTGGACCGTTGGACTTGCATTGGACCACACTTCTGCTTCCAAATGTACTCCAAAGAATATGGACTCTTTAGTGTATTCTTTGGCGTACAGGTTCACGTCCGGCGGCAAAATTCAAATTTAGATCCATATACACACCGACAACTTATATCAGACTCACTTATACCACTGCTTATACACTATAAATATAAATATGCAATAGTAAAACAAAACGTTAACGTTAGCTTAGGTAAACTCAATTGCATTATGTATTTCATTATTGCTGTACGTATTAACATATTAGGACGTAAAATGCATGTCTACCCATATTAAAATAGTATTTAAATTTGTACTATTTATTCTAGTAGGTAGTAGGTATTGTTCTAATCTGAGTGTGTGGGGTTGAATTTCAAATTTTATTGGCTACTTTGGGCGACTTTCACAATTTCTGTTGGCGGCTACTTTGGGCTACTTCAATAACGATTATCCACGTTTATCCAAACGATTTATCAGCTATGATTGCATGTGTACATGTGGCTGATTTGATATAGGAAGAGTCTACAATTGAGTTTGGATTTCAAATAATGGAGGTGGGATGTATTAAAGTTGCTTTTGCTGCTTCCATTGTAACTTTATATGCATATTTAACTTGCAAACTATCACATGAAGTAAACATAACCTCTGAATATTTGGTTGACGAATTTTTCCACATTCCACAAGGATTGGCATATTGCAATCACGAATTTAAAACAGTAAGTTGCCAAAGTTACTAATTCATTACTTAATGTTAAAATTTTAACCTGGAATATAACAGCACTTCGTACTTGCCTGTTTTGTCATAGCTGCGAGTCTTATACAATGATTGACTAATACTGAAAATTTTGTTTCAGTGGGATCCCAAAATAACGACTCTGCCCGGACTCTACTTGTATTCAACTGCACTTTGTTCACCATTAAAACAATGCAACTCGTTATGCTTGCGTTTTTCTAACAATATTGCTAGTTGTATGAATATAATACTCTTCATTCTCTTGCGGAAATTGATGAAACCTACGGTAAAATCGTGTTAATATAACCATGCATTAATTATAACTATTCTGATGTTTTAGGAAACGTTTGGAAAAGTTCTACTGAACTCGTTCAATATAGCTCTTTTACCTCCACTCTATTTTTTTTCGCAAACGTATTACACAGACGTTTCAAGTTTAATGGTTGTCTTGGCGCTGATTTATTTCAGTTTAACCAAAAGGTCTATTATTGCATCATTTTTTGGTACGTATTTATTTTATACTAAATTGCTAAGGTGAATTACTTTTAACGTAACAGGTTGCTAAAACTATGGCAACAAGTTGATAGAACTCACTGTTGTGTCATGTAAGAATTCTGCAATTGATTTATTTGTGTCCGAAGCTACTTAAGCCTGGGATTGTGAATGTAATTCAATGTTGTAGATACAGGTACAAAAAGTACATTGGTCCTTTTCATCAATTTTTGGGTAAACAATGCTGTTTCTCAACTCAAATTAACTTATAATTAGTTATATAACCTTGACAATTTATAATTCTTGCATTTTTACACTGGAGTCATGTAGTACAATAGAGAGGATCATATCCTTGTTATTTACTATTCGTGACTTGTATTTACATTTCCCATGAGGACAGTATCCTTGCCGATGCCCTCGCCAACTTCAGGCTTTCTTAGATTACAGAATTAGATTATGCTTTACTTACATGAAACAGAGTATATTTCCAAATTTTCATATTCAACTGAATTGGGACTGTGCATATTGTTATAACATTTCAACCATATTTTTCTAGGACTGGCAGCGTTTGTCTTTAGACAAACAAATATTGTATACGTTGGATTTATAATAGGATTACTAAGTTTGGAACTGATATGGAAAACAATACTTTCGAAACAGAATGAAATATTAAAGAATGCTAAAGTATCGCAAAAAGTAGGTATACTTTAATATTGCATTATAATTTTCAAAAACTGAATATTTTCCAGGATCGAAATGGTTCATTATTATGCAGTGAAGCATTATCAACAATTTGTTCTAGCATTATACCTCTTTTACCGGAGATTATTATTGCAGTGGGACCTTATTGCTGCGTCATCATTACATTTATATGCTTCGTTATTTGGAATGGCGGGATTGTAGTGGGTGACAAAGATGCGCACTCGGCGACACTTAATGTGCCACAGCTATTTTATTTCTCAATCTTTACATTATTCTTCACATGGCCTCACTTCTTAAAGTATATTAAACAATTCCTATATTTTATATTCAAATTCCCTTACAAAACAATCGTAATGTTATTATTAATAGCAGTGACTATCGCTGCAAATACGATTGTGCATCCATATTTATTAGCGGATAACCGGCATTACACATTTTACATGTGGCGATATTTCTTCAACACTCCGCTCTGGCGTGCATTATGGGCGCCGATCTATTTCTTCGCTCTGTACTGCATTTATCAAGTCTGCCGTAGCTCAAATAATATATGTTTTACCTTAATTTATCCAATAACACTAATATTAGCAGTTTGTTTGCAAAAATTGCTCGATGTTCGGTACTTTTTTGCCCCCTTTGTCATATTACGTTTACAGTATCCACAAACATCGTTTAAGATACTGAGCTTAGAGACGACTTTCCATGCTATAGTAAATTATGTAGCTTACAAAAATTTCTTTACGAAGGAAATATATTGGCAAGATATTACAGAAGTACAGAGACTGATATGGTAATAGTTAATCATATTGTATATAATATTGTAGTACTTGAATTATAAAATATCATTTCTGGTGCTATCCCGTAATTTAAAGATTACATTTTTTTTGTTTTATGTTTAGTGGGAGTTCGCTTTAATTATTTGTATAGGTTAGGTTACAGACTGCACATATTGATTGTGATCGGTTATTGCATTCTGTACCGAGATCGTAATGTGCACAGCTATTACAAGCTCCTTCGTAAAATAATTGTTAATCACTCGGAATTCTTGTATTTTTGTAATATGTGATAACTTTCAAAAGTAATAATGTAAAATGATATATAATCTTGGATATACAGGTGTTGAAAAATGATGGATATACACCATGAAATCTCAGAAGGAAGATGGTTTCGTGAAAAATGTTTAAGACAAAAGTTGTAGGGCTCTATTTGGTGATGTGATGTGACCTTGAAGTGACTTGAAATTGCTAGGTGAAGGTCATCTTTAAAATTTCAATCTGGAACCCTAAAGGTCCATTCATAGATTTCTAACGCTACGCTGTGAGCATTTACAACAGCGTATTGTCGCTGTTGTAAATGCCTATAGCGATAGCATTACCATAGCGTCGCGTAAGAAATCTATGAATGGGCCTTTAAGACCACACGAATGCGGTCAAAAACCTAAAGGTTCCCATTTCAAATTTTAAAGTTGACCCTACCTAGCAATTTCAATGTCACACCACGTCACCACTTAATAGATTATTTCATGCCCTACAACTTTTGTCTGAAACATTTTTCACTTAACCGTCTTCCGTCCGAGATTTTATGGTGTATCCATCTTTTTTCAACACCCTGTATATTGTTTATGACAACAATGTCTTCATTAATTACTTAAATGTTTTCATTTGTTATATTATTGTATAGTTAATATTTAAATCTCATTACTGTCCTTGATTTGTATGCCTTATACTGTAATTTTAATAATTATTTATTCTATAGATAGATAATGTAGTAATTAGATTTAGAAGTAGTGGGGCTTCCGAGAGTGATAGTACTCACACTCTTACGGTTTCGTGTGTAACAAATCATGTGATTTTATACTTTACGGTAAATAATTTGAGGTCTGTCAATGCATTCTCTAGTTCTGTTATATTTGTATTGCTTCATTGTTACTGGTTAGTGGTTCTATTTAAATTATATTGCTATTTTGTAAATACAATTATTTATTATGTACGGGAAATATAGACTCTAATAAGATCCCGAAAGTGGAAGAGGCAAAGTTGAAAAGTCAATGAAAATCTTATATCAGAGCAATAAAACCAACATAATACTTTGTCTGTGCTAAAATTAGTGCCGGATTCATCATATTTTTTTGTTTAATCCTCGGCTTCCATATTTGCTTGGAACTGGTATTTTATTTTTATAATAATTCAGTTCATAATTGTGAACAGATAAATTGTTTATTATGTGTAGAATATTACCATAACAATTACTTGAATTGCACTTACTGTCACATTTATTAAGTAGCTTAATTATCAAAACTAAAACATCAAATCTGACACTTATTTACGAACAGAAGGAGTAGTTTTGTTTAGTTTTCCTGACCATAACATTTGCACCTACTTAATAGACGTCTTGAGCATTTCAAACATTATCTTCTGTCACAAACGTAGCAACATATAAAACGGGCCCTATTGTGGTGTACTATTGTGGCATAGCCGATCCAAAGTGATCTTGATTAAAAGTTGATTGGGTTACTTGGTTAATGTGATCTATTGTTGGCGACAAAAATCAGTGATAGGCACACCGTTAACCAAAAATTTAAGAGCGGGGTTTTGGCGCGAAAACTGGCCTCTAGTTGTTGATAAATCCGCCAGGATTTGATTTAAAAGCGCTCTGTAATATGTTTTGCATTCCTTACTAACGAAATTTGCGTGCAAAAAATTGAACATGTTGCCATATGTTTAATTTGTATAGCCAGCTTTTTTTGCAGCGGACCACAAATAATTTTACGATGAAGCAGCGCGAGATTTTTTTCGACGCGTGCTAATTTATGAGCATAAACACTTTATTTCCGATACATTATATTATATAATTGGGTAACAATTCTCTTTCAAACAAAGACAGTAACCAATTACGCCATAGGTGGAGGAGTAGTAGGGATTAATATTATTATTATTATTATTATTATATTATATTATATATTTTAAGAGCCGTCTTTACCCAAAGGCGGTATGTGGAATTGCATGTACACGACAGCCAAGATAATTTATGAACTGGTCAACATAATTGCAATCGGAGACCTGATTTAGAAACTTCAGATATTTATCTACAAGTGAGCCGAGTAGTTTTAGGAAATAATAAAACGGTGATTTATTATGTTTATTAAAAGAATGGCTGTTTAGCAGATTTGTGAAATTTTCATCTGTATTTATTTAATTAAGACAGGGTACATAAAATGGAAATTCCCTCGGTTTCTTTGGAGCTAATATTGTTGTGAACCACCTTCTTTTTTTTGTTCCAATATCTTGAATTATAATGGAGTATTCTTGTCTGCACATAAATCCGATCAGGTGATCAGAAATAAGTCACTTTTAATTTATTTCTTAAAACTTTGTCTAATTGTAGATAAATGTCTAAACTTTCTATATCAGTTCTCCGATTGTAATTATGTTAACCCGTTCATAAATTATTTGGCTGTCGCTTATTAATAATGCCGTATACTAGCTGGGGTAAAGAGGCCTCTCAATATCAGGGAATAATTTCTTTAAAATGTTATATTTATTTAATTAAATTCACTAAATCCTTTTACAAGTTTTGTAATTTATGTGACCAAATTTGAGTCTTATTAAGATTACAGTAAGCTTATTAGCCAAAAAAGGTTTATGAAACATTTCTTACACTTTAAGATCACTTTTATTTTAAAATAAATAGATGCCTGACACAGCCAATTCCATTTTCGTTGTCGTGACGAGGGATTATTTGATCGCGAAATAACATTGGAAAACGAGTTTCCTTCAATTTCATCACCCTAATAAAACTATAAGTAAACTGAGACCATATTTATTTTAAATACTTTTATTTTTGACTTCAAATCAAATGTTTGGTGTCAATATAAGCAAGCTCTTGGTGACCTCTTCAACTGTCCAAAATACCTCTGTTCCATAATAAGTGAGCCATTACCGATTTTTAGTTTTTCCATAATAAGTGAGCCATTACCGATTTTTATTTTTTTTCCATAATAAGTGAGCCATTACCGATGTTTATTTTTCACAAAATAAGTTTTGCGTATATTAAGAATATCAAAATATAAATTAAAAAAATAACTAAGTGTCAATAAGTTTGAAAGAAAACTCAAATGGCTCACTTATTATGGAACAGAGGTAGTATTAAGATGGCAGTTATAAACGACCCAAGAACTTATCTCCTTATCTCCTCAGGACCCAAATTTTGTGTACATACTTATCCCTTCTTAAAGTATTATAAGTGCGTGCATTTCGCCCTAGAGATTTCAACAACACCCCACATGCAAATAGATTCATTTAGGTTTCTTTACATTCGGGTGCGTAGTTAATTTGAAAATCCTATTCAATTATGGTTGTGCTTTCTTCGTCTGTTTCTGCTTTGGTTATTGTGCGTTTTGGTTGTGTGTGTGTTTTATAAACTTCTGTCTCCCCGTGACTATTTTTTACTTTCACCCTGTGACAACTATTGTGTCTGTATTTTGTGTATGACTAATTCCTCCCTATGACAATTATTATTGCATATTTTATATTTTTTATATTTAGTTAGACTATTAAATCTTCCTGTGACAATTTACTTGTGCATTGTGTAGTTCTTTTGCGTGTATCGAGATTTGTGTGTATGGGAAGGATATCACAAAAATTGAATGTGTTAACCATATCATAAAAAATTATGGGAAGAGATTAAACTCTTTAAAAAATGACAAAAAAAATGTTTCCTTAGCTGCTAGAAAAATAGTCAATAAGAAACTAATTTCCTTATTACAAAAAATAGCACAAAAACCCCATTTACGATAATGCCCATGGTGATGGGGCAATCATCATTCGCGTTGCAAAGATTTAGAATGTCCTGCATTAAAAATTATAAGAATTACGATATTTCGCGGTTTAAATGCGAAGTCCGCAAAATAATGTCGGCGTTCGTTCAAACGGCTGAGCCCCGACAGAGCTGAAAACAGCGGTAAAAAATGACCTTTACACTTGATTCGCATATTTCAAACTTCTGTTACAAGTGTTGGCAACATGGCTTAGCAATTATGTCATTGCTCCATCTCGTAACATATGAACTGCTAGGAGCAAATTTTTAACTATTTTCACGGCGGGATATTCAATTTAGGTACATTTTAAATAATTAATAAAACCATAAAACATTTGTTAATTAATAAGTACTATATCTTATTAGATACAGTATTTTACAAGGTTTCAGGATATATTTTTGGAATGAATAAACATAATTTCTCTGAATCAAATTATTTAAATAATATGGTAAATAATTGGTAATTTTAATTATAAACTATACAGTGACACGTAGAATCAGGTCTATATTCATGTAAAGCTTTAAAATTGCGCAAATATTTGCAAATACAATCCATGAAGATGAAAAACGGCAAAAAGCGACGATTTCATGAAATTTCATAGAAAAACGTAAATAATCAAAAAACTTACTATACAGCGACACGTAGTATTTATTTTGTTAATTTATGGTACAGAAAATATAACGTGAAAGTGATTATTAACAGCGTTTAAGTTGAAAAACACTTTTACGCCCGAAAAACCGCGCTCTTAACTTCTATATTTATAATCTGTCAATGCGATTTCTTAGTTACATTTGTGGCATGGTGGTGTACAGATGTATTTTTATAACTTCCAGCAAATAGTAGTATGGCGAGCGGAGGTAGACAGGGTAACCAGGAGAGAAAGAAAAATAGAAAAACAGAAGATTCTGAAGCTCTGAAATATTAATATATGTATTACATATCTCAACAAGCTTGTACGTTCTACAAATAAATCAATTTGGATTTGAATAATGCCCCAACACGTTAACCGTAATCCAATAGTGTTAAAAAGAAGCAAAAGAAGTTAACTATGATCCGTTGAGGTTAACCATTTTTTAAATTATAATTCAACACAACTTTTAGCAAAGTAAAGGCTGATTCATAGATTTCTTACGCTACGCTGTGACAATGTTATCACTATGTACATGTTCAACAACTTTCAATGCACACTGAAAATGCCCTTAGCATTGTCACAGCGTAGCGTTGCGTCAGAAATCTGTGACTCAGCCAAGTGCAGGGTGCTAGTGATATTTAAGCAGTGGTCTCTCAAAACTGGACCGATCTATATTTGCGATTTTTTAGTATTACATAATATATATGATCACTGACAGCTACATAGAAGTTTTGTAATTTCTATGGATAATCGCTCAAAGATATAAATGTCTTTACTAACTCTTATGTTCCGGAAAAAATATGGTTTTAGAGACTCGTTTTTTTTATTATATGAAAATAGTGTTGTAGCTAAGTCATATCAAAATTCGGTAGTGATCGAAAAATAATGTATTTATTGAATAATTAGTGGACGACATCATGAGTGGTAGAGGACTAAAATAACAAAAATTGTGGCTTTTGTGTTATAATTTAAATTCTAATCGGACAAATTGGATTTTATATTTACCACATCTTGACAGTACACCCACGAATCCATTGCTATATTTCCGTGAATTTTTTGTCAAGCCATTTAAGAGAAACTTAGGACTTCGTAATATGCATTTTTGAGATGATTACAAAGAGCTGTTAAAAGATGGAAAATTGTTATAGGTTTATTACCATTGGGGATTAATGGATGTTATTTTTAATACTGGTTTATGTATAATAAATCACAGCAGTTTTATTTTACAATCAATGTGGTACACTTTTACATGAACATATGAATATGAAAATTATATTTTGACCCTTGCGAGACTGGTAAATCACATTCTCTTTACACTATTATTTTTTGTTCACACAAAAAACAAATGTTCACACATTTTTTGTTGGCCATTTGCAGCAAATGAAGTCTCACTTTAGCTTGCGTCGCGTGCAGTATCTATCTGGCGCAATTTCGAGTAAGAGGGCGGGATTATACACCTTTTCTACTCTGGCCAAAAGACTAGGCTCAAAACAAATATCCCTCACCCCCCTATGATTTACATAATATAACAGTGCTTGGTAAATATTACCTGCAAAAATCTAACTTTGAAGTACCAGAATGAAGACAGAATATCATGATAAATTGCAGTTCATAAAATTCACATAATTCACATTCACCCTTCGCAGGTAAATACTAGGTCTAGGTGCAAATTTGACGCCGCAATTCCGTCACTAGTTTGTCTCGTTTGCATCTTGTTGTGCGTTGCGTATTTTGCTAAGAAACTGTTTCAAATTTTATATCGACTATGCCTGCCAGTAGTTAAGCAACAAGAGTTCTGACGCACCCCCCGCAGAGATTTCGATAAATTTAATCCGCGTTTTAATCGAACTTTTGATTCGCGGGGAATCGACGGATTCGCGTCTAATCGGCGAAATTTGCAGGTAATGGGATAATCTCGACAATTATACGCGGTACTTACACCGCAATTACTCTAATTACGGCTATTTGCGCGATTATTTCGCAGGTAATTACATTGTGGTGATTCGGACAAGTGCTGACCAACGCACCCCCCGCAGAGATTTCGATTAATTTAATGCGCGTTTTAATCGAAATTTTGATTCGCGGGGAAACGACGGATTCGCGCCTAATCAGCGAAATTTGCAGGTAATTGCGCAGGTAATTACATTGTGGTGATTCGGTCAAGTGCTGGGCAGCGTACCACCCAACCCCCACCCATTATAATTAAGTCGCCGGGGCATATGGCATTCAGACGCGATATAAAAAATAGTCGGGGGGGAGTCTGGGAGATAAGACACACATGATAAATATATCAATTTTAACGATGTCGTAAATTGAATACTAATGGAAAATATAAAAAATTAGGCGGATGCAACCGTGAATTAAGATTAGATATCTAACGAAATATGCACGTGCACCAATTAACTTGATGTTGCAACAAGTCGAGACTAGATAATTCCTGTCTGTGTGAACACGTACGCCGGACGAATTATATATTTTTAAAACATTTATTATTATTAAATCGTCGGAGTTAAATTGACATGTTAATTATACAAAGTACAAATTATAACTGAATAATAATATACATTTCCATGCATAAGATGCTGCGTTGTGCAAGGTGCAACGCAGATAAGTACTGAAAAACAAAATTGCTATATTTCGCTGGCTTGCAGAATGGCATCACGTAACTCGCGCACTGTAATAAAGTTACAATTGCAAGAAATTACCCAGAGTCTAAGTAAATGCATATACACTTTAAATAAACGCTGATACAATCAAATCCACTTCGAACTACTTAGCAATTCGTTGTTTTATTAATCAGCCGAGCATAAACTAATTTGATTACACCTGTTCATAGACAATAAATTATACTATCGCAACATAAATTTATTTACAATTAATTAAAACGAATTAAAAGGACAACGATGGCAACATACTAATAGACAAAAACGCAATAAAGAACACATGGAAGACGTATATCGAACAACTATTCCAAGACGAAAGACCAGAAAGTCATCATATACAGCCAGAAAAAACAGGCCCAAGCATTCTGAAAGACGAAGTACGAAATGCCATAAAACAAGTAAAAGACGGTAAAAGTCCAGGACCAGACGGATTCCACGCTGAATTTTTGAAACTACTAGACGACGAAGGAATTAAATGGCTAACAGACATCCTTAATAATATCTATAACACAGGTGTAATACCACAACAGTGGCTGGAATCAGAATTCGTAACACTCCCAAAAAAGGCATCGGCAAAAACATGCGATGAATATAGAACAATAAGCCTAATGAGCCACCTATTGAAAGTGTTTATAAAAATAATACATAAAAGAATATACAATAAAGTGGAAGGACAACTGGGACCCACACAATTTGGATTTAGAGACGCAGTCGGGACAAAGGAAGCTCTCTTTAGTGTTCAAGTATTGGTACAGAGATGCAGAGACATGAATTGTGATGTATACGCGTGTTTCGTTGATTACAAAAAGGCCTTTGACAGAGTCCAACACCAAAAACCTGATACAAATTCTGGAAAACACAGGAATAGACGACAAAGACCTCAGAATAATTACAAATCTATACTGGAACCAAACGGCAAGCGTAAGAATCGGAGACGATAGCACAGAAAGAATAAAAATTCTACGCGGTGTGAGGCAGGGATGTGTACTGTCTCCTCTGTTATTTAACATCTATTCTGAAGTCATATTTCGGGAAGCCCTAGTAAATACACAAGAAGGAATTTGTTTAAACGGGAAACGTATAAACAACATCAGATACGCAGATGATACCATGATCATGGCCGACAACATAGAAGACTTACAACTAATAATGAATAGCTTAATAAGCACTAGTCACAGATATGGACTAGATATCAACATGGACAAGACCTAATTCATGATTATAAGTAAGAACAACCCACAACACCGGCAACAGCAACTGGACCTGGAGCAGGGGAACATCGAAAGAGTTAAAAAATATGTATATCTAGGCACCGTTATTAATGAGCAATGGGACCAGACACAGGAAATAAAAAGCAGGATTGCAAACAGCAGAAATATATTCATTAAAATGACCACAGCCTTTAAAAGTCGTGATATAACTATTGACACCAAAATGAGACTCTACGCTGCTACGTATTCTCTGCGTTATTTTATGGAATGGAAGCTTGGACGCTCACGGTTGCTAACGCAAAAAAAAAGAAGCATATGAAATGTGGCTCTACAGAAGGATATTAAGGACATCATGGAAAAACCGTATTACCAATACCGAAATACTAAGAAGAATGGACAAAACGACAGAAATCCTGACCACGATTAAAACCAGGAAACTACAATACCTGGGACACATCATGCGCAACTCTAGTAGATACGGACTCCTTCAGTGCATACTACAAGGCAAAGTTGAAGGAAAAAGAAACATAGGGAGAAAACAAATCTCGTGGCTTAAAAACTTGAGAAGTTGGTTCTCCACGACAACCACAGGCCTCTTCCGGACAGCTGTGAACAAAGTTAAGATAGCCAATATGATAGTCACCATCCGGAACGGATAGGCACTTGCAGAAGAAGAAAAGGAAACTAATGCAACACAAAATGCTAACGACACCCCTCAGCCAACAGAGGAAAAGAATAGAAATAAACTCAATAAAATTCAAATAAAAATATTAAATTCAATATAAACACAATAAACAACATACGGAGTACATACGCTACAAATAATCCTACTTCTTCACCAAAAATACAATTAAATCACAATTACCTAGCGCTAAAGATAGACTGCATCGTCTGATAAAAACGGACTAACTGCAAATATTGTGAAGCAAAATATTATGGGGCAGAAATATATATATATATATATATATATATATATATATATATATATATATATTTCTGCCCCACAATATTTGCAGTTAGTCCGTTTTTATCAGACGTTTTCGTCTCGAGACGAAAAGGGTGCAAGGCAGCCTCTTTTTCTGGAGGGAAAAAGGACATTTCGCAAACGAGACCTACGGGCGAAAACATTAAAGCATTTGTAAAATTTATAAACAGTGTGTGTAATTCTTATGGTGAATAAAATAGAAAATAGGCACTTTGGATTTCATTTCACCTGCAACGGAAAAGCGGTTAGGGCTCGGCAGAAGCAGCAGAGTGACGGCCGCAACCATTTCAATGTAAAAATGTATGCTCGAATATTAATCATTATAAGTTTACCCCTAATTATTTAATATGTATATACATAAATCCTACAATGTGTCTGCCCCCTGTCTTGCATATTCCTTATCTATATTGCATACGTATAAAACCTAATTATTGGCGGATAAATATGGTGTTTTTTACCTCCCAGCCCAGAAAGGCTGTTTGTGTACCTGTAGCTTTTTGTAGTTAATTAATTTAAGGTAAATACATCCTGTCTAATTACGCTATTGCTTTAATTGACATCCGTTGATCTCCGCACTTAAATATCTAATCTCGCCTATATTATATACGACCTTTTTCTATCGGCCCTAAAAATCGGGGGAAATGTACGATGTCTGGGCATATCGCATTACACACATATTTGTCATTATCAAATGGTTCGTTAAGGCAGACGACCCACACCCCGGACATGGTGTTGGCTGGCACTTGCCCAAATCACCATAATGTAATTAACTGCGCAATTACCTGCGGAATAATCGCGCAAATAGCTGGCGTAATTAGAGTAATTGTGGTGTAAGTACCGCGGATAATTGTCGCGATTATCCCATTAAAACGCGAATCCGCCACTTTAATGATGTAATTACCCGCAAATTCAGCCGATTAACGCGAATCAAACCGCCAATTAAATTAATCGAAATCTTCGCGGGGGGTGAGTTAGAAGCTGTGTTGTTTTATCTACTCTTATCAGAGTACTCAGAATGAAGTGTGTCTAAATGCCGTTTCAACTTTGACGGTTTCATACTTTTATTTAAAAGTCGCAAACTGCAAATAACACATAGAGACAAATTATTTTGACTGCTGCCGGCAATGAACCCAAACCGTAAATATTTGTCACAATATTTGCGAGTGCAATTGGCTTTACGCTTGTTGTTTTGGCGCTGTATATCTGCCTTTAGGGGCTTCAGACAAAGTATTATCTTCATAATCATGATGTTTAGCTTTGCTCGTACTCAGTTGATCATCATTTAAATTTCTGGTTTTGTTCTTCTTCTTCATGTGCATATCCGATTTCGGATGTTTGCGATGAGCATGACTATCTTCACTTTATTTATTGCTATTTTGAAGAGCTCGTTCGACGTCTTCCCGTACCACGCCCTGAGATTCTGCAGCCATGAAATTCTCTTTCGTCCCGGCCTTGGTTTGCCGAGTATCTTGCCTTGAATGATGACTTGTAACATGGCGTATCTGTCCTCGTTCCGCATGATGTGGCCTAGATATTGGAGTTTGCGGGTTTTGATGGTGTCCATAATCTCCTTCTCTTTCTTCATCCTGCGGAGGACTTCGATGTTTGTTACCCGGTCTTTCCAAGATATCCGCAGGATACGTCGATATAGCCACATCTCAAAGGCTTCAATCTTTTTTGTTGTTGCTTCATTTAGTGTCCAGGACTCGACTCCGTAAAGTAATATTGGGAATATGTAGCACCTCAACATGCGTACTTTGATATCAAGATGGAGTTCGTGATGTTTGAAGAGGTTATTCATTGTATTGAAGGCAGCTCGAGCTTTCCCAATTCTACTTTTTATCTCTTGGCTATTGTCCCAGTTTTCATTCACAAGTGTACCTAAGTATGTTGTTTGTCTCACTCTCTCTATTTGTTGATTGTGAACGTAGAGATTTGCATTGGCTATATTTTCTTTGCTTATGACCATGAATTTTGTTTTGTTGCTATTGATATTAAGTCCATATTTTTCACTAGCCGCTAGAATTCTGTTCAATAGTGTTTGGAGTCCTTCAAGAGAGTCAGCGAATACCATTGTGTCGTCGGCATATCGGATGTTATTCAATCTAGCCCCGTTCAGTAAAATGCCTTCTTCTATGCCTTCTAACGCTTCTTTAAAGATCTGTTCGGAGTATAAATTGAACAGAATCGGAGAAAGAATACACCCCTGTCTTACCCCTCTAGCTATTTCAATGTCGTCTATTTGTTCCTCTTCAATTTTCATGGATGCGGTCTGGTTCCAGTACAAGTTGGTGATGATTTGGAGGTCTTTGGCATCAATTCCCACTTGTTTTAGGATGTCTATCATCTTGTGATGTTGCACCCGATCAAACGCTTTCTGGTAGTCAATTAGGCATACGTAGATATCGCAGTTTACGTCTCTAGATCTTTGGAAGAGCACCTGTACTGAGAAAAGCGCTTCCCTTGTGCCTACAGCGTTGATGAATCCAAATTGATTTGCGGAGATTTGTTCTTCACACTTGTTATAAATTCTCTTGTGTATTATTTTTAGAAAAATTTTGAGTGAGGAGACTGATACTTCTATATTCCTCGGTTTTGTTGATTAACCATTTATCCATTTTGGTCGGAAACTTTTATAACAAGATTTTTTTAGTGATAATTTATAAGAAAAAGTATTTTTATTACTTACCAATATGAAGTTGCTATTAATAATTAATTATAATAATTATTGTCAAATAAAATTAAAAAGAAAATAAAATATATCAGCTTCTTTTGACACACGTAGTTTGCGGTTGTAAAAGGCAATATTTTGAATGATGAAATAAAATAATATAAATAATCAAAGATGAAATCGCCGGCAAACCATCGCAAGCATGTGCGTGCGTGTTACTAGCAACGTTAGTTAAAGCTATATGAAAGAGAAACAGTTGAAACAGTTAGACTCTAACTGATGTAAAAAAAAGTGTTTTTACAATTTATTTTGCGCGACCCGGCAAAATTTTTCTACGACCCGGTGCCGGGTCGCGACCCACACTTTGGGAAACTCTGGTATAGAGGATTCAACTTTTACAGTATTCCACAAATCCTCCATTTTCCACTATTGATAGTGGTTGATAATCAACTGCTATCATTCTTAAAACACTTATATTAATATTTTTATTTTCGGCATCGGACAAATTGGGATTTTTTGAACAACCAAAAAGTTTTAACGGACGAGGTTTTTCATTTACTATTCTTCGGATCTTTTCTGAGCCCTTTGTGTTAATTAAAATTACATGCCTGGTAGAAATCGGAATTATTCTAGCTTAAAATGACTTACCACACTATCTGTTTCCCTACTAGACAATGTCGTGATATCTTCTGGTTCTTCAAATTCTCCAGTGGGAACATTGTGTGTTACTTGATATTGAATTGGATGTATTATTTTAAGATGTTGCTGTAAATTTGTGCTACTGACAAAGTACATACTTTAATTTCCGATTCCGAATATTATTCCGATTCTTGATTCCGATTATTATTCAGATTTTTGAATCCAATTATTATTCCGATTCTTGATTCCGAGTTTTTTTTTCCGATTCTTAATTCCGATTATTATTCGGAGTCAATATTCCGATTATTCTATTGCGAGTATTGTACGATTCCGATTATTATTCCGATTATTGATTGAGAATGATATTCCGAATATAATATTCAGAATATTAAAATCATCCGATTATCCCATCATTAATAATATATATGGTTGTTGATGGTTACATAACAATTGAAGTCGCTATAGTATTGGGCGCTTTTTGTAGAACACATGGTATGTATTTGGGAAATAAGAAAAGCTCCCAGTGTTAAGTAAATTTTACGTGTAAAATACTTGCTATATAGCCAGCGTGCATCTTCTGTGGCGATGCCGGCGGTGGGCTACCTATAAAAGGTGGCCTGAATGTGGCCGACCGGGCGGGTCAAGAGTTGAGACACAAAAAATAAATATTAATGAATGTGGAGACATGTTTTTCTCTGCTATTTTTGCAAATGAAAAAAAATCATTTTGTTCATTTTTTTTCTCTATACATTGATATAAATTTCATAACGTAAAGAAAATAATTTAGATGTTGTTTATGGATAAATAAATATAAATATTGCACAAAAAGTGAAACAAAAATGTCACTTTATAAATAAATATATCATTAATAATTCCTAAAAATTGCATGTATCTAAGTTAGTAGTTTTCCTAATGAACATGTCCCTAGTTTCGAACTACGGTAATCACAGTCTTAAGTTCTTAAGTTGTACGTGTTAAAGAACCTGGTATGGATGAAGCGAAATTCATAAAGGTAAAATTTCCAAGTGTGGAGGATCGCTTGGTGGCAACAGTATTAGCCATAGCAGAAGAAATAGGCCGTCGTTAAATAAATAATATAAATGTAATAAAAAAACGACTCGTCCTGAAAAGACGTAGGTAATTCACTTAGGTAATTGCAGGACCCAACAATTATTGAAACTTTTTTTTTAAATTTAAACACCAAGTGTATTCAACTTGTTTGCTGCTGAGAAATTTACCATGACAGGGACTCAACTTTTTACCATCGTTGTTATTCAATTGGCTCTACAATCAGCTAGGATATTAAGGTACTTGTCTTACACATTTTGATATTGATTGTTAACTTAAATTATTGCCAACTCTTGTCTTCAGAATTTTACTTGTTCATATCCCTCTTTATACTATATACTGTCTCATGCGTATCGTGTTCTTTGTGTTGTTTTTAGCCTGATGATGGTTCTCGTACTATGAGACCGAAAGCTAGTCTTTAAATTATCCAGATTAAATGAACCATCTTGAACTCAACGTTGATTTTTACTGTACTGTCCGTTCTTTCATCCTGATTACCCCCGCATCAATTAAATAATTCAAGAGGACACAACGACCTAGGGTCGTCAATTTTATTTAAAATACGTGAAAGCTGAGTGTAAATACTTACTCCTTAATTCTGGTAATTTCCAAGAATCACCATTAAATTCTTCAGGTAGGCTTAAGTCATGCTATTTTTCTCCTGAACTTCTATGACGTCATTCTTTCGAGAAAATGGCAGGACTGGTTCTCTGAAACATTATTTTTTATTTTATTAAGCATATCATTTACAAAATAACTTCTAACAAAAGTGGTTTCTTTATGAAATACCAATCCAATGATGCTACACATAACCTAGGTTTCCATTTAAAATTGTTTAGTTGAATTCAGTTACGCTAACTTCCGGAAATCAAAACTACTTTTGTTACATCCTTCAAGTGGGCTTACTTTATGCTATTTTATTCCCTTAATCTCTAAGACGTTAAATTACCGAGACAAAGACCTTGGACGGGTGGTCTGAAACACCCTGTAGAATAGATTTTATACAATAGATTTACGATGTAATATGTACTATAAATGAATGAATAAATGATTTAATGATAACGTATTAAGAAGTGTAGTATGATTCAAGTGTAGTTGGAATTATGCAAATCGAGGCTTGCACACAAATAGATGTGAATTTACGCCTAAAATTTAAAATAATTCCTATACTTATTGATGCCGTTTTACATGGCGATTATACTTTCAACATTAATAACCGATTAACCGTTTCCCAAGATAACTGCAACAGGCGTTATTTTTTCCAAAATTGTCTGGTACCAGTTTCAAAATTTTACCACCATGCGGGGACACATCGTTATCACTCGGCCAAACCACTAGAGCTCTTAATAGCCATAACAGCGGGTACACGGACGTTAGAGAAACCCAGTCTTCCACCGCCTCAACAGTTAGAAAGTTCCCAATAAAAAGTATTGGATATATAGCGCTGCCAACTTTTAATTTCTGTTTTTCGGGACAAAAATGGATAGAAGAGAACAAATCGTTTTATAAGAAAAATTGCATGTATTTTAATTCACAGCCATGACAATAAATAACAATAGGAATTTTTTATCACGAGAACATAATTCAACATATTACATATCTATAGCAACATGCATTGGCCAAAATAGTTGAATTGTACAAAAGTATTGAAAATCATCACCAATCATCGTCATCTGACTCATCTTCATCACCAAAACATACTTCGGTGCGGTTTAAATTTCTTGCAACCGAAGCCACACTAGCAGATACTGACGTAAGTGAACTCGCACCAAACTGTAACAGTAAGATATTATAAACGGTATCTGGATATTATTTGTGAACATACTATAATCCTATCAATATGGTCATCATTTCCTTGGTAAGATGATGGTAAAGGTGGTGGTAGCGGTGGCATGATTTGTTCAGTTGGTACCTGTCAATATAATAAAATTTATAACCACAGCTACGTACGTCATAATTGATACAAGCGAAATAATATAAGTAGAGAGAGGAAGATTTATTTCTCATATACAAATATAGGGAGAAACTTGCATGGGAAAAATCCCCGGGGGGGGGGGCTAATATCCATACATCTGAACGATTAGGATTGCTATGGATAAACGAAAAGCAATACATATATCACTTTACCTTGCCAGATATTATACTCTCTTCCAAAGTCTTCATATTTACAGCTGCAGATTCTTCATAGTCTTTCTGAGCATCATCACTGACTCCCTTAGCTAGTCCTTCAGACGTGGTATCAGGTATGGTTGGCTTAGCGCCAACATTATCTCCGTTGGCCCCATCGACTGACTTGACATCACCTCCGTTGGAGTTTTTTATCGACTTCGCCTTACTATCACCACCCTTAGCTCTTTTTACTTCTTCCAGTTTTGATCGCAGCTCATGCATTACTAGTCTCTGACTTATTATCATATGGGCTCTACCCTCATCATAATCAAAGCAGTCTGGCGGTGTTATCGACTCGTCAGATCCTAACATGAAAAACAATATATTTGTTTTGAAAAACAATATACAGGGTGGTGCAGGGTGATACACGGTACTTTACACAGAGTGTAAAGGAAATTAAAAGCCAAAGATATACAAATTAAATGCACAAGAATAAATCAACTTACCATGAATGCTCAGTTCATATGTCTCGTCTTCCTGTTTTTCTTCGCCCTGATCAAATCGTATGGTAGAAATATTATCACCATCATTCCGTGCCTTGGGTGCAGAAATATCAGGCCGACGTTTAGTATCGAGAGATATTTGTGCATCAGATCTATGGATTGTTTTTTCCAGAATTGTAATGTATTCGCCAGTCATTAAATGTTTCTGACGTATTTCAGTTAACAATCTGCAGCATGCCGCGGAGGAACGTACATCCTGAAACGATACATTTAAGGTAAAAAAAGGTACGAAGAATGCAAAATCACCTTTTGTGCTTGTTCTCTCAACAGATTTCCTGTGTCAAACTGAAGTTGCACCAGGAACATATAATTCTCAAGGGCCTGCGTAAAACCATCCTTCTTCTTGGTAATAACAATGTCCCTGGCTCCCGCTTCCTTATTCAACATGAATTTCAGACGATCAATTTGCTTCGATGCAGTTAAAACTAAATTTCGGAGTTGTTTTAGGAAAGAGGGTAGAACTTCTCTCAGAATCTCATGAAATAATTTATTGTTTATATTAAGGAACAGCACAGATATGACGGTCGACAGGAGAGTGGAAGTCAGAAACATAAATTTGTATTGCAATTCCTGGAAAGCACAATATTTAATATTCATGAAATTATTGAATTAAATAGAAAGTACCCCACAATCGGCTTTAATGATGTCGAGGTTAACAACCCCGGATTCATATTTTTGGCACATATATAAATCGCAGACATCTAAATATTCTGTTGAGATACCTAGCATAGTATACAACCGATACAGTAGTTTTTGCTCAATGTAGCACACATTCACGAGATTCTCTACATGTTTTATGCCTATCTCCTTGTCTTGTTTGAAAAAGATTTCAGATTGGGGCGAACTAAAATAACAAAATTAACACTTACACATGTGCATTACATATAAAGGATTTATAGCAAATAACCAGAATAACTTCAACATTATAAATTCTTACCACATTTGTATATAACTCGTATACCTCTTCTGAAAGTAGCGAGTGAACTCCTGGATAATTGCCCAGTGTTGTTTCAACAGCTCCATCACCTCATCAATCGTCTTTTTGTTCTTGTGTATCCAAAATTGTGTATATGCGGCCGTAATTATCATTACCGAGCTGCAGAAAACCGCTCCTCCAATCATTAAAACTCTTGACTTCATATTCCAGCCAGCAATGAGAGAACCACCAGAAATCATGATTGACATCAATGTTGGGAACTGAGACTCCATCTGAGTAGAGATTGGACACCAGCGCATCTCTATGGTTTCCATATCATCATCAAATACAAGTGCCGATGACAATACTTTTTCTTTAGCATACTCCAACACCTAAAACATTTTCTTTATTTGAATAGCCATTTCACATAAATCTACAATGATCAGAAGGGGTCCAGAAATTCATCTTAAATCTTTACAACCACATAAAAAATATTACTATATATATAATTTTGGTGTAGTTTATTTTAAGAAACATTCTCTGGTTTTCCCTTTCACGTTTTCTAATATACCATCAATAATCATAGGAATCTAATTAGATTATTTTTGTAAGTACACCGTTATACCGGTTTTGAACATAAAATATACAGGAATATTGGTATTGGTTTTAAGGCCCAGTATTGTGAGCCCCAGTTATAATGTACATCCCCTAGCGAGACATGCCCGACAAAGTTTTTATTCCCGTCACTCCAATGTACCAAATGTACGAAGATATATGTCTCTCATCATGACACGAATGAGGGCGATTGTGTCTGCAATAGTTATGTTATAAGTTGTTTCCTATATTTTCTTAATCCGGCAGTAACGGAAGTGGCAATAACGAAAAATATCGCACTAACAGTACAATCGTGATGAAATATGGAACACAAAAAACAACGTGATTTTATGATTAAATATTTTGTTACTACCTAAACGTGCCACTTTTTAGGTAGGTGTTGAGGTTATGTAATCTTTGCAAAAGTGCATTTCCAAAGAATGTTGTAAATTTCCGATATTTATACACCCAGAACTCACCTCGATATCGCAGGCAAGTCCCGAACGTTTGCAATTATTCGGCATGATTTAAGGCTATTTCTCGATCTCTGTCTCGGTACATTGCTCGGTAGGGCATATGTTACTTCTCAAACTCAAAGGGGGTTATCTATGACCACAGACAACTTATATCAGACGCGTCAATCCCGTGTACTAAAGTGGAAACACGAAAACAGCGCCCCTTACCGCTGCAGCGGGTACTATCCGTGCTGTACGGGTGTGTGGGCGTATCCGTGTTTCGATTTGCGCGCTTTTTAAAATTTATATTTACTACATTAAATTGGATATTATAAAAGTTCTATATTATTTACATTTCCAAATGTTATATACGATTCTATGAATCAGATATAACATCTGAATACTGTAAATAATATAGAAAATACACAATATCAATTCATTCATTCATCCTGTGGCAATACAAACCTCTGTGGGTCTTGGCCTCCTCCATCAGCCTCTTCCAGAACACTTATGTCCTTAACAACCTCCTTCCAACTTCTGACCTTCATTATGCGAACACAATATCAATTAATATTTCAGATTTGATGATCAAGGGAAATAATTAAGATACCACAAAATCAAGAGATATAATAAAGTATAATAAAGTATGTTTTATATAAAATACATGGAACACACATTTAAATATTACAAACATTAATAACATAATAAACAATGGTAACAATCAATGTATTAAAAAACAATGGATATATTAAATACACCTAAGTTTGGCAATATCGTGTTTCGAACTATATGGTTCTCATCGGTACGATGCACTTTAGTTCTGATTTTTCAACACTGTAACAAAATCTGTAACAATGTGGACCTCTCTTATAAATTGCTAGTGCAAGTGCTTTCTTCTCAGGAGTATATAATGGTCGCTTTCGAGAAGCAATTGCAATCTGTGATTCCAAAAATTTAACACCTGCTGGATCTAATTTATTTACAACATTAGAAAATAGGTTAGTAAGGCATAATGTATACATGGCTTTTAAGTTAATTTGTTTCTTATTCACAAGTCTTTTCAATATTGCGATTCTGGATAATTGTGCTCAATTTGTTTTGTAACAAATTTTTTTTCTAGGAGATAACTTACAAACTCTAGAAACTTTTAATGACTGCAATAACGTATTCTTGTTAGGTTTAAGTTTTTTTTGTGTTGGTGGATCTTCATTTCTTAAAGAGTCGTAAAATTCTAATTTTAGTGAACTAGTGAACACTGGCAAACGAATGGGAACATGTTTACTGGTGGAGGGTATACTTGTAACTTGCCTGGAATCTAATAAATCACACGTATCTGCAATTTCTACAGATTCCACTACATTACACTTATCTGAACATTCTAAATGTGGCGATTTTGAGGTTAACAATATTACGTCTGGATTGGCGGCAGGAAGGCCTTGATTAGGATTCACATTTAAAACATTATGTTCAACAGATACGTCTGACTTCCTACCCTCTTCAGAAGATGTAAACGAGAAAAAACTTTTGTTTTTGTAAGAGGGATCGGTTATATTGGAATAATACCTACTGTCACAATTTGGAGCTTTGCAGCAGTAGACAGTCGCGTCTTCAAGCCATTTACAGAGAAATTCACGAACAGGCGCCATTGCTAACAGATTGTTTCGAAGCTTTTTTCAAAGCTGTTATTGAACTTATCTGCTGTTTTAATTATTAATCGTAAGTATAAAACTACATTCGCTACCTGTAAATTAGTAGAATTGGTAAATTAAATACTTGGTTGTTTGAGTTTCACAGATTAATTGCTAATAACCAACAATTGTTTCGGCACAAGGCTGATTAATAATGATATGGCGAAACAATTGTTGTTAAACCGTTATGTTTTAATCGTTCATCGCTACACAGTCTAACAACTCAACCTTCGGACACTGAAGTGTAAACTTTCAAAACTATATGTAACATTCCAACGCTACACAATTAATTTTGATTCATTTGACCATTGACGTTCTGAACAACTTTGTGTATTTCCTAATAATATTAATTGAGTGGTAGTAAATGTATTATGGCATACATATTTTAATAAATAACTTGCGATCTAAAATGTTTATGTTTTTCAGATGAATTCGCAATTCCCAACTAACAAAAAATGTGCGATCGTAATATGACACCTAAGATTAATCTTCCACTGCACAATGTCCATATGCAAGCAAAAAATTCTTCTAGCATAGCTCCACAGCCTGATTCACTACTGTGCGATACAACACCACCACTTGGAATTGTCTCACCTGAGCCTGATCGCCGGACACCAGGTATTGAATTCAGCAAAATTTAACTTTAATAGTAACAATGTGTTATCAATTGTCCCTCTTCTAGGAAAGAACAATGTCTTGTTTAACATATGTAGTTATTTTGTAGCATAATGTATATGAGTGTGTATATGCTTTTATTGTTTCATCTTTTCGCAGATATTCCCCCAGTTAAAATAAGACGTTCAACGCAGCCTGGTATTTAGAAACTAATTGGTATGAATCGACAAATTCTATTAAGCCCACGGAAAAAAATTATGTATGTAGAGTCTGTTAAAAAAACTAGAATGGTATCTAGGTTAAAACGCCTGCTCACTAGTAAAAAGCTACTTACCGATAATAATCTGATTCCTTTGTTAGAAAATATGACAGTTTCAAAAGTTGCACAAACATTTATAATGTCACAGTTTAGAAATGATAAGAGACACTGGTCACTGAGAGAAAAAGCTTTGCTTCTGGCTTTGTTTAAAAAGTCCTCCAAGGCGTATAAATTTCTTTGCAATATTCTAGACCTTCCCTCACTATGAACATTAACAAGGTCGTTGGCACAGTTTCAGTTTGATGTAGGTATTAGTAATTCTATGATGAAGCATTTGTCGACAATTAGCCATAAAATGAAACCGTTACAACAACATTATGTTCTTATTTTTGACGAGATGGCAATAATGTCCCATTTAGACTTCCATTCCCCATCAGGAACTATTTCGGGTTTTGTTAATTATGGGCAGGGAATGAATAGGAAAATTGCAGACCACGCTTTGTGTTTCATGATTAAAGGCATTAATAGCAGATGGAACCAACCCGTAGCATATTATTTTGTTCAATCAACTTGTCCCGCATCAGAATTGGGTGTTATCATTAAATATATTATGAGGTGACACATGTATTGAAATTGCAATTAGTTAGTCTGATTTGTACAATTGTGTATTGCTATTATATAGGGATGGTAAAAGAAATTTATCTTAGAATTAAATGTTTTTCCTATTTGTTTATTGTTTAGGATGAATGATAACTGTCATTTTCAAAACATGTGTCTACGGATGACGACTTACATTATTAAATGCATTTAGAATTTCTTTAATAATCTATATTGTGCAGCAATAGATAAAGTTCTTCCATTTCCATTATAATATTGTTATTAAATTAGCCATATTCAACGTTCAGTGTGTTTGTTTACATTTGATTATTATTTTTTAAATTTATTGTGTCAACTTAGATTTATATTAAGGTAAAGCCGTACTGATGAGATCTAAATATCGGAACATGTGTTACTTTAAAAGGATTATTGGTATTAGTTTATTCATATTGTAGTGAAGTATTGTTTATGATTTGTAAATAGATGTAATTTGTATTATTATTCTATTGTGTATACTCTGTGCAAATAAATTAATTGTGTATACACTTGCACTCTTTCTATCCTACCCAAACAAAAAAAGTGGTTTACGTAATTAGTAAATTGTTTAAAAAATTTGTCTTGTTAATTTTTTAAACAAATTACTAATTTGATAATGAATATTAATTTCAACACAATTCAGAACTGTAGTACAGATATTTACCCCTATCCAAGTTCCGAACCCAATTAGTTTGTGGGCGCAGCTAGACGGTCATCCGATATACACATTCATGCCCTTTCTTTCTTTAGTATATTGTTTGCAGCACATATTCCCGGAAATTTAGCCAAGTACATCTTCCAAAAGCGATCCGATCAATTGGGTTTGGATCGAGCTGTGGAATTTTTACTTCTAGCCAGTGCATTATATAGGGAAAGTGGTGATAATGTACCGGTATATGAAGATATCGACGGCGAAATTGATGACGAATAGGTGTTCTTCTGGAGAAGTGAGAGAAGGTTTAGGGAAGGTGCTAACGCATTCCTTCCCTCAATAATAATTTCAAAAAAAGTAAGGGTAGTTTAGGTTAGGTTAGGTTTAGTTTAGGTTAGGATAGGTTTACTTTAGGTTAGGTTAGGTTATTTTATAGGGGTAGAGTGAGATTCAATTCGTTTTTGGTTTAAAATACATTAGGGTGAATTCCGCGTAAGTCAAATCTGCTTAACCTGTTTTTAAGCGCAGTTTGGAACATTTTGAATTAAATATTCGTGAAGTTTCAACAGAATTAAGAATCTTCGCTAAAAACACACAGAAATTCGTAAACAATTATTCCGCAACAGCCCTGTATCCGATAGGTAGTCACGGCGTATGGGCTGAATGCCGACAGAAATCGGTAACGTAGGAATTACACAACACTGAAAATTGTGCGCGAAATTCAAATTTCGTCAATTTTCAGACCCCTATGAAGGTGAGGGTGAAGGAAGCTTTTCCGCGGAAAAAAACTTACATTTTCGTAATCAGCAACGTCGAAATAGGGAGACAAATGGGGTTTTAGCAAAATTCGTGTTATGCACATAAACTGCAAAAACTCCAAATGTATACATGAAATACTACTTTTGTTTAGGGAAGCTTTCATGGCCAAGTACAAAATTCGCTTGTTGCCAAGTGGGAATACAATATTCTACAATAAAGAATAACTTATTAAAATACAACGCCGTTACTATTCTCAACGCGGTTTTAAAGTCGTCCCTATTTATTCTTCACTATAAAATCTGCATGCTGTCCCACACCAAGGTCCGTATAATCGAGGTTGCCTATGTTCGTATATTCTAATACTTTGACAAAGGTTGCGGAAAGGGGGTGTGGGGTTGGAGCTTCTGACGTCACTGGGTTGTCGCTGAACGCTGAACGTTCGCTGGTTCGCGCCATATCTCGTATAGTCACAGATTCTTTGAGTCACATACCGTATAGAAGAGAATTCTTTGAGTAGAGTCCTGTGACACATTTCGACATTTTCGTTACCTAGTTAGTCTGTTTGTAAGTTGGTTTATGTCCCAGTGTTGTGCATATTTCCGCTGCTTGATTGTTTTACGATTTTCTGTTGATAGTTTCGCTGTTGTGCTGTTATTATAGAACTACGATCATAGGTTATTGTCATTTAGACATTTTACTTATATTTTACACTCTGGTAACTACATACCATTTAGTTAGTAAGTACATATTTATAAATAAACTGTATGATACTTATTTATTATTGTTCTTTATAGATGCCGATCACTTTTGCAGTTGCTGTTTGCAATATTAATTTAAAGTATGCAAAAATTGTGGGTATAAAAATTGCATAATTTCGATTTCCCAGAGATCAGCATTTGCGTAGTATTTGGATCTCAAAACTCAAACGAAACGATCCGATTGAACTTGAAACAGCATGTGTGTGTTATTTGCATTTTCGAGAAGAGGATTATGGAAGGGACCTGAAGGTGGAATTATTAAATTTGCCAGCCAAATTGGTACTGATATCTGGGTCAAAACCTTCGCTTAAGATCAGTGTCAAGCCGATTCTGACGATTGGCTTCATCGCGTAAAAGTCCGAAATGAGCGTGTTGAAACCCAGAAATACATTCAAGGAATTTTTATGAAGAACCCTAAGGAGTCTTCTTTTGAAGACACTGCAAATGAAGAAAACATTCCTCCAATTTCTTCGACATCTGCCGATGAAATTAACATTTTCAAGTCGGAAATAATTAAATTACAAGTCGAAGAATGGGCCAGCAGCAGAATGTTCAGCACCAGACAAACCTCGTGCTTTCAAGGGCGCCTAAGCAAAAATTGTAACAGGGTGGCAGAAACCACAGGATGTTGCCACGTTATTATAGAATTTCTGGTATAGTCGACCCAAAAATCTAAGAATATTACGACTTTGACTTTTAAGTATTTTATGGGGGTTTTATTTGGTGTTGCCATAAAATCAGCGCTTATATTACCTGTCCTGCTAATATTATTCAGTTATCTGGGGTTGCCCGGCTGTCTTTATGGTATTGACGACGGCGTGCGATTCTTCCGTCTTGACCATCCGTTTGCTTTATGGTGACCCTAAATTAAACCCCGAATATAACTATTAAGAAGTCAAAGTCATAATATTCTTAGATCTTTGGGTCAAGTATACCGTTACGACCGTAGATACTGCATCCCTTATTCGCACCCCAATACAAGAGCGTAGTTATTTTCATTTATTGATCTAATCAATGGTATTGGAACTAGCGTTGCGCCGACTCGAATAAATGTATTCGCTCATCTCGAGTTATACATGTATTCAAATACCTCGAGATATTAATAGCGGCAACTCGAGTTGGCTCGTATTCAATCGCGAGCGGTCGGTCCAATGAACTTGACGTGCGGCATTTTTTTTGTGGTTTACCTATAAAACGCCTGTATATCCCGCACCGTTGCTTTTAATAGAAGCATAATGTAGTCGACTCAAATTAAAAACGGCATTTGTTAATTCTAAACAAAATTTAATAGTATTATTCATAGCATAATATATTAGACAACGTTTAAAGCAATAATATAAAAAATATATAACACAAATATAAAAACTCTATAATAATGAATGGTCTACATATCTATATAAAGAAACCAAATTACATTTTTTTATAACATAAAAATAATAATTAAAAGTTAATTAAAACAATTCAAAATAAATATAACAATAAATAATTATTCTTACTTTTCGCTACTACTATTTAGGAAATAACTGAATTAGAATCACGCAATCGACTATTAAGGAACAATATTTGGTCAAGTTTCTTACTTCGGGTGAAGTCTATTTCTGTCTTGATTTATTAATGCTCCAGCTTTTGAGAAAACTCTCTCAGACGGAACTGAAGTAGCGGGAATGCATAAGTATTTGATGGCCATTTTATATAAATCTTGAAACAAATTTTGATGTTGTTTCCAAAAATCTAACGTATTATGTTGTCTGTCCAGTAGCGGAAGGTCTAAGTATTGTTTCATGGCTACCACAGATTCCGAAACTGGAGTGGTTGAAGAAACATTCTCGCCCATTGCCATATTGAAGTTTTCCCATAATTCATCATCGGATTCAATATTTTCAGAATTCGGGGGAGCAGGAGCCAGATTTTTAATCTCACCAATTGCATCAGTTTCAGTCGTTTGAATTAACTCATCTATAATCGACTGCATGGCACTTTCTGCGTTACCTTCAATGCTAAATCCCATTTTTTTGAATCGCGGATCAAGGAAACAAGATTTCGCTACAATACTATTCGTTTCCAAATGTCCTAACCGCCTGGCAAGTACATCTAACAATTTTGATTGTAGACTATTGAGTGTTTGTGTTACTAATATTTTTATTCGTAATGCACTTTTTAAACCTCTAACTAATGGAATGACATGGGACAACGTAGTATACATTTCTCCTGATAGTTCCAAAGGTTTTAAAAGACTAATGCAATCTGTTATAATTGTCCACTCATAGGTTTTGTGGTGGCGATTCTAATAAACCAAATGGGGTCGATAATGGTGATCGAGTATCCATTAATCTTTGAATCATGATTAATGCAGAGTTCCATCTTGTTGGAACATCTTGCTTCAATTTTAACAGTGGAAGACCCATTTGTTGTTGCATTTCATTTAATTTATAACTGGCTACGTTACTCATTTTAAAATGCATAACTATACGTCTGCATTTTTTTAAGGGTTCAGAAAATTCAGAGTTACTTTTTATGCAGTCCAAGACTGCCAAATTCAAAGTATGCGCTACGCAATAGTGATTTTGTTGGCGTAAATATTCAGCTACTGCTTTTTTAATATTGGCGGCATTGTCAGTAACAATTGTTGGCCCAGACACGTCGGCACGTCAAGAGCACACGACTGCAACGGCACAAATCCCTGAACGAATGAAAATAGCTGCGGCCAGCTGCAGCACGCGACTTTGAAATCAAGTTAACAAACACAGGTGCTGACTCGGGTTGGCCAACTCGAATAATCATTCGAGTTGGAATATTTACAACTAATTTCTCGAGTCATAGCATTATTCGACTCGGCACAACGCTAATTGGAAGCAGCTAGCCGCTCGAGTGACAAAAAAATAAAATGATGACATACAAATGAATTAATATTTTATTAAGTATCTGCACTAGGTGTAAATTAATGCGTGCACATAAGGTACTTATATTTTTAATACGTACACCGCTGATAAAAACGCATTTCGAGTGGCTCAATGACAGAACGCAAAATGTGTATTGATTGAAGTGATTGCAGGTTTACAATCTGCGAACCTATATAATTTTGATGATATATAAGAATCAGTTTATTTGTAATAAAATTCATTTGTATAATGTATCATACATTAGTGTTCTAATTTAGTAATTTTATTATACAGCGTGATCAGAATAAAGGGTAACAAAGGAACAACTTTTTTAGTATGCATTTTAGGGGGTAAGTGTTAGGCAAAGAAAGTCATGCATTATCTTAAATTAATGATATGATATAAAGGTACATTTTGCTATACCTTCAACAGGGTATTCAGAAAATAGATTACTTAATAAATTACAAATTAGAATATTTTTAGATCATATGAGTTAAATGAAGTTAAATGAAATCTTGTTTCGTGATAAGAATTGTTAAGTTTACGTGTTCTCAAATGGTTTATAGTAATATTTGAGTGTTAATAATTATTTTTCCTAGTTTTTTTATATAAAAATATTAATTTGGTTATACAAAATTGCAAAATAACTACACATTTTTTTAAAATGTCGAAACCCTTGAAAATTGGAAACATTGTTGAAAATTGAGAATGTAAAAAACTGTAGTAAAACCAAATTTAAATATGTAATATATCCAAGTGGTTAGAGGTGGTATCGCCGTGGTATAACCACGCCGAGTATCTTTTTAATTTAGGATTTTAACATATAAAATAGAATAAGTACAAGACATAATATGAAAATAAAAGTAACATAGGTACATAATAAATAAAAGTTTAATTTTAGCACTTACCAAATGTGTGCTAATGTGTGCACCACCGATATATTAAAAATATTAGAGCTGTTGATTAATGTATACAGGGTGTACCGGTAGAAAGGAAACACGTCAATTTTTAATTAAAAGGAAACAACTTTTGGCAGGTAATTGATGTTCAATTGTTTAACCCCCCACCCCTCTGGCGCAGTTAGCCCCTTTTTTAAAAAGGAGTAGTATTTTGGTGATAGCTCATTTGGAAGCTTGCTTAATTTGCAATACAACGGTTTATTGATTTTAAAATATGTTATTGGTTGTTATGGATTGGTTTAGAAGAAATTAAATTTTGAATGTGAGCAAAGTACAAAATAAACATGACATTCCAGCAACTAAAATGTTTCCAGCAATCCAGCAATTTAACAGTACTAAAATAGTTTATTTTATTGAAGGGCGTTTTGATATTTTTTGTGGATTATTTAGATTGAAAATAAGAGCTCACTCCAGGAGGAATCATTGTTTTTAAAATAGAAGCTCACAATTTGAGAACGCTCTTTAATGGAATAAACCTGTATTTCTACTACTGGAAACAATTTTGTTCCTGGGATATCAAGTTTATTTTGCACTTTGCTCACTCAAAAAATAATAATATCGTGCATAATAATCAAAAGATTTTAAAATAAATAATGTTGAATTACAAATTTGTTAGGCTTTCAAATGAACGATCACTCAACCGCAACTCCTATTTAAAAAAGGGCTTACCATAAACTTCTTCATAAACTTTGGTATTAAAGAGTACCTTTTGCAGTGTTTATTAAACCACAGATGATTGTTGCACATTTTAAATTTTAACAAAGTCTTTCTGAACAATACCACAATTTTTGCTTGACTTGCATTATTAATTAAATTGAAACTATGTGTGGATACTACTTTATGAAACATTATGATTAGGTCAAATCAAACACTTGGTTAAAGTTTCACGGTATTGATAGAATAAACCTCTACAATAATCAGTTTTTTAATTATATTAATTCCATTCATAGCAATATTGATTTTACAATGGAGTTGGAAACGGGAGATTCCATTAATTTCTTGGATCTCAATATTACTAAAATCCACAATAAATTAGAATTCAACATATATCGAAAACCCACATATACGGATGTGGTGATTCCGGCAAATTCAAATCAATCTTGGAACATCAAACTCTCGGCGTTTTATAGCCTTGCGCATAGACTTTTAAACATTCCGTTGAATAAAATTAATTACGATAATGAAGTCAGAACTATTAAACAAATCGCACAAAATAATGGGTTTAAGGTGGATATAGTAGATACAATTATATGGAAATTAACTAAACGCAAATCTTGTAATCTTTTGTATAGCGTTTGTGAAGGTGAGGATAACAATTGGTACTTTATTAATTATGTTGGGGATATTAGTATCAAAATTAGCAATAGGTTACGTAAATTAGGCTTAAAATGTATAGAAGTTAATAAGTCCAATCTAGGTGCAATTTTATCAAATAATAAAAGTAAAGTGGATTCTCTACAAAAAAGTGGCATTTACAAACTTAAGTGCGCGGATTGTGACGCATTCTATGTCGGCCAAACAGGAAGGATTTTCATTACACGAATGAAAGAACATCGGAGAGCAATTCTACAAAACAAGGAGGACACGGGATTAGCGCATCATTGCATTGAGAATAATCATTTCTTCAGAAATGACAGCCCGAAAAGCACACCGGACACAAAGGGAGACGGCTGGATTTACTCGAAATCCTAGAAATTCGAAAAGCGGTCACTAATGGGGATAATATTGTGAATGAACAATTAATCTTTGATAATACGCCTTTGTTATGCGGCATCCGTTCGGAAAAACCAAGACTGTAATTCATTTATTGCCATGTTGTAAAATTTTTCTAGCTTAGTATATATTGCACATTTGTTAAATTTTAATTTTAGTATCTCTGTACTCTTGAGAATTTCTATCAATACAGTGAAACTTTAACCTAGTGTTTGATTTAACCTATACATTTTATTAGTCATTTAAATCACAATTTATAAATTTTAACAAATTTGTATATTCACACATAATAAGTCAACATAACAACTCTATTATTATAATGTTACCATAAGGAAATCAATAATCCACATCCCAGCATAACTGTCTATATAATTTGATTTTAATTAAAACGTCGATAATAATTTGCTTGTCTTCATTGCATTCGTTTATCCGTGGTGAATGATTTATACTTCAATATTTTAGCAAAGCTTCTTTTCTTTTTTTAAATACTATTTTGTTGTCACATTGATATTGCGCAAATAGCTTGTTAAAATAAAGTAGTTAGATATGAGCCGTTGATTTTGAAAGCAGGGTAAATCCATTTATTTTTAATTGACAAAAAAAGTTTGAAATTTAATGAAGATTCTTTTATTGAATATGACTTGAATTTTGAATGTTACGTTGTTTTGTTTCCGGGTTTCGAAAATTCTAAGTCAAAAATTTACAGCACCCAATAAAATTCTATATAATTTTGCCTTTTTTTTATATAGAGTATGGGCTGAATTTTAATATATTTTCTATATCGTTGCCCTTCATATATTCGGAATATTTTGTTATACAATTTATTCCGAATTGTATACCTGCAGCAGTTAAACTTTATAACAGTTTCACGAAAATGTCACAAGAAAAATATTAAAGAAGGTTGGTCCTAAAGAGTACAAAAAATAGTAAAAATTCTATAGCATTGAAAAAATCTTGAAAATTAGACAGTATTAAAATTATTCTAAACAATTGTACAGTATTAGTTGTTTTTCTTTTTTTTTTTTAAATATAATTGCATACGAAATTATCGTCATGGAAATTCCGAAAGCATACAAACTTAAATCATAAATATCTTTAGGTAATAAATCTCAGTGTGGCATGAAATTTCATAGTGCATATACAAAATTTTGTATGTAACTGAAATTTTCATTAAATTTTGTATATGCACTATGAAATTTCCTGCCACAGTGAGATTTATTAATTAAAGATATTTACGACTTAAATTTGTAGGCTTTCAGAATTTCCACGACGTTAATTTTGTATGGCATAATAAATTTAAAAAAAATTATACTGTACAATTGTCTAGATTTATTTTAAATTATAAGCTTTATTAAAATAATAAACAGGAAATTTCTATCAAAATATCAAGTTGATTGGTTAGCTTTTAATGTCTTTGCGTTTTACTCAAAACCCATTATGTGTCAAACGTCTGCTTTGCTCTATATGCTTCATTTGGAAAAACATCCCAATATATACGACCCATGTGAGATTTTCCACATTTTCCACATGGCCAAGCTCTGGCCAAAGTTGATTGGTTTTAACCGATGGCAAAACAAAACGTAATGTCTTATATATAAATTGGTCATTTTCTGGTGATCTGTAATATAGTAATAACACTATCTGTTTTTTCAGCTTTCGTTCATGCCGTTCTAAATTTATGGAAGCACTGCATGTACACAAATATTTTTGTAGAGAGACTTAGATTTTCTAACAAGCTCTTTAACATCTTTTTGGATATATTTTTCTTTCTTGGCCTATTATATCTTGCGTTTTGTTTGGATAGTGTTCATTTCAATCTCACAATTTTCTGTTTTAATTTTTTGCATCTCGGTGTTTATAAACTCTTTGTAGGAATAGACATTTGTAGTAAACGGTTGCTTACTTTGGAAGCAGAGGAAATACTGGGGGTGCAGTAATATCGCGCGTGGTGATGATAGTATTACGATAGTATATCATCAACAAATTAAAACAAAAATTAAGTAGTACAAACACAACGTCAAAATTAGAAGAAGAAAGAGGGAGTTGAGCTGAATGTTTACTCTTCTTGGGAAATTCCACTTATATAACCTAAGTTATGTGCAATGTTATAGCTTTATTTAGTGATCAGTAGTGCTATCTAATTTTGTTATGAGAATACATTTTTAGAAATTTCTATACGGGCGCGTCCTTCCAGCTAAACTTTTGCTTAGTCAGATTCTAAACCTCTTCATTGTTTTCGCGTGATCAACGTCTCACTGGAAAATGAATACTAAAAAACACGAAAAGCTTTACGAAAGCTTTAAGTCTCGGAGTGACCCGCTGGTCATCTAAGGTTAATGTCCAAGAAGTGTGTGCTTTGCAGAGTCAGTTCGAAGATGTACTCAAAGCCCTTGTTGGGCTCTGTAACAGTACTGAAGATAAGATAGTTTATTCGTGTTAAATCCCAATAAAAGGTTACATAGGTCAATGAAAATACAAATCATACATAAAATACTATGCCAATCGAAAATGATACATAATACCAATCATACAATCTTAACAACAAGAAACCAATAAATAAACAATGTCGAATCGATATGGAACAAAAGCAGATAGTAGCGAATAAAAGCAAATAACTCGTGCTCGTTAGCAGTCCGCCACTAAAAACTCATGAATGCTATAGAAGGCTTTGCTCAGTAAATAAGAAGTAACGACAGGCTTAAAATTACTTAACTGGGGCGATCTCACCCCAAGCGGAAGTCGATTAAAAAAAAACAATAGTGCAATATCTGGAGGCAGTTTGAGACTTGAGAAGCTAGTTGTGACACATTGGCGGGTTCTAATTCAAGACTGAATGATATTTTGAACTTCAAGTTTCTTTTGGATGTTACAGGGTTGTAAATATATCTAGATATTTCTGGAAAGATGGTTTCAATCGAGCATACAATAGTGCTATTAAAATTGCTTAAACGAAATATGTAATACTTAACAAACCTTTCCGTCTAAGTAATTAAATAACTGAAAAATATATCTCAAGCTAGGGCCGGGACAAAGCTCGTTTGGGCACTGCAAGTCGAACAAACACAGCGGCAATAAAATATATGTGTTGGTTGTATGAGAAACATAGATATGACAAATAAAAAGTTGATACATACATTTGTAAATTAAAATGGTTTGTTTCCATGAATGACACGTCAATTTAATTTGTTAAAACATTTGACTTCTACTCAAAAACATATCTCAAGAAGTCAAAATATCATTGCAATATAGATTCAATTTAACGAGCTAAGCGACTTGAAAATGCATTAATTTTAAATTTTCGCCAGTGGCGATCGAAGCATTTGATCAATTTTTTAAACTTTATTTGGCTGAGTAGGCCTTCGCCTTAACATTAATGTGACTAATAATCAAATTCTCGATTTTTTATTTTTACCATCTTTATTAATCAATTAGTTGAGAAAAATCTGATATGGGCCATATAAATATGAATAATAAAAATACTACTCCAACGTAGTTTTATATGCAATGCACGATTGCTAAACCAAATTATTTCATACTTCACGTTTTCGATTTGTTTCCAAAACTTTTTCAAACTTAGATTTTATTCTAAAAAAAATATTTAATTATCTCTAGCTGTCACCTCCACATGCATAGCCAGACATAAAAAATATATATCTTAATGGATTCGGGGACTTTAAAATCTGGAGAAAGTAATAAAATTGTTGCAAGTTAAACATAGTGCACTATGTTTGTTTCTACCACTGCTAACGCAGATATATTATACAGAGAGACCAACGTGGAATTTTTCATGTAAAAATTTAAATCTTTAAATATGGCTTAAAAAATCTTTTAGAGAAAAACTGTAATACACTCTTTTGTAGAGCAAAACCTATTACGTCATTTATGCTATTACTTTTTATTTTCCATTGCCCATAACCTAAAAAATCGACGAAATTAAAGTAATACTTTTCAACAAACATAGGTGCTTGGAATTTAAAAAGCACAGAAATTGCGTTTTACATGTATCAGTAATGTTGTACAACCTTAAATTTTATAGTAACATTGTTACAAATTTGTTATGTAAATAATACTTATTCTGTGTTTTTAAAATCAATATTTACTGACTATAAAATGTAAGGTTATAAAACATTACTGACACATGTAAAAAGTACTTTCTTTGCTTTTTATTATCATTTCACCTATGATTTTTTTAAAAGTATAACCATTTTGTCGATTTCGATTTTTTTAGTTTATGGATAATGAAAAATAAAAAGTAATACCACAAATTGACGCAGTATTTTCTTCTCTGCAAAAGAGTTCATTATAGTTTTTCTCTAAAATAATTAGGGAAGACAATATTTAAAGATTTAAATATTTACATGTAAAGCAATGGTGCATTGTCCGACGCACCACCCGATATATCGCAATTTATCTATAAAATCTGTTATGGTAACCCAGAAACATTTGAATTGTTATGCGGTACGCGGTTCAAATAACTTCTGGCAACGAACATTAGAAAACTGGGATGATAGCGTATTTCCTTAGTCCCGCAGGGAAGCAACCAGGCAATCACGAAGCTGCTACGTAAACCAAGCAATGAGTGCAGAGTTGTGCGCCATCTCGGCAACTTCTCCAGTAACGCCCACTGAATGTCGGTAACTCAGCGGCATACGTTTATTCCTGTATGGTTGGCCGTCTTTCTAATATTATAATCACTGCTTATACTTATAAAGCTGATAAAGCAGACCATGGGGAAAACAGTCTACGAATCCCCAAGTTGGGTCAAACATCTATCCTTTGGAGGGTCAACAAAACCAAAACATGAATTTACAACGACCGTAATGGTTCTAAATGATGAATTTAATAAGTATATTGACGAGGGTCTAAGAAATTGCAAAAATCTTACCTCAAAATTGCAAAATGGGATCCTCAAAAGTATAACAGTTGACAAAATTATATTAAAACTATATTTGAAGCAACGAATTTTCATCAGAATAAATTATTTAAATCTAAAATATAACGACATGAAATTTAGCAAAACAATGAAAAGAAAAGCTGCAGCTATAAAAGAGACGCACATTAAAAACCTTTAGAAAATCACAACTTAGTTTGTCATTGTTTATTTGTTGTGGGCTAGGAGAGATTACACTTGTAAGAGTATAAAATAATGTCTAATGAATAATCTCAATTCTTGGAAAACAGTTCTTGCTGTTACTACAAACTCAAATCTGTTCTTCTAGCTACTGTGTAGTACATTGTTTATGTGTTTATTTTATTTGAACATACTATGGAGAGAGTTACAAATCACTGCAATATTTTATTGTTTTTCTTTCAGTTTCCACAGCTTTAAGTCAATTCAACTTTTTATGTATTACCGCACCTTGTATGTTTAGGCTGCAACCTAATATAGATTCTAAATTAATACATTAAAAAAGATGTTTTAATAACGATTTTTCTTTTTCTGTTTGCTGTTTTTCTGATAAATGTCACTTTTCAAAACGGACGTAAGTTTGAAACATAAAATTTTTGCTAACTAGTTAAAATTTTACTTTTCTTAACTGGTTATGAGAAGTACCTTTCATAACTAGTTGTTAAAGAAAAAACTAAAACTTATTTTTCTTTAGGAACAGTTTGGTTCGCAACATCAAATAAAGAATCCACCGGTGGAAGCTTTAAGAGTCTTCTTTCCTTCAAAATAAGCTATCAAAGACTTTTGCAATGATATATTTAACTTTTCCTTGTTCACACCATTCTACAAATTAATTGTAAGCCATATCATACTTGCTTTGAATTTTTGGTGGAATTACTGATGAAAGCGCATGTTGTGCAGCTTTTTCGATATCGCCAGGGACATTATCCGTGTCTGAATTGAACATTTTTACTTTTTCTATGCCAATAACGTTTAGACAACAACTGTCAACATGAAACTTCCAACTGACAGGCAAAATTATTTGTCAGTAGTTAGGCAACACGGGTTCCAACTCACCCCCCGCGAAGATTTCGATTAATATAATTCGGCGTTTGATTCGCGTTAATCGGCTGAATTTGCGGGTAATTACATCATTAAAGTGGCGGATTCGCGTTTTAATGGGATAATCGCGACAATTATCCGCGGTACTTATACCACAATTACTCTAATTACGCCAGCTATTTGCGCGATTATTCCGCAGGTAATTGCGCAGTTAATTACATTATGGTGATTCGGGCAAGTGCCGGCCAACACACCACCCCCACCCCGCCGCCCCCGCGCTGCCAACGAGTGACACCAGACTAGCCGCCGCGCCGCCCCCATGCCCCGTCGCCCCGCTGCGGCACTGCCACCGATGTGGCAGTGTTTCTGCGCCGCGCGTGGGACGTGGGACCGTGGGACCGCAGCCCCCCGGGGTGTCGCGTGCCTTAACGAGCCATCTGACAATGACAAACACGTGTGCAACGCGATATACGATTCGGCAGGAAGTGATCAATTAAACCGCACTAAAACCCTTTGCGGGTTGCTGACGCAGGCCATAAACATACCAATTTTATCGTTATGATTATAATAAAACAACCGGTCCCCAGACGGGCTATAAAAAATAATGGCGGAGTCTGGAGATTAATCCATCTGATAATAACTAACACGGGTGTCACCCGATACGGGTTTTTCGGGCGCAGCTATAAACATATCATTATAATTAAGTCGCCGGGGCATATTGCATTCAGACGCGATATAAAAAATACTCGGGGGGAGTCTGGGAGATAAGACAGACATGATAAATATATCAATTTTGACGATGTTGTAAATGAATTCTAATGGAAAATATAAAAAATTAGGCGGATGTGGCCAGTAATTAAGATTAGATATCTAACGAAATATGCACGTGCAAAAATTAACTTGATGTCGCAACAAGCCGAGACAAGATCATTCCTGCATGTGTGAACACGTACGCCACCACACCCCACCCCAGCGAGGGTTATTTAAACGAAATACCTCGGGCCACGATCACCAGTTCATTCCGAGCAGTGTCGAAGCTTACATCTAGCCCTTCAAGTTTCTTGTGTTACCCTTTGTGCCAGCACAGATCTCCTAGTGAGTGTTATCGTGTTTTGATCAGGTAAGCTAATAAAATTATAAATAAAAATTATTGCTGCGGGCAATAAATAAATGATTAAAGGATAAATACATCATGAAATTATCAAATATATCTCTATCCTAGATTGAAAGCAGCACAGATCAGCCTACTCGCAACGCTTATCATAATTAAATAGGCGAGCCTGTAGCAATAAATCCAGAAACAAATAGCAGAAATATTTACAAAATAAAGGAAAACCGTAAATATTAATTTATTCTATTTCTAGATATATTTGATATACCTATATCACACCGCTAATTTTCACGCACGGCGCAGCTAATCCAAGTATGTTATATCAAAGTTAAATGTATGCACGCGATTAAATTATTATTATTATTTTAAGAAATGTCTATTATGGAGACAGCAAACGCTCTTGTAAGAGGTGTGGACGACTTCTGCAGGCAGGATGTTCGGGACCCCCGCATCATCGAGAGCTGGCTGGGGGCAGTTCGCAGGAACCTGGCGGCCCTAAATTTAGCTGTCACACAGCTGAAAGGGACCTCCAACGGAACTCTCGGCCTTCTCAATGGGTTGACTAGCGCCATCACCAAGATGCAGCGTAGGCGGACGCAGCTCAAGGCGAGGCTCATCCGAGGAGGTGTAGGAGCGAGACTCCCCGCTGCCATAGAATATGTGGACCTCAAGTCGGCGTTCGCAGGGCGGATCCGCACGGAGGCGTACCTGAACCGGACTCACAAAGACCCCATCAACTTCCTGGTGGATTGCGGCCCCAGGGTTGCGACGAGGACCCGGAACGCTCTGGCCAAGCAACCGTTCTTAAAAATCTACACCACATTCTGCGGAGAGTTCACCAAGATGGCTAGCGGTGAGGAGATCTGGGAGTATAAACACTTCAATACCAAGAATGTGGTGATTGATTTGGATACGGACTTGGCCGAGTGGTTCATGCTCCACGTCATGGTGCCGCTGGTGGAGCAGCTGGAAGAATTTCAGGTTTGTACACCCCGCTAAATTAATTTAATTTTCTCTAATATATCTATGTTTATTACAGGAGCGTGAGTTTGGCTGGGCCCTTACAAGCGTGGTAAGCCTCAATGTGAGTACATTGAGCTGCCGCCGCAGATAAAATTAAAAATTCCTGCGTCAATGTGCGAAACAGCATGAGGCTTGTTTCGCTTGGGCGGTCACCTCAGCGGTACATCCAGTCGAGAAAAATACCAAGAGGATGTCGTCCTATCCACGGTATGAGAGCGTCCTGGACCTGGAGGGGATCACGATGCCCATGCAAAGGCCTCAGATAGAGAAATTCGAGCGACAGAATTCTCTATCAATAAACGTATACATCTTGACTAAGAATAGAGGCAAATTTACAGTTAGTCCGTCACGCCTCACCCGGGATAAGCGCGATAGACACGTAAATCTCCTGCTTATTCAGGATGTATACGTTGATGAGGCCGATGATGAAGACGATGATGCAAACGTCGCCAGGCTGCTTTCATCCCAGCTGAGCAAAGAGCGCAGGCAGAAGTTCTTCTGCGATAGATGTCTGCATTACTTTAGAACTCAGGACAAGCTGTCGGCTCACGTTCAGGACTGTGAGAAGATGAACGCCTTCAAGGTGAATCTTTCCCCGGGAGGGAAGATCGCCTTTAAGGCGTTTCAGAATAAAGAGCGATGCCCTTTCATAATTTATGCGGATTTTGAGAGCATCTTAAAGTCCACCGCAATCAAATTTGGAAGCACAGGTAAGAAATATTCCAATCGTGCTATCAGGAAAAGTATCAGGATCACGAGGCGTATAGCGTTGGTTATTACGTAAAGTGCTCCTACGATGATACTCTCTCATACTATCGCAGCTATAGGCTTCTCCCGCTGTACAACGTGGAGAAGATTGACCTGCTCACCCGTAAGGGAGTATTCCCCTACGAGTACGTACAGAGCTGGACCAATCTCGATGAGACCGGCCTCCTGAGCCGGGAATCCTTCCGGAGTCAGCTGACTGACTCCGAGATCAGCAGCGAGGATTATGCGCACGCTCAGAAGGTATGGCGGGAATTCAGCATCACCACGCTGGGCGAGTATAGCGACCTATACCTTAAGACTGATGTGCTACTCTTGGCTGATGTCTTCGAGGCATTCAGGGATGTCTGTCTGAATAATTATCACCTCGATCCAGCCCACTACATGACCGCACCGTCATTGAGCTGGGACGCCATGCTGAAGAACACGGGGGTCCAGCTTGACATGATTGGCGACGTGGATATGTTGATGTTCTTCGAGCGAGGTATTCGAGGAGGACTCACCCCGAGAATCCCTATGGCATACCGCTAGCGAATAAAAAGATCCCGGGCCTGATGAAGGATGAGAATTGCGGTAAGTAATTGAGTGTTGAAATCGATATGCTTGAAACTAATGTGCTATTTTTTCTATTACAGGCCGCATCATGGAGGAGTTTGTAGGACTCAGGGCAAAGATGTATGCGTGCCGAGTGACATCATCTGCGGACACCAAGAAGGCCAAGGGTATCAAAGGGTATGTTGTCAAGAAGCATATATCCTTTGCTGACTACCTGGCCTGCCTCAACACTGATGTCGAGATGGTGCACGAGCAGAGCTCTATCCGATCCTTCAACCACCAGGTGTTCACCATCCGGCAGAAGAAAATCAGTCTCAGTCCTCGCGATGATAAGCGTCATCTTCTGCCAGGATCCCACGAGAGTGAGTAGTGTAGTTTTAAGATGTATATGTGTGTGTGTATATATTTTTTATCTATTTTATGGTTCATTTATTTATGTATTTTTGCCGTTTTATTCATTATCTTGTATATTTCTTATGTTTTTATTTATTATCTTGGATATTTTTTTATGATTTTATTTATTATCTTGTATATTTGACATATTGTATGTATATATGTCTGCATTGTATATTTAAATAATATTGTGCATATTTTTTGATGATTTTTCTTTATTTAATATGTTATCCTCTCTATGCACTACGGAGGGGGTAAATAAAATAAAGTTTTTTACATTGTATTATTATTTTTTATTACCATATAAAATATCCATTACATAGTTGTACAGTACTTTAACATTTCTATAACTACAAGCTACATTCTTATCATTAAGTACATGAAGTCTGCAACAATCTCGGGTTTTTAGCAGTTTTGGGCAGGTATCAACCTCTTCTAAATTAACAACGTTATAAAAAAAAATACTGAGGTATGTAGCCTTTGGAGCAGCCTAAACATAGACAACATCAACTGGATATCTCCTAAATAAGTTTCCTATGTTGGATAAATTTGAATATCCTCCGCTGTCCGTGGTACATCCTCTCCAGCCACACAATCTCTTTCTGGCAGCTCCGGCTCAGCGCGATGAATGGTTTGGGCGGCTTGAATAGGAATGTCTTTACCGCCTCTCCATCAAATATTAGAGCCACTTCCTTGGGTGTAAATTCAGGTGTGCAAAAGCCTTGCATATCAAAGACCAGCACTCACAGCGTTGAGGCAATATTCGTGCGTAGAAGAGGTTCCAGAATTCTCCCAGCTTCAGCTATGCGCCTCTCGAAGCGTAGTCTATCAGCAACAATATGTTTCCACTGTGCATGCCGATCACCCCCATGAGGTCTATACATCAACGTTATGGGACATAAATCGAAGCTTACTCTCTTCGGCATTTAAGTGAGCTTTTTAACCTCTCCTGTTAGAGATCTGTACTCAACGATGCTATCGTACATAATGAGGCAATATGCTCGAGTACCGACAGCAAATGCTGCGGTCGCCTCCAACTCGATATTCAAGTCGACTATGGCTGTTTTAATGCCATCATTCTGCTTGGATACGTCAAATAGAAAGATCATCTGATCTCTAAACTGAGTATAATCCAGCATAGGCATAGCATCAGCGCGGTCATAATAACTTTTTTGAAACTCGACATACATATGGTACGCACGCGTGTAATCGCCAGCTGCGATATCGAGATTTAATGCATCGTAAGGAAAAGTTTCCGAGTTTAGATGAACTCGAATATTTTTAATATTGCATTGATCAAATCTCGCGCAGTCTACGCCAACATTATTTCTCCTATTTTGCTGCAGTACAATACCGATATAGCGAGGCTTCTCAAGATTACTCGAAGTCTTTACGGGCCAGATTTCTTTTTCAGTCTGTCGTAAAGCTGTAAGTTCACGCAGTTCACATCCGCGAAATGCTATACGAATAGGTGTATTCTTGTGAATATTTTGATAGAGAGCTAATCTATTCGCAGAACTTGGCTGTATATGAGGGACGTGCCATTCAATTTTATTGAGTCTAAGGACAGCTCCGGCGGTACCGGTATAGCAGTTAGTATCAGTGGCAGATCGCAAAAGTATTAATTCTTGCTTGATAATCGTAATCACTTTACGATAATCCTCTGCAAATCCGAGCCAGTACTTGAGCGGAATTAAAGCGAAATAATTGTTATTATTGACGACAAAGGTTTTCATCTGTCCGGTGGAACACCATCCTGCCATCTCAGCAGCGTTTTTATCCTCACCTCGCATTGAGAGCAGCCCTTTGATTGTACTATTGTACTTTTATCTACCTCAATGCCATTCAATTCATAGCGCACCTCCTCAAATAAGAAACTGAATACATTTTGAGTAAGAGAAAATTGGACGGGAATACCGCCAGCTCCTGTAGGAGGCTCGACTGCACCGCTAATATAGATGTAGCTATCGTGAGGCAAAGTCGGAATATCCTGCTGCTGGATCGTAATGCGAATTTCATCGTTATTACCGAAATTTGCCGATCTGGGGTGATATGCATGATGCTGAGTCTTAATAATATCGTCTTGGAAAACCACATCTTCAAAAATATTCAGCTCAGTCATTTCTTCAGCTTCGTTTTTAGATTATAGCCGATTTTAAGGAGCTTGCGCTTAACAGCAGATGATGTCGCGGCTACGGTTCTTCGCCTACTACTGATTGATATTGAGTTCGTCCTCGTATTTATACTCCCGAAGCAGATACCCATGTTAGCGCTGCCTCAGCTCCAATCGAACTAATATTTTCTCGCCTCTAAAGTTAACCGGATCGCTGTTCTGGTCCACTATCCTAATGATTATACTATCGATGCTGCTTGTGTTAATAACAGGTAGATATAAAATGTTTCTGGGTTCTATATTTATAGCATAGCCCGGATCAACGGCAGGTGAGAACACGAATAGCATATGAGACAGTCTGTTATCGTTATAGGATCCTGTGATGATGTTGCACTCTGCCCTGATGCTCGATACTTTAATTATTTGTACAGGTATATCAGATGTACGCTGTGATTCTGCCTCTAATATACGCTCTCCCGACAATCCTAATAAACTCCCGATAGTGCTTTTATCAGGTGAAAAATCAACGCTGAATATACTTTTAACCCGGCGTTACACATGTGAAGATTTTGTGCACCATTACATAAGTGGGGTGTGACAAACCCCAGTACTAAAATAGATGTAAATTTTTTTTTCGCATTTTTTTTCTTCAAAATTGTATGTTAGGGGTCTCATATAGGTTCATATTGGAATTAAATACAAACAGATTAAACATAATATTTCTATTTAAAAATTTACAGAAAGAAAACTGAAAGTAGTGATTTTTTAAAATACAAAATACTTCTAATGGCAATAACACATTATATAACATAAGAAAAAACATTAAATTCAAGTAAAAACATAAAAAATAATAGCAAACATATTAAGTAACTCTAAAAAAAAGCCAATCACATACAATCAGAGGGAAAACAACTATTGGTCTTTTGAATGTACGCAATTTTGGCAACTCATAACGGCGTGTTCAAGGCACAATAATGATTTGCAATGAACACAGAAATATTTTGTTTTTCGATCTTTCTTTCTAGGACATACAGAACACCTTCCCTGAGGCTTTGGAATATTGAGGGACTGTTCACCATGGCCATCATCGATTAGGTTCCCTATTTTTAGACGAATTTCCCTTGGAACCCTACAATTATTTTTCCTTTCTTCGATATGCTCCTGGATAAGTTGAAGGCCCAGTTTCTTGATAAAGATCCTTCTACAAAGTTTTATATCTTTTACATTTTCTCTGTATATGACAAGAGCATTTACAGCTGCCGTATTCAGTAGAGAAAAAAAGAGAGTTAGAGGCCATCTTCTTGAATTTCTGGAAACGTTATATGAAGCCGATAACTCATCTACTACGTCGACTCCACATTTTGTAGCGTTATAAAACGTTATAATTTCCGGTAAACGCTTCTCTGCACTAGATTCATCAATCTTCGCATCGTGGTGCATTGTGGACAACAACAAAACATTCTTATTTCTTTTTGGTACATAGGATACGAGAGTGACGTCCGTTTGGAAACCAAATAAACTACTTTTTATTTCTCTGCTTCTTACAGAAATGAAATTATCTGGTATGCATCGTTTATTTTTCCTCAAAGTACCGACTGATGTTAATTTGTGTTTTTTGAGGAGTTTTATCATCAGCTCGTATCCCGTGTACCAATTGTCAAAAGTTACATTCCGATTCGTTCCAGAAATGGGTTGTATAAGTCTCTCAACAATATCAGAGGGAGAATTGCTGAGTTTGTAGGGCCCTTGCGGCTGCTGACCTGCATACACTTCCATATTCATAACATAGTACGATCGCGCATCTACTAATGCTTGTACTTTGATGCCATACTTGGCCGGTTTATTTGGGATGTATTGCTTGAATGAGCACCTTCCCCTAAAGGACTCTAATTTCTCATCTATGGTCAAGAACTCCGAAGGAGAGTATGATTGTTTGCAATTGTCTACAAATCTTTCTAGAAGCGCACGTATGGGAGCAAGTTTGTCAATTTTGATCCTGATCTGGCGGTTTTTTACATTGTCGAAACGAATGCAAACCATCAAAAACTGAAAACGATTGATGGGCATCGTTATTTGAAAAATATCTACTCCAGTGCCATCTGTTTGCCACAAGTCTCTCAAATTCTGGCGATTAGAATGAAACATTCCTGCCAGGTAAAGCAAGCCAATAAAAGCTTTCATCTCGGGGACACAAGTAAGTTTGACCAGAGATTTGTTTGGATGGGAAACTGATTTCTCCTCTATTTTTACATTAGTCCATCGCACAATATCCTCCACTATTTGAGTGTCAAAAAATAGCTGCCAACACTCCAGCATGCTTTTTGCACTTTTAGCGTAGTCTTTCACATGTTGACCTTCAGTAACAATATTTTTCAACCTCGTTCTAATACATGTATTTGATGCATTTTTGTCCCATTTCGATCCATCTTTTCCGAAATAGACATCAACCTTGCTTCGCTTATGCCCCATTGCATTTTCCTCCTGTTGTTCTATTTCCGTCACTGCTTCAGCTTCTATTTCGTCGTCTGCCGTTATTTCCTGTTCAGAGTTAGTATCGTGCTCACTCCCTGACACATGATCACTACCATTTTCACTCCCTGATAAAATAATTTCATCATCACTTTGATCCTCATCCAAAAGAGCCTGAAGTCTTAATTGTTCCTTTTCATATGACATTTTTCTATGTAAAAAATACAAGAATTAGTAGTTTTAGTGTTATATTGAAAAACATAATAATATACCTTTTATGCGTAATTTACTTCCTTTATTACATAGGTGGGGTTTGATGGACCCCAAGGAGCTTTGGTTGCCTATAAATGTAGCCTCCTCGTGTGTAGAATGAAACTGACACTTGTATCTAAAGGAGTGATGTTTTATAGGAAGGTACTGGTGGGGGTATGCGCATCAGATGGCAATTAAATTGTTTCCGATGCGTTTAAACAGGCTTGGGGTTTGTGAGACCCCACATGTGTTACGCCGGGTTAAGCTCGCACTTTAGCGTAATGTTGTTTGGCTTGAGCGAAAAAATATTATCGGCGAGCTGATCGCCACTGTAGGATTATAACTGCTGCTGCAAGTACGCCTCAATATCTAATTTCGTATGAGCTATGAGGTATTACAATTTCCTTACCTCCGTTATATATAAACTAATTACACCCTTCCTCAATATTCGGTATCGTATTATATGTATGCAGCGCTATTAAGCCCTATGCAGCCCAAGCAATAAGATGACCTATCATCGAGCTCGATCGGCGGATAATAATCAGCGCTGAGGATGTTAGTTTACCTTGCAAGGTGAATGTCTGAGACATGACTGAGATATGTCGGTACATGCAGGGCTATTTATACAAAAATTCCAAGCACAAATGGCCGCAAATATAAGTGTTGAACCTCTGATAGCGTTGTCTATTATATGTGATTTTGCTATCGCTCAGGTAGCTTACAAGTTCCGGGGGTGGGGCCAAATCCCCAAATCTGTCAAAATACTCGACTGATCTGCCGCGCTTTCTATGGGCCACCCAATGCGTGCCTTCTCCATCCCTGACGTCCAAATTAACGATTGCTGATTCATTGTAATGAGGTTTAACAGGCAATGTATCTCGCATGAATACTCCACTGAAATATCTTATATTTTTAGCATGCTCGTTTAGATCGATGTTTGTGAGGGCGCGCTAGGGCAGCTTTATTAGTTTTTTGGCACAGCCAGGAATAGACCCATGCCATTCCGATATGGCTTTAAAAATAGCCCCTTACCGTTTTTACCTAGAGCTATTGTTTTAGCGGACGCTCGAGCATCTCCCACTGACTTCACAGCCTTATATATGCCGGCCGTGCCTCCAGCCAGAGACCCTAGAGCACTAAGTCCGGCGAATATTGGTATTAGCAGCAGGATACCTCCTCTCTTTGGGATTGGGATTATCATCGGTACGCGGATTTTTTTCTTACCGCCAGCCTCGCGAACGGCCATTTTTGCTGCAGCTAGTGCAACTCGGCTCCCCTCCTTAAATGCCTGAAAGCTACCGATTTTACGCTTAAACTTTTTTATAGCCTTTCTAGCCTTCATGACCACCCCACTTCGCATAGTTGTCTTCGGGAGACCCATCCCCATCTTCCTTTTCGCCTTCATCATGTTCGTTACTATCCACGCAGCGCTATTCTCGCCTAGCTTTGCGTCTTGCGACTTGACTCTGGACCAGGCAGCCTCTTCGAGTTCCTTATCAGCTATATGACGATCACTCAAGCTTTTGTTCTGCGAGTAGCGGATGCCGTGTCGTTTACAGGCGCTGTCTAGAGGATTTATACCAGAATCTCCTCGCTTTAACCTCTTTTCCAACTTTGTACCAGGACCACAGTACTGATAGCCGGGTATGTGCGCCTCGAACGGGAGTGCGTTTATTACTGAATTGATGAAGCCTCGACCTTGATACATATTCATCTGAACCTTTCGATCCGCTCGACCCATATATATATATATATATATATATATATATATATATATATATATATATATATATATATATAGAATATGGTGTTGTTTTCTATAGTTCTATAAAAGAATTACTACTGTTTTTTTACGAAAGAAAATTATTCTCAAAAGGGTTATGTACATTCATGAAGATTACAAAAAAGTATAAAACCTCTTATGTGAACTGTTATTGACCTAATATATTTAGAATATGGTGTTGTTTTCTATAGTTGTTAGAAAACTTTTGTTTTTCTTTAATATTTTGTTTGTTTTATTTTTGGGGATTAGGTAGGTCAGGTGAGTTTGAAACAATTTCCTGGTTAAGTTTAATGTACTAGGTACATATTATGTATATTTAATGATAGTATAAAAAAAAAACTTTGTAACTTGTAACTTGTAAACTTTTGTAAAAAAACAGTAGTAATTCTTTTATCATTGTTCCACTGTTAGTGGATAATGTGTAAACGACTACTACGAAATTAATATAACCAGCTTTGGGTGAAAAGAAGCTGACCTACCACACCATAATGATAACGTCGACCCTTGTGTTGATGCAATTTTTACCCCTTCCACTATTCCAGTCCTCGCAAGTTTGAAAAAGGTGCACTGTTAAACACCGAAACTTCACTATATAATATTATTTTTTAATTTGATCAAATTTTCTGGTTTTTTATACTATCATTAAATATACATAATATGTACCTAGTACATTAAACTTAACCAGGAAATTGTTTCAAACTCACATGACCTACCCAATCCCCAAAAATAAAACAAACAAAATATTAAAGAAAAACATAAGTTTTCTAACAACTATAGAAAACAACACCATATTCTAAATATATTAGGTCAATAACAGTTCACATAAGAGGTTTTATACTTTATTGTAATCTTCATGAATGTACATAACCCTTTTGAGAATAATTTTCTTTTGTAAAAAAACAGTAGTAATTCTATTATCATTGTTCCACTATTAGTGGATAATGTGTAAACGAGTACTACGAAATTTATATATATATATATATATATATATATATATATATATATACACACATATATATATAGCACATCCGCGGTGCAGGAGGTTTAGTACGATGAAGGCCGTCAAGCAACAACAATCGCTAGAGGTGATCAATATGGATCAATGGACGGGTGATGGGTTTGAGGCGAGCTTCACTAGACACAGCAAATTGCTACCCAATACAATTAGGGCGCTAGTATGTGGACCCTCTAATTGCGGTAAATCAAACGCCATGTTCTCATTACTGTTCGCCGACAATGGATTGCGTTTTGAGAATATCTATATCTTTTCCAAATCGCTATATCAGCCTAAGTATAGAATGCTAGAGCGATGAATGGCCAATATTCCAGAGATAGGATATTTTGCATATAAGGAAAACGAAGAAATAATCGACCCTTCCGAAGCCGAACCACATTCAGTATTTATTTTCGATGATGTTGCCTGTGGTAAGCAGGAAAAAATACGAGAATATTTCAGCATGGTTCGTCACAGTCAAGTCGATTCATTCTACCTCTGCCAGACTTATTCGAGAATACCGAAACATCTTAACCGAGATAATGCAAACTTTATCATGCTATTTAAGCAAGATGATCTAAATCTCAGGCATGCATATGAGGATCATGTTAGTGCCGATATGAAGTTCGAGCAGTTTAAGGCTATGTGTATGATGTGCTGGGATGGGAGATATTCCTTCATAACGATAGATAAGGATAGCGATATAGCTGAAGGTAGATATAGGATAGGTCTGGATGAGATTATATCACTCGATTCGCGCGTCTAGACAGGTTTAGACGTGTTTAAACTTGTCTCGACAAGCCGAAACACTCTCGCTGACAGCTAATTAGTATAAATTACGAGCGCATCTGGTAACACTTAATTGTGAATTCTACCTTCGTACAGCACACACCATGAGCGTTTTAATAGAGCGAAAACTGATTGATATTGAGAATGCGATACGTCGTAAAGTATTTGCATTAAAATTAGAACGAGGTGATAATAGCGCGATGCTGGAGCGTCGCTATAAGCCAATCACAGATCCTCTTAAAAAGTTTACCCTGGCTCAGATCGCACCTCAGGCTCCAGCACCGCCAGCAATGCAGGCTCAACCCCTAGTACGACCACCCTCTCCAATACAGGCTCAGACCCCCGTATATTCAACGCCTCCAATGCAGACTCGACCCGCAGCACGTTCTGTTCTACATCAACCAACCACATTCAACATGTCCTATACACCGACAACACCTCCAGCACGTTCTGCTCTACATCAACCGCGCACATTCAACATATCCTATCCACCGACAACACCTACAGCACGTTCTGCTCTGCCTCAACTACGCACATTCAACATATCCTAACCAACGACAACACCTCCAGCACGTTCTGCTCTGGCTCAACCACCTGCAACCAGCACGTCTATGCCTGTCATACTCCCGGCTTTACAGGCAACACCTGCAATCCCTGTTATACGCTCCACACCGAAAGCAGTAGTACAACGACATGCAGCCAAGTTAAAGGCTACAAGGAATCTATCGTTTTCGGAGTATGGTAGTGAGGCTGACGATGAGCAAGATATGGATACATCGTCTAGAGGGGATGAGCTCTTACATTTACTGGACGGCATGCTGCCCACACCTAGAAAATATTTCACCATGTTAGTTAGGGGTGATGATAAGGATTTAGACAAGACATTCGGCGTAGTCTATAATCATGGTGCTGGAGGATTTAATCTGGGTAACTCAGCCATTATCCCAGATGGGGAGGATCTTTTAGTCGGGCGAAGCATCAATGCGGGGACCCCTGGACTCTACGATCTGATTTTTAGTAAGAAGCCAAAATCATTTCGCGACACAGATGTAATCAATTATGCTGATATCATCAATAAAACCAATATCGCATATTTCAATTTCGATGATAACGGCCGCGTTCACGTAAATAAGTCACATTAATATAAGAAGTTTATCGCGCCTCTATTAAACAACATGGCTTCGCCAGCTCTAACTGGATCTCGCGCTATAACTACTGGAGGTCTAGGGTTCGACTTTGAGATGCAGTGCGATTTAAAAACCCCCGTACAATATCGTTATTGGGATAAAATAGAAGAGCTGGTGGATAGGCTATGTCTGCTACATGCTGCTAGGAATGCTGGGAATAGCAGCGTCGGTAATGAGATTCTGGCTATTGAAGAGGAGCTCCGCGAAGCTGATATAATTGAATAAATCGAACGACACGTGCGCTACCTGCTCAAATATACGATGAGCGTCGACAAGTTCGGACGTTTCTTTAGAGCGGGAGGTACGCGAAAATGCTCTCGAAGTCGCGATGGTATAGGCTTTATGCTAACGCCGACCGGTCATTATGATTTAAATAATAAACGTCTCACACGCATAAAGGAGCCCTCGGATTTGGACGATGCGGCTAGCAGGAGGTTCGTGGAAGATTCTTTGAACAAGATGGAGGCGGATATTTTAGAGCGTGCGGCTAGTGCTACTCGCAAGAAACTGGCACTTTATTCGCAGGCTGCTGTGCATAATTGGCAAAATCTGCAGAAAAATGTCGATGAGAAACTATCTAATCTGAAGAAGCAGCAGGAGGAAAAACTGCAGGCTAATGATGCGTCTAATGTGTGGGAGTTAGCTATTCTGAAAAAGCAGCAGGACGATAAACAGCATGCCTATGGCGCTACTATTAAGCAGGGATTGGATGCTCTGAAGAAGCAGCAGGAAGAAAGACTGCAGATCCATGATGTGATTGCTATTCGTGAGTTAGCCGATTTTGAAGAAGAAGAGTGAGGATAGCGATGTAAAGCTGAGAGAGATGGTGTTCGCCAGAGTAGAGCAGCTGCGCGCGTTAATTGTTCGGTTGTCGGCTGATAGAGATAAACTTCAGGCTTATGGCGCTGCTTTTAAGCGGGAGTTGGATGATGCGAAGAAGCAGCAGGAAGAAAGAATGCAGGCTCACGATGCGCTTATTATAGGCGAGTTAGCCGACTTGAAGAAAAAGCGTCAGGATGATGATGTACATTTGCGAGAGCTGATACATACCAAAGTACAGCAGGCTATAAGAGAGAGCAGACGTGCTCCGGGCGTCTGCTTATTAAGAGCGGTATCGTTGATGAGCTCCATAGACCCGCCCGTGTTAACTTTGGGAGAAGGAGGACTGTCATTAAAGGTCTTGATGATCTATGGCAAGCTGACTTGGCAGAATTCTCCTTTTACGCTCGAGATAATAAGGGACACAGATTCATTCTGGTGGTGATTGACTGCTTCTCCAAGTTCCTATGGACTCGGCCACTAAAGAATAAAACTGCTAAATGCGTTAGTGCCGCTCTCGCTGATATTTTTCGCGGACGTCGTACTCCGAAGAATTTGCCGACTGACAGTGGTACTGAATTTTACAACTCTACGATGAAGCCGCTGCTAGCTAAATATAATGTGAATCATTATTCATCCTACACTAAAATCAAGGCATCCATGGCTGAGCGCGTGATACGTACTATAAAAAATAGTCTTTATCGATCGTTTAGTCTGAGGGGGAGATATGCATGGATAGACATTCTCACCGATGCCACCGCCGAATATAATGCTAGGAAACATCGTACTATTGGCATGAGGCCCTGTGACGTCACCAAGAAGCATGAACAGCATCTTCTAGATACCGCTTATTCGCATGTTAAAATTTCCGGTGTGCGAAAGTTTAGCGTTAATGATGTAGTTCTAATAAGCAGGCAGAAAGCGTTATTCGAGAAGGGGTACACGCCAAATTGGTCGGCTGAATTATATAAAATTAAGAAGGCTCGAATCACAGATCCTGCCTCATATCTGCTCGAGGACATGCATGGGACCCCAATACGCGGAGCATTCTATAATGAAGAGCTGCAGCTGACGAAACATCCTGATACCTACCTCGTTGAGAAGATCTTGAAGCGGAAGGGCAGCAAAATCTTTGTCAAGTGGCTGGGCCATGATAATGTATTTAATTCCTGGATAGATAGTACAAATGTATTGTAATATATTTAATTCCCTGATAGATATAGGAGGTATTTATTTTAAACTTTCATATGTTGACAATATAGCATCATTATACATACATAAATATTCTAACATTATTTGTGCTCGAAACAATTTTTTATGCGGATCTATTAACATCACAATATCATCCATTAAATCACCATTATTCATTTTTGCGCATGTATATAGCAGGCCATTATAATAATCTTTAAACGCGCACTCTGATAAAATATCCAATTTAGAGTCTACTAGCTTTTTAATGCGCACCAGGGTATGTACAGCCTCTTCGGACAGAGCTATCTTGAACTCCCGCTGTTCGATCCACAGTGAGGCCGCTCTATATATCTCGAACTGGTCCATCGATATGGGTTCTGTCAATCCTCCAATGTCGAGCGCGCTAAACTGCTTCCACTCGTCCTCTGTGAAGAATATCGAGGCGAATGGACCCCATATTTTGACGATGGGTATGAAACCCGCAGTCGGACTTATCCCAATGCTCACGTGCTTTGTTTGGGATTTATTGAGTGGGAATGCGGATCCGCCCAGAAGGGTCTCCTCCAATGTGAATTCTCTGTCAAACCTCTTCATGCGGATATCGATGCGATCCATCTCATTGCGCTGACACTAAAAGACTAAACACTTATTTTTAATGCTGCCATCTGCTTGAGGATTTCGATGTTGCGCTTGCGCAATGAGGGGCGGACGGGTTGAGGAGGGGCGGTGGGGCAGGAAGGGGGAGCGGAGGGGTTGAGGAAGGGCGGCGGGGCTGAGGAGGGGAGGCGGGGCTGAGGAGGGGCGGCGGGGCTGAGTGACAGAGGGGCGGAGGGGCTGAGTAACGGTGGGGCGAAGGCGGTGGAGGTGGTGTGTTGGCCGGCACTTGCCCGAATCACCATAATGTAATAAACTGCGTAATTACCTGCGGAATAATCGCGCAAATAGCTGACGTAATTATAGTAATTGTGGTGTAAGTAACGCGGATAATCGTCGAGATTATCCCATTAAAACGCGAATCCGCCACTTTAATGATGTAATTACCCGCAAATTCAGCCGATTAACGCGAATCAAACGGCGAATTAAATTAATCGAAATCTTCGCGGGGGGTGAGTTGGAACCCGTGTTGCCTAACTACTTTTGTCATATAAGACTTCTTAATTTTCAATGGAAATAATCGAATTTAGTCAGTTCATCAAAATTTGAAAAAAAAATTATATGTGTGATTTTGATCACATTCGTTACACAAAGTGATGCAGATCATAACTGGTTAAATAAATAGCAATTACAAAATGTTTGTTGAGAATAGTTGCAATCATATCAAATTTGTTAGCAGAAAACAATAGAAGCCTTCTTGGTTTTTGTAAGAAGATTACTCATATTTTAACTGGATAGTGGTAATTTGTGAAACAAAACTTGTTTGCTTTTAGACATAAGGTGAGACACAGGCATTGAGTAAGGAATAATATATTCTTTACTCAATGGCACAGGAAAACTTATGATGCAGATTACTAGTGACCCAGTGACGTCACTCAGTCGGGATACATGCGCATGCGCAAAAACTGAAGTAACCAAGAAACCTTGGTCCTACACTATGCACTCTTCTCATATTTATTCTATGCAACCCCATTTACACCAGTACATTTCTTTGCTGACTTACTTTAATGGCGATTTCGGCTCACGTACGTAACCGCCAATTTCTCTTACGCCACTGACGGATTATAACCTGACACCCACTATGATTAAATTTCAATAACCGTTAAAATAAAAAAATAATAAATAAAAAAAAAATGACCCAGTAACATTAGAAATTAGAAATATATTTATTCATTAATTCGTAATTATAATTGCAATTTTTCGTACACAAATTTTAAAATTAATACTTTACATATCTATAGTGCAATTGATGGAAAGGTGGATATTAATTAATTGACGGTAGAATCTTCGCCCCCGTCGTTCATTTGATTTCGACTCAAGCCAATGGATCCATAGGGACAGTAAGACTGCCATGCTGTACAAATAAGCAAAGTTTGCAATTATGTTGAAGTAGCTCAATGCAATGAGACTCGCAGCTGCAATTTGCCTTAAGATAGGGTATACTCTTGGGCCATCAGTGAAAATCAAATGTAATCCGGCCACCATTATTAAAACTGCAAACAGCACAGCAATATGTTCTTTCATGGTCGTGAAAACTCCGTGATCTGTTAAAATGTGTTACATTATAGAAGGTATAAATATTACTTTGTAGATAGGTGTACTTACATAGCGCTAACGCGGGAATAATTATAAATTTCATCTTTGTAATGATGATATGTTATCTTTTTGGTTACCTAACGTGTGTTCTATAGCGTCGATGCTATTGAAACGTTCAAATGTTTTTCAACAAAAGCTAGGACTCCCAGAATTCTTAGGAATGGTGCTTGATTTAAATGTGGTTCTTCCAGTGGCAACATTTATATATTAATGCTAATCACGTGCCCTTCTGAAGGACCTCTGGTTTGTTAAGATGCTAAATTACTCCACCACGCGGCTTGGTGGACAGCCACAACTCTAATAAGGTGAAACTGTAGATATCACATTCTGTTGTTGTTACATTGTGTTACTGGATGTTAATTTATGATAGTTTGCAATTGATATTCAACTGTCTTAGATTTTTATTTTATTTTATTACTAATTTATATACTAATACTAATTTAGAAGTTCACAGACCTAGGTTTAATAATGAATGCTATTATTTAGAACATATATTATTAAATGATAGTGAGAGATCAAATGGCTCATCTCGTAGAGTATTCCGCACAATTTCTAATTATTCACTCTATTAAGAGAGTCAGAATATTCGCATTAAAATGTAGATGGCACCACTATAGAATTATGCACTATTTTTTCGGAGACCATGTAGTTTGTATTTATCGATATATTTTATGTAAATACAATTATTGTTCGTGAAATCAATTGGAATTCTGATGAGAAATTTAAAACAAAAAAGTACTCATCGGATAGGTTGATATTTACAAAGCAATGGTAAACTTAGAACTCTCAGGTCTATATAACAATGGAGTGGTCTTCCTTAAAAAATAATTTTTACACGAGACAATCGCATGGCCGATAAAATAGTCGACTCTTCAAATATTTTAGTATAGCTTCTTAATATTGGTGGCGCATCGTACGATTATTTTAATATTAACTTGCTCTAATGGTAAAAGCGTAGGCCCGCTTTTTACGTTTTCTTCGCAACTAACTTTTCTATTTAACCGTATTTAACTAAAAATAAATTCTCTATGGGCCAACTCGTACTCGTAGTGTAAGAATTATTCCTGTTGACTGTTGACATGTTGACAACCATATACATTCTTACACATAATTGAATTGCGCACGGTCCGTCATCACATCGCAGTGAACTCTATACTACATAACTGGAAATGCTTATCAAGGGAACTCGCCGAACAGTAGTATCCGTATGTTACACGTAAATTATGGGCAAATAATGTATATAAATGGAGTTTTATCATTAATGCTTAACTAACAGTGCTTTGGATATTTATTACTTACTTACTGGTATTGTCTAATATAGTTGTATGGCCAATTTACAATAATTGCAAACAAGACAAGTTAAGTAATTATTATACCGGGTCTTTAAATGGTTTGGTATACGTAGGAATTTAACATGTAAAACCACATTTGTGGATTTTCCTGTTTCCCTGATTATTTTAGAGAAAAACTATAACGGTAATCTAATGTTCAGAAACTAAAAATCTACCTAATTACATTTATATCCACTATCGATGTGTTTCCGGAGACGAGAGAATGTGAAAATTAAATGGTGATAAATACATGTAAAAATTTCCATAGCCATTACAGTGAACAACTGAAACTCTCAGTTTTTAAGTCTCATAAACCAATGCGTGTTGAAAATGGCTTATCATTACAGAATTAGTGACAAAAATCAGTTATTAGAACATTATTATTAACAACAAAAAATTGTCAGTAATTGTATGATTGATTAATAATACTTCAAAACGTAAAATTACAAGTTTCAGTGGTGCACTGTAATAGCTATAGCCATTTTTACATGTATCTATTATTAAATTTTAACATTTTGTCATCTCCAGAAACACATCGATAGGAGATATAAAGGTAATTAGGTAGATTTTAGGTTTCTAAAAATTTGATTACTCTTGTACCTTTTCTCTAAACTACTCGGGGAACCAGAAAAAATGCATAAATGTGGGTATATAATAATAAATATATATATAAAATGGAACACGATATATAACACATATATATATATATATATATATATATATATATATATATATATATATATATATATACATAATTATAACACGGAACATCACATTGCTTAATGGCGGGGGTTTTGGCAGTGCTGGTTCCGGGAAGGGGTCCGGAATTTGGGTCCCGACAACGAAATTCCAGTAATGGATTTGCAAGTAGCCATTAAGCCCCAGCCGTTAGGCAATGTGATGTTCTGTGTTATAATTATGTCCCTATTTGTATTTATAAATAGTTTTAGATGTTGGTATATAAGGAATTGCACTTTTCTCGTCAGTAATGTTTCTACTGAAGATGATCGCCTAGCGATTGAAATGTACATTTAGATTGAATAAATGTGTTTTGTGTTTCTTATTTCTACGAACCTTTCACAAGCTCCAAGATACTACCTTGAATACTTAAGAATCGAATATCGTCGAGTTTCCCCTCCCCCGGTGGGGGCGTCATCCATTAATATTGGAAAGTAATCCCCCAAACGGGGAACTTGTGTTATAAATTTTGGGTTGTTATCAAATAAACTGCTTTTTATATTCAGAATTATTTTAATTCGACTTTATTCTAAGCAAGCTAAATAACAACAAACTCTACAATTATGAAACAGTACAATATAATGTGTATTTCGCTGATTCTTACAGCCTTGAAGAAGAGTGTTGGCGTCGCATCTTATCTATAATGGTTTTTAATTTCAAACCGCAGACTGAAGTCGGGTGAGAATATGGAAGAGCCGTGTTTCACACGAATTAATTTGAGTTGACGTAACACCTCCCAATCTAAGAGTGAACTACCACGTTCACTGCAAAGCCCTTTGGAAAGGGTCCAAGTCAGTCTGAGGTTTGTTACAAATTTTTGGTTTGGTTTTGCAACAATCCTTGTTGAGAAAATGTCTAAACAAAATATAAACAAACATGATGAATATTAAGGCAATGATGATGTACACTGAGATATCATAATTGCTGATTGTAATCGGTTCAATACTTGGAACCGAAAATTGCTTAATCGTATTAGTATTGTGGACTTTACCTAAATCTAAAGTAATACAAAAATTGCTTAGTAAATTAATTTCTTTCAAAGATCCCAGTAAGGGTGACAATTTGATTTCTTTGAGGGGTTGCGTTAGAGCTGTGTGGTTAATTTGTATGGAACAATTTTTAATGTGGATAATTGATGGTTGCTTAATAATAATATTAAGCATTTTTGGGTATTGCAACTACTTCTGAGTGGGTTGGAATAATAATATCGTTTAGCAATTCGACGCGTGCAAAATTACATTGCGGCGAATCATGATTATTCAGTAATTCTTCTATACAGCGTGAAAGGGGCATCACATTCCTTTGATTACAAAAATATAAACCTTCTAGTTCTAAACACTGTTCTTGAGTGGTCCATCGATTTGTGAAAGATGTCAGAAAAAATTTTGCTTTAATAAGAAGTGCATTGTTTGCTAAGGGTACATTTAATAAGTTGTAATATGAGTATGGTTCGGAGAATTTTGGCAATGAAATAATAAATATTATCAAATCATGTTCAATGTGAACGTCGCAACTAGCTAATTGATAAATTTCAAACGAATTAATAGAGAGGTCAATGTTTAGTTGTTTTAGTAATTGATTTTGAGTTTCGATATTTAATATAGTTGGATGCAAAATGTGCATTCTAGCAAAGTTCACGGCTGTTAGCAATTGCTCAATAAAATTTTCGACTTGAATGAATTCGTACTGAACGTCGATTAATTTCAATAACACAGAGTCTTCATTATTTTCCGAAATGTCTTTCAATTGGTGAAATAGAGTCTCTTGATTATGGATGATACTATTGATTTTTGAATCATAGGTCTGCGTTATATTTTCCAAAAGTACTTTATCTATAAGAAATGAGTTTTGAATATTTTTCTCATTCGATTGAATTTTTTGAACATAACCTATTATTTCTGCTTTGTCTTTATCATCGAGAGTTCCAAATAAAAAGCTTGAGGCTTCTCCAACTATGTTAAAAATGCCACGTCTGTGTCTAGTTGATATTAGTGCTAAGAGGTTCTGAGAAAGTTCTAGGATATGTTTGAATTTTTTTGCGAACATTTGTAAATCTTGTCACGTTATCGTATTTTTCATAGGTGTTCTTTATCAATGATTGGAGTCTTACCAGGTGATTTATTACAGTGGAAAGGTCAATATAATAGAAATAGTGGGTGTTTTCTAGATTGATGTAAGCATCGCCAAAATGGACAGGAAGTAGCGGGTGTCCTATTTCTTCAACTTGAATCTGTAGATGGACCGGGTTGAGGGCCAGGATCATGGTCGCCAGTAATATTGGGGGAAGTTTCATGTTTGCCTGGAAAACTATTTTTCCTTATTTTAAGTTGAGCTTCGTGAAACTTTTTACAGTTTGAATAAACAGTTTTATTTTCTTGACTATCGATTGCTATGGATTGGTACTGGGGTTTTGTTTTTTTCGTAGGTTTTTTGATGTAGGTAATCTTTTCGTCTAACGGGATTGGTGGACATGGATCGTTAGGAGTTGTCTTTTGAAACAATTCATTTTGAATGCTGCGAAGGTTACTAATGTGTTGTTCTATTTCGTTTTCTTGGTTTATTTCGCATAAGTCTGGTAGTCGAGACATTATGTCACTTTCATATCCGTGAACTATGACGAAAGGTTTTTGTTTTATAGTCGAGTGAATCGTGTTGTTATAAGATATAATACTTTTTAGAACTATTTCTCTTATTTTCAAGTTTGGTCTTTTTGCTTTAAGTACGCGTATGTTCTCGAGAAGGGTAGAATGAAATCTTTCAACGAGGGCTCGTCCTTGAGGTCTGTTAGCTATGTTGAAATGCCAATTAATTTCTAAGTCATTACTGAAGTCTTTTATTAGTTCGTTATCAAATTCTTTTCCGTTGTCACTAGTTATCGTTTTGGGAACATTGTGTTGTGTGAAGTACTCGAGTAAGCTAAATTTAATGCCTGTGGGATTTTTACTTTCTAGAATTATTGCTTGACCTTAGCGAGAAAACGAGTCGACAATGGTTAAGTATATTGATCTCTCAAGAGTGATAGTGTCGATATAAATATGGTCAAAAGGGAATTGTCCTAAGGGATTATGAAGTATAGGGGGTCTATTAACAGGGTTTCTCTCGTTCTTTGATTCGAGGCATATTCTGCATTCGTTGATGAATTTATTTAAGTGTTTTTGTTGATTAGGCCAATAATATTTTTTTTGAATTTCTGCTAAATTTTCAGAAATACCTTTGTGGTTTGAACTTTCGTGGAATATTTTCATAATGTCTTTTTGTTGAAGGGGATTGGTAACGTTAATTAATTTGTTGTTGCATATTATAAATTCAATGGGTTTACTCAAATGGTGTTGAGCGAATTTTGTGAATTGATGTTTAAGTACGTCGTCAGTGAAATATAGGGCGTATTTAATTCTTGGTTTAACAAATTCTTTGCAAAATGTTGAGAATTGATTGTCTAAGTCATCGTGTTCGTTTACGTGCCAGGTGAGTACTTGTTTATTAAAAATTTTTTGTTCACGTGATTTTGATTTTGAGGCTTGTATGTGTAAATGAATTTGTCGTGGGAAAAGGTTTATGGGTTTTTCGGATATAGGAAGTTCTAAGATAGTTTCTGCGTTGGAATGTACTGTGTTTTTTCCGGGTTGTCTAAATTCTTCTAGTTGTTCACTCTCTGAACCGATAGTTGCCATATTACTTTCAATATCATCTGTTGTTTCGTTTATGTGACATTCTTGCTGTGGAATTCGACTCAGGGCGTCTGCTACTTGGTTGCTTTTTCCTTTTATATATTCTATTTGATAGTCATACTCCTCTAGTTTGAGTCGCCATCTTACTAATTTTGATTGTGGGTCTTTTAAATTAAATAACCAGATCAGGGGTTTGTGGTCTGTTCTTAATGAGAATTTGTTGCCATAAATATAGGGTCGAAACATTTTGCATGACCATACTATGCCTAAAAGTTCTTTTTCTATTACGGAATAGTTAGTTTCTGACTGATTTAATGTACGGGATATATAACTGATGGGTAAATCTTGACCTTTGTCGTTCTTTTGACTCAGAACGGCACCAATCGCGAATTTAGAAGCATCTGTGGTTACAATGAAAGGCTTTGAGAAGTCTGGGTACTGTAGGATGGGTTTGTTTGTAAGAATTTCTTTTATTTTGTCTACAGCGTGTATGAATTCTTCTGTGTGTTCGATTTTTGAATTTTTCTTTAGACAGGCCGTAAGAGGTTTAGTTATTTTAGCGAAATTTTGAATAAATTTGCGGTAGTATCCGGCTAGACCCAAAAAGGATTTAATATCTTTGGTGGACTTGGGAATTGGAAAGTTTTGAATTGATTGGACTTTGTTTGGATTGGGTTCGATGCCATTAGTCGTGATTTTATGTCCTAAAAAGAGTATTTCCTTGCGGAGAAACTCGCATTTGTCTAACTGAATTTTAAGTCCTTTTTCGGCAAGACGATTTAGTATAAGTTCCAAATTTTTCATGTGTTCTTGAAGACTAGTTGAGAATATAATAACGTCGTCCATATAGACAAGACAAATTTTGTTAACAAATTCTTTTAGCACTTGATTTATCATACGTTGAAATGTTGCGGGGGCATTTTTGAGTCCGAACGGCATTCTTAAAAATTCGTAGTGTCCGTCTTCGGTGTTAAAGGCTGTCTTTTGAATTGAGTCCGGGTGCATCTGAATTTGGTGAAATCCGCTCGCTAAGTCAAGAGTAGAAAAATAATTACTTTTGCCTAACTTGTCCAATAAATCAGTTATGTTTGGTATCGGGTGTCTGTCGTCGATAGTTCGTTCGTTCAGTTTCCTATAGTCGATGACAATTCGCTATTTCTGTTTGCCTGAAGAATCAATTTTTTTTGGCACTATCCAAATGGGTGCTGACCAAGGAGAAAAGGATTCGCGTATTATATCTTTATTTAAAAGGTCATTGATTTGTCTCCTAACTTCTTCTTTGTGTTTAAAGGGGAATCTGTAAGTTTTGACGTGGATGGGTGTGTTTATTTTTTTAGTTGTCTTTATTTCATGTCTTATTTCACTGGTAAAATGTAAAGGACCGTTGGGAACAAATAGGACGTTTCTGTTTTTGTCTAGAATTTTGAATAGTTCTCGTCTTTCTTCTGCGTTTAGATGATTGGTTCTAATGTTTGTTAAATCAGCGTTAAAATTACTAGCTGAATGGAAATGAACTTCTTGTGACATTAAGTATTCTGATAGGTGTCTAATTTTTTTATTCTCTAATTCGTCGGTGTCAATTTTAGCATGGAATGGGTTGGAAGTCGGGTTAGTTAATTTCAAATTAATTTCGCCGTTTGTCACATTTGTTATTATCTCGTCTATATTGCATGTTTTAGAATGTTGCCCATTTTAAATTACATAGTCGCCATCTGGTAATTTTGTAGGGAGATTTATAATTTTTGATGAATTTGCGGGGATTATGTGTTGGACAATATTCTTGTTTTGAGGTGGAGCATATTTCTGTAGAGGAATTTGGATATTTTCGTTTCGTAAAAGCATGTTGATTGGATCAACAGTAAATTTCAAAAATATCAAGGTGGTGAATCCGATGATTCCATCAAAATAGGGGTGAAAATCATGGAGTAAACAGGGGATATTACGTATTAATCCGTAGTCTGCGAGTAAGGGGATGGATACTTGTTTAGTGAGTGGTGTTGATTTGTTAAAGGATACGACATTAGTTCGATAGTCGGAAATCTGATTGGGAAAATGTTCGTAAGCTAGTTTGGGTTTAATTATGTTTACTGTACTACCTGTGTCGATGAGAAATTTTGCGTTTAGGAATGGAATATGAACGTAAGGTAATCGTGGTACAATTTTTGATTCTAAGTTATAGGATTCGAAGAGGCAGTTTCCTGAAAATTTACTTCGGTATTATAAACGTTTTGCAAATGAAGGTCATTCTCTGTATCATTAACAGTATTTTGTTCATCGTAGCTTTGCATATTTTCGTCTGTGAGACAAGAGTCGGAATATTCGCAATATTCGGGCGAATAATCTGGGTTTGGTTCAATGTTTATAGATTCGTCGTAATTGAGGTTTTCTTCGCATGTTAAAGTAGTTTGCGTGGACATTGGTTCAGGTTGCTGGGATGGTTTCGGTTGCATAAAGTTGTTACGTTGCACGAAATTGTTGCGCTGAAATTGACTCGGTGTATTTCTAGAAAAATTGTAATTCGGTCGTTGAAATTGTTGAGGAGGCGGTCTATAACCAATTTGGTTTTGTAGTGGGCGGTACATTGGTCTAGATATCTGATTGTTTTGTTGATTTTGGTGGTTTTGATGGTTTGGTCTAATTTGAGGCGTTATAACGTTTTTATTTAATGGCTGATTAGTTTTTTGGAAAGAATAACTTTGTTTAGCCGCTTGGCTTCTATTCATGAAATTAATTTCGTCGTTCGCATACGTTATTGCTTGATCTAATGTTGCAGGCTGTTTCAAACGTACTTGGCATGAAATGTGATATGGGATGGACACGAGGAATCGGTCAAGGGCGTTGCTCGTATAAAGTCCTTGTCTTAAAATTTTGTCATTTAAATTGGATAAATTAATTTTGGAAATTAGTTTTGCAAGAGATGCTCTAATTCTGTGACCAAATGAGATTATATTTTCGTTTCGTTCTAATCTTATATTATTAAAATCAACCAACAGTTCTTCGATAGATCGGTTGTCCGAAAAATGTTGTAATATTGCTTTTTATCTCTATCCAAGTTATTAAATCGTCGCGGGGGTATAGAATTTCTCCAGCACGTCCTCAAAATTTTGAAAATATTGCCGCTCTAAGCGTCGCTGACGCATCCGCGTAATTAGCATATCGTGTTACGATACTCTCTACCGTTGTTATAAAAATATTTATTTGCGTTTCTTTACCTTCGAAAATGGGAATTGTGTCTAAATCTATTTTAAATAATTGATAATTCATATTGCTCTCTACTAATTCTGGTATTATTTCTAGAGAAAATGTCCGGCGTTTTGGGACAAAATAGGGTTTGGACATTAATTGGTTTAATGAGATTGATTAAAATTTTCAACTTTGCACTTCTTAGAATTAGCTTATCTAACAGAGGGAAATAAATCGATTGACCAGCTCACCGTTTCGATGTAAGATTGGGCACGCTGATGTCACTGATCACTTCCTGGATTTGTCGCACACGAGATTCCTTTGGCTGCACGGTGATTGATTTCTCTGAGGTTCCTATGGCTGCTCGGAGTGGCATCCAGGTTCCAGGGGCTTCTCTGAGGTTCTTATGGCTGCTCGGAGTGGCATCCAGGTTCCAGGGGCTTCTCGATGGGCGGCGACGGAATTCCTGTGGCTGATTGCGGGGGTGTATCGAGGTTCTTATGGCTGCTCGATAACGTATTCTTCTCTTCTAAGGAACTAAAGTTCGCCCAGGTATCGATTTTAGATATGGTGAAGAGATCCAAACGAACTGCGCCAATTTTGGGTTGTTATCAAATAAACTGCTTTTTATATTCAGAATTATTTTAATTCGACTTTATTCTAAGCAAGCTAAATAACAACTAACTCTACAATTATGAAACAGTACAATATAATGTGTATTTCGCTGATTCTTACAGCCTTGAAGAAGAGTGTTGGCGTCGCATCTTATCTATAATGGTCTTTAATTTCAAACCGCAGACTGAAGTCGGGTGAGAATATGGAAGAGCCGTGTTACACACGAATTAATTTGAGTTGACGTAACATATATATAATAATATCTAGACGTAACGACTTTACTTGAATTGAATAGAGGTTAACGGGTTAAAGTCAAAAAATAGGAAGCTGAAGATAGTAGGTAGCTAATTGCATAGTTTAAAGTTTATTTAGCAACGTTTCGCCTTTATTTTAAGGCTTCTCCAGGCCTACAAGTAGAAGAAACAATATTTATTATACAATTATGAAAGAGAGCATGGGATGCAAACTGTCATGATAATGAATACATTAACTTACTAATAACTCTACAAGTGCATCCTATGAATTGTCGCAATGGCGAGGCGCAACAATGGGCTGGTTGAACAAACAGGTGTAACGAGAACAGACATATTAAAATAGTACACTAGCTAGGTGTACGTAAACAAACAAAACGAGCACACTAATTACAGTCACACCATGGCGGTGTTTACTAAAGTTTTTCGTTTTTCATAACATATATTATTCATAGGCAGATTCATTTTAAGCAAGATTTGATTTTTGGGAACAAGTAGAAGTCGCAGGATGCTAAATCTGGCGAATAAAGTGGGTGCTCCATTACTGTGACCTGGTTTTTGGCCAAATAGTCCTTGACAGAGTGCGCGTTGTGAGCCGGCGCGTTGTCTTGATGGAGGATCCAGGAGTTCTCTTTCCACATTTCGGGCCTCATGTTTAGTTCCTCATGCAAAATTTGTCTTACAGTTTCTTTATTAATGTCCACATATTCAGCAATGGCCCTAACACTTAATCGACGGTCTTTTCGAACCATCTGGGTCACTTTTTGAACGTTCAAGTCACTTTTTGAAGTCACAGGCTGCCCGGGGCGCTCGTCATCTTCAACATTCTCCCTCCCCTCCTGAAAACGTTTGTACCACTCAAAAACTCTGGCATGGGAAAGGCACTCATCCCTGTAAACCCTCTGCAAAGTTACATAGCTTTCGGTCGCGGACTTCCCGAGTTTTAACAAAAACTTTAAATTCACTCTTTGCTCAATTTTTGTATCCAACATTTTTTCGGCGCGATCAGTTTTTTCACCTTCGTTATTTGACGATTACAACGAGACTATTTGTTGCAGCTGCTTGAAATTTTTACCCAAGGTCAAGGGATATATACAGATCTAAACCACGCCCGTTTCATTCGTCTAGCTACGCAGGTGTTCGTTAAAAAAAATCAGTCTCGGAACTTAATTGCCACACCTCGTATATATATATATATATATATATATATATATATATATATATGAGGTAAAGTTAATGGAAACAAAATTTTGAACAAATATTACATTACAAGGCGGAAAGACTCCATATGGGGTCGATAGCCCAATAAAGATCGATTATATATATATATATATATATATATATATATATATATATATATATATATATATATATATATGTATATATATATATATATATATATATATATATATATATATTATATTACAAGGTTTGCCACAAAAGCTATAGTTTGAAAGGTATAGAGGCCGGAAGTAAAATTATCCAGTAAATCCAGTCAATTAGACTTTTTGGCGGAATAAATGATATAGTTTTATAGTTTTGAAACTTTTCATAAATGATTTTTTTTTTGTTAACATTAGTTATCACAGTTACGAAAGATAAGCATGTTTCGTAAACTATTATGAATGTGTAAACAGCAAAGGCGAAATTATATAATGCAGAAATTCTAATTTTCGAAATATTTCAAAAACTACGTATTTCAAGAATATAGTTGTAATATATTTTTATGTAGCAAATTGTCATGCCAATTGTTCTATGACATAAAAAGTATGTCATTCCATTTAAAAAACTGAAATACAGCCAGAAACATAATAATATAGGGTGTTCCATTAAAAAAAAAAGTTGATGGCTACTTCCGGTAGAACTGGAAGTGGTAGAAGGTTGAAAGTATTTCACCTGAAGAGAACGGAATTAGTCATGTTTGAATAAATGTCTTTTTCAAATATTTATTTCATCGGGAACCCCATAAACTTTTAATGGTCTATGGACGTGGGACATACTGTATGTGATAATTTTAATTATTAAAAACAGTTTTTAGATACAATATAATTTTTTTCTACATACCAATTTCCAAAAAGCTGTGAATAATTTAGTTCATAGATTAAAATCACAATCAGTTTAATTGACAAAAAAAACAATTATTCTTTGGTATTACAATAGATCAATGCATAAGTCCGAAGCGTTTTTTAAATTTAAAATTTATTTTTTATATACTCAAAATACGTAAACTAATCAATAATATATGCTCCTGTATTGTTTATGATTAACTCCCAACGTTCTGGGGGTTTTTGGACGCCTGATGAAATTCGGTGGTTTGGAGGTGAAGAAGTCGTCGAGCCAGTTGTGAATCGCAGCATCGTTATTAATGAGATCCATCTAAGATTGTTGGATAGAGAGGGAACAGACTTTTAAAAGATCAGGAGAAAAGGATGGATGTGGAATTACCTCCCAACAAAGAAGCAAAGAAGCAAAGAAGCAATGGTAACATTCTGAGTTTTATTGTTTTTGTTCAAAATATATGGTACTCAAACACCCAACTATTAAACTTGGATGTTCATGTTGGGATACCGATGGAATGTCGTACGATGGTTAATTAGTCACAATTCATTATATTTATATCGTATTCATTCATATCGTATAGTATTTCCATTGATTATTATACCCTCTAAGAGATAAGGGTACTTTAATCAATGATACTACTTAACCGATTTTAGTTCGGTACTGACCGTTTGGGGTTTCTCCTGCCCTTCTTCTGTCATTAATTTCTGTCTGCAACTGATGTTGCGAATAGAGAATTTCTAATTTCTAAGTAAATATGTGTCTCTTGGGTATATGTCAGCATGTTAGGTAGCGTAAGTAGGTGATGTCCCACTCATCTGGGCTGTTATGAAAAAAGATAGTGTAAGATTGGTTGCATACTGCAGACATTGGAAATTCCAAAGTGAGATAATTTTATTCTGCCACCATACAAATCTGATGAGATTTGTATTATGTAGAATTCTAAAATATGAAATGTATGAATTTTGTGTTAAATTAACTCGAATAGAAATGTAAAATGACAATATTCGTTTTGGGTTCTGATATGTGAAACATATATTTCAAAATATTTCGTTTATGGCAGTTCTTTTAGGTTTAAATTGATTGTTTCATGCAGTGAGTGATGTTTAGATGAATAGAAGAATGATTATATTTAGTAAGGAAGTATTTTAGTTGGTGTTCTGCTTAATTTTTTTATCTAGTGTTAATAAATGACTGTTTTCGATTAGTTTTTTTCTGGTATGTTGGTTGAATTGGCGGCAAAATTTATAATGTAAACAACCGGTTGTCATAGGAACATACCATATGATTCACCACGCCTTCTTGAATATTTCATATGAAAATTATGAGGAAACTCTAGGGCCTAGCGTAAAATGATTTGACGGGACCGATTGATGGTTATGAATGGAAAGAGAGTAGAGTTTCTTTTTGAAAGTGTTTATTCTAAATTTAAGAGTTATTTTTGTATGTAAATGAGACATATCGGAAACACATAATGCGCAGGCGCGCCTCAGAAATGACCCCCAAAGTTAATCGTATTAGAGTGAGTGTGAGTAGTTTTCTCGCAAGTTCTTGAAAAATGGAGTATCGGTAGAATACTCTGAGAGTTCTGATGATAGTTCGTTCAGTCGGGAGTGTTTCGAAGAATATTAATGGCCCGGTTTACTGTATGTTTAGTGAAGTATTTATAAAATGAAATGCATGAAAATGACGTTGACCCGGCAGTCCGTAATGGCGTTCGATCTTGATCTGCCAACCGTAGTTTATACGAACTGAATATGACATGTTGCATAAATTTTAAGAAACCCCTTCAAATATTCTAGATAACAATACGGAATTTCAATAATCATACTTAAAGGTGTTCTTTCGTAAATGCAAGGTGCAGCCGTGTTTTAATAATTATAGTGCAAGTTTATTATACAAAAACTGTGATACTAAAAAATGTGATATTTAACATTTAAATAGTTCTGTTCAGTGTTCGGCTGCAATTAACGCTGTTTTATTGGAATGTGCTTAGTCTCACCTACATCTATATACCAGAGGCAAATCTGGCATCTTTCATAAACCTAAAGGTAATCATCATATTTGACAATTTCCACCTGACAGATGCTTCCTATATCTCATGGTAAATATTTACTAGAGCCGACCATTTCTCACAGAAAACCCTCACCAGTATGAAAACCACGAGGCCCTTCAATGTCCATCCCGTCACCAATTTCATCAAATCCTCACGATACTACTCCAGATCACCACTGACGTTTGTTATGCAATTCTTTATTGTATCAATTATCTCCTATTGTTGATAATAATTCACCTGTGATAACTCTCGAGTGCTAAACAAATCACACTTTTTATACTTTTTAGGTTATCTCTGTCGGAAATGGGCCTGTTTATAATAACTTATTATTAAAATTTTACGCGTCTGAATTGTACTCACATACTTCTACATGCATAATAACTTTATAGATAGACAATAGGCTTATTCTATTATAAGGCATGTCCGTTTTGGTATTATTGACAAGTTTAGACTTGTATAAACATGCTTACATTAATGTGCTATTTGCTCAGAAATATTTAAGATTAAAAACGCACATTCATCGTTCTTACAAACCAATAAAAACCCAACTCCCATTTATCAGTAAAAATTGTGAAGTGCGAAAAGAGGCCTAGCTTTGTATCCCACAGTCAATAGTGTTATTCTTCTTCTGCACGTGCCTTGCCCTTCAAGGACATTGGCGATCAATAGCATGATTCGCAGTTTATCTACAGCCTTCCTGAAGAGCAATGTTGTGCTTTGTCAGAATCTATGGCGTAATATTTTGATCGGTGATGCTTTCTTCGCCCGGGACTGTGTTTTCACTCCATCATCAAACCCTGTATTATTATGTGTAGCGGATCCTATTTTTGAATATAGCATAATGTGGCTACAGTACTCGAGTATAATTAGAAAGCACACACTGGTTGCCCTTCTAAGCCATGTTTTTTAGTAGATGGTAAAGTTTTAACGTAATTTATGTTTTTTGGGGTTATGAATAATTTTTGTTCACAGGGAAACATACCCTCGGGAATATATTTGTTACGTTCTCTGGTAAAACTCCAATATCCAATAACTGGAAATGAACGAAGTTGTGATTGTGTACTGATTTAAATTTACTTACTTTATTTAAATTTAACAAAGTCGCTGCGCACTGCAATGCGGACATTGATTACAACGAGCTATAATATTTGACTTCGTCCGCCTGTTTCATAAAAACCATCTTCGGGTTTTGTGCTATTATTTGATTATGGGTAAACGCTGATTCATAGATTTCTTATGCAATGCAATATTACGCTGTGACAATCCTATCGCTATGGGCATTTTCTACGCGCATTGAACGTTTTCGAAAATACTCCTAGTGATAACATTGTCACAGCGTTGCATTGCGTAAGAAATCTATGATCGGCCTTAATGGTAAATAAATAACATTCCGATTTTTAAACTGACGTTAGCACGTTACTAAGTATGTAACACTGTGATAGCCCTATTACAGTATTAAATATTTGACACTGTGGAAACACCAACGCCACTTTAAAAATCCCTGTATTAAAATTTATTAAAGCAAATATTCCATTCATTTGCAAAAATTGCTAGCAGTGAACAACTGTATTTCATATAAATATACAGTCATCCCCAAGTTTTGTAAGTAATGCGTTCTGTAAGCGTTCGCCGTATGTCAAATTTCTAAATTTCTTAAGTGCAACTTCGTAAGAAACTTAATATTTGTTGTTTTCTGACAACTCTTCCCTTTACCCCTTTTTACGTAACTTCAAATTTACGTAAGTTGTGTATCACTGTATATCACTGTAATATATTATATATCTTAACCATCTTTAATTTGCTCATGATTGGGCAAGTAGATTTCGAGACCTCTGAAGTCATGAGTGTATACAGAAAAGATTTACGTATCACACCACAATATGAGATAGAACCCATGCAAATATTTATTAAAAGAACTAATATTACTATTAAGATTAAGTTTGTCAATATCTGGACGGACGTGTAGTGAGTTCCACGCTTGATTACTGTTGTGTGTCTGTCCTGTTATTAGATTAGTGAATCTTTGTTTTGGGGAACCTTTAATGGGCAAGTACCATCTCTGGTTGCTCAGTGGCATGTGAAGCAAGAGAAATTGCAAAAACCTGTTATTGTATCCTATGTTTGAACCCCAGACAACTACCAAGCAGTTGCACACACTTCCGCTGAGCTAAGCTTCTATCTTTTGGTGTGATAATACATTTGTCAAAAATATGTGATTTATGGTTATTAACCTCTCATGATAATTATGAACCACTCGTAACCATGCCCATGCCCGGTACACTACTGACGGGCTTAGTTTATAATATCGTTCTACATAGTAGCGCCGCCGAATGTTATTATTTAAAGTGTCAACTTTGCTTAAATAGTAATGGGCTCACCTGATCAAAGCAACGGAAATAATCTATCACATTGCTGGCAAAGCGGAACCAAGCCGACCATTCTGTTTGTTACCCTATGAGTGTTTTGACCAAATAACGTTCCATTAAGTGTGAGAAAAATAATTTATGTTAAATATTTTAGTGCCCAAATAAGGTCATGGAGTGTTTAATCCAGGGCTTTGAACTGTTATTTTTTTCGTGTCGGTTTTTGTTCCGGTTCAATTAAATAATAAATGAGCTGTTGATTTTGAAAGTGGGGTAAGTTTTTTCAATTGAGAAAAGTCAAGAAATATACCAGGGACGTTATTCCTTGTGCATTTCCGGACTATCTGTATTAAAAAAAAAAGGACTTCCCCACTTTCAAAATCAACAGCTCAAATGTCAGTTTAGTTCTGGTTTTTATTCCGGCAAAAATTATGGTTCTTTCGGTTTTTAGTTCAGTTCCGAGCAGGGTTGGGTAATGACATGTAGAAAACACTTTTCTACATTACACGTTGAAAACACTGTGGATAACTGTATTGTTGCCGCAGGTTGGCACGGATTACGGTTTCCGTTGATTGACCGGGTGAATAAAAATAAACAATGACGATTAATACATTTATTGAACCCGGTGCTTGGATTCGAAGGACCTTATGACGCAAAGATTAACAATTATAGTGTTTACAAAACGAGTGGATGTTGCTGCGCTGATGGCTGGTCAACTTCTCCATTTCTGGTTGGGTTTTCGTCGTTCCAGGATCGGTCCAGGTACCTGAGCCTTTGTTGTTGGGAGGCAGTTACACGCTGCTCGCCCCTGGAATAGCCTTGGCGCAAACATGTATTGATGTAGATTACCTAGAATGCTCATGTGCAGAAAACTCTTTTGCCATCAAAGCAGAATTCTTACATCTTTTTAAGTGTTTAATCGTGTTTTTTGTGAATATTTGTTTGTGAAATTATTTAAAAAATGAGTGGTGGTTGACCCAAGCATACATATTGGGAGGAAGCAAATTTTATTTTGCACAAAGAAAAGGGAACGTGTCAAGCACTTTGCACGATATGCATAAAATCCGTAAAAATATAGCTAAAAACGGATTAAAAGCACACAGGTAAACAGTATTTAAAACTACTATTTTCTCTTCTTCAAACAACTTTTTTATTGATTTTAGAAATGTTTGTAAAAATTCCATTCGGCTAAATGACTAACAAAACTGATGAATACTGTGCTATTATATGATTTATACTCGCAATGTATGTCACAAATTACAACTAATGTTCTTTATAAACAATACCTTAGTAGTAGTAGAAGACGTACAGTAGATTAGGTGCGCGTTGGACCTGCCTGTGATCTGTCACTGGATCGATAATGGCTATCGAGCAGCGTGCAATCATCAAATTTTGTATTTTGCCAAAGAAATCACAGTGTGAAACTCTTGAGATGTTGACGAAAGTCTACAGAAACTATGCGATGAAAAAGTCGCAAGTCTACGAGAGTCGCAAGCCAGTCTTCTGAATGGAAGTCAAGAACGTCTAGTGAATAAAGATGTTGTTTGGTCATGTTGAGGGTGTATTTTGAAGGGTTATTCATTAACAATTTCAGAGGGTCAAACTATCGCCAAGGAATTTAAACTGAAAATTCTTCACCGCCTACGAGATGCAGTCAGATAGAAACGTCCAGAAAACTGAGGGAAACGAGTGGGTCTTTCTCCATGGCTGTGCCTCAGCCCTTCAGTCATTAGTGGTAAAAAAGTACCTCACGAAGAAGAATATGACTACCCTCAAAAACCCCCACATCTAATCACCATCGATTTCTATTTGTAATATTCCATAATCTCATGATATTCATGGTAATGTTCTCCGGCCTCTATACTGTACGAACTATAGCAATTGTGGCAAACGATAATTGCGAAAAAGAACACAAATTCCCCGTTTGTTGTCTTTTCAATATTAAGGTATAATTCCCCCGCCAAGGAAGGGGAAACAGATATTTCGACGATTCTAGAGTACTTAAGAGTATGTACACCACATTTCAAATATAATTTATTTCCGCCAAAAAGTCTAATTGACTGGATTTACTGGATAATTATACTTCCGGGCTCTATATCGCGCGAACTATAGCGTTTGTGGTAAACCTTGTAATATAATATTTGTTTAAAATTTTGATCCTACCAACTTTACCACATATAAAAATTAAGTTTCAGACGGTGCACCGTTTATGAGGTAATTGCGATAAATAAGATAAGTTCGCCATTTGGGGGTTGTTTTTCAATATTAAGGGATGAAGCCCCCACTTATTGAGATATGGAAGATTATTCTGGATTGAAACTATTTGTCTATTTGCAATTATTTATTACTTATTGATTATGTGCGAATAAACAGAGGGAGCTTTTAGCAAAATACAAAGAACAGAGTTACAGAAGATGTTCAAAGTGCCCTCCTTCCATTTCCAAGCAGGCAAGACATCTTTTGGCTCATTGGCTCGGATTTGTTGGCACTCTTGATTAATTTTTAGATGCAGCTCTATTTGCTCTATTACTTATGGTACTCCTATTTACAGGAGTACCATAGACTACGGTTTTCAAATATCCCCAAAGACAGAAATCTAGACGGTTTAAATCAGGCGATCTTGCAGGCCATAAAACTGGTCCGCCTCTCCTACCCATCTACGTGGAAACGTTTGGTCTAAATGCTATCTAACGGCAATCGAAAAATGACCTGGAGAAACGTAAAATGAAATGCATGTTGGCTAATGCTGCATAATTGTGCACTAACAACAACTGTCAAATTCTGAATGTTTATATCACAAAACATCAGCCAACTATGATAAGAAAATGCAAGTTTTAGCAAAATAAAAAAAGCAGGCAAAAAATAATAATCTTCGGTATCTCCCAAACCGTTACTTTGAGGACCCATGATTATCAAGACTTTTTTATTGCGGTTCATACTACTACCCCCTTAAATATTTTACCTTCTTTTTTAACACCATGTATATACAACATGCATTTATGCATTATTAAATTCCGTAAAGGCTACATCACTACCACACTTAGAAAACAACTATAATTCAAGCTTGAAACACCTTCTGTCAAAACAAATTATCATTTGATTGACTTATTTAATAACAACAACTGTCAAATACTGAATGTTTATTTCACAAAAGATCAGCCAACTATGATAAGAAAATGCAAGTTGAATTATTTACTAACAACAACTGTCATACTGAATGTTCATTTCACAAAACATCTGCCAACTATGATTAGAAAATGCAAGTTTTAGCAAAATTAAAAAGGAAGTAAAAAAGAATAATCTTCCGTATCTCCGAAACCGTTACTTTGAGGACCCATGATTATCAAGACTTTTTTTATTGTGGTTCATACTACTACCCCCTTGAATATTTTACACTCTTTTTTTTAACACCCTGTATATACAACATGCATTTATGCATAATCACATTCCGTTAAGGGTCCACCACTACCACACTTAGAAAACAACTATAATTCAAGCTTGAAACAGCTTCTGTCAAAACAAATTATCATTTGATTGACTTATTTCCTAACAACAACTGTCAAATACTGAATGTTCATTTCACAAAACATCTGCCAACTATGATAAGAAAATGCAAGTTTTAGCAAAATAAAAAAGGTAAAAAAGAATAATCTTCTGTATCTCCGAAACCGTTACTTTGAGGACCCATGTTTATCAATACTTTTTTTTATTGTGGTTCATACCACTACCCCCTTAAATATTTTACACTCTTTTTTTGACACCCTGTATACCGGGTGTTTCAAGTTATGCCGCCGAGCGATTTTTAGCCTTTTACAGATGCATAAGAAAAACTTTATATTTGTCAATACATACATACGATGACAATCTTGCAGAAACTGGTCTAAAATTTTCAATATCATTTCAAACTTAACTATAAAATAAAAATAAACTTTTTCGCAACTTTTTTTTTAAATTTGTATGCCCATATGTATCCATTGAATAAAAAAAACTATTTATAAAATAACAATTTAAAAAAAATGGGTTAGGTTTCAAATTAAAGCCACTTAAGTATTACCATTGATTATAATCAATGGTATTACTAACCCAAAGAGATGGTGATTTACAATTTCAAAGTCAAATGGTAATAAATTATTGGGGCAATCTCACAAATCAGGTGCTCCCAATAAACTAATCTCTGTGCCGCTGGGATTCTTTAGTATTAGCACGGGAACTGACCAGTGTTATGCCAGGTCTACAACCATTCGTCCCAGAATATTAGTAAGGGTCGTTAAATCTAGTGTTACATACATTTTACATGTTCGTCATAAATATTAGAGCCACAATATCAACTTGCATTTATTTCAAAATCGGAAGTTTTTCGACTTCATATGGACGTATTCTTTTTTTTTTTTAATTTGGAAAAACTTTTCAAAAATGTATTCAATATCAAAGGTCAAATAAACATAATAACATCAAACTAAAGTAAATCGCTGTTTTCGGGATTTTAGTATTCGTATTTTTTTTTTTAATTTAAAACGCATATCCGAGGGCTGGGGAGCGATTGACTCACCCTGTATTATCAATTTTCTCCCCCAGGTATGCCTATGAGTTTTTGCTTTTCGAAATGAATTTCACTAGACAGGTCAAGTAATAGAATCTCATTAAATGTTAAATGTCGCAAACAATTTATGTATTAAACAATTAAATAATATATTAATTATTATTTTTTTAATTATTGTTATTATTATTGTAAATATGACGAAAGTTTTCGACTTTATATGAAGATTTTCTAGAAATATTAATATATTTTATCAATTAGGTACAACTTTTATGGAATTATCAGACTTTTTTGAGGTACTTGCTCGTATATCGAAAAATTAAATATTAAATTTGAACGATGATTTTGACACTTTGATACTATTTTCTCTATCTTCAGATAAATATTCACAATGGTCTTCAGATCTAAGTGGTGAAATTGTTAAGTGATTAATTAAAAGTGTGATCTTATAAATTATTATTATTTTCTCCTGAGACAATTTTCTTGAAACTGAAATACACTCTAGAATGGCTAGACCGAAAAATTTAGACAATTGATGAAATTTGTAAAATTTATAACTTTTGGTCTGACAACTCTTAAGATATGTTTACTCTTAAATGCTCTTGAAACTGAAATGCTGTTAAAGTCGTAAGAGTAGCTAGAGTAAAAACATACGCCATGAGACAAAAAGATTGTTGAGTGACTAAATTTGCAAAATTTGTAACCATAAGTCTTGAGACTATTTCAGTTCTAAATACTTACATTTTAATGACTACATTTTTAAGAGTAGAAAGGCCGCAACTTGAAAAATAAATATTACAGTCAACTTTGGCAATAGATATTGAATTAGATAAAAAAGTGCTCCAATTGAAATGGCAACATGTCTCTGGAAAATTTAATTTAGAAGAACCTCGGCAAGAAAAGTTGCTGACATTGACTCGACAACCCGAGACAGTGCGTAATTAGCGTTGCGCCGACTCGAATAAATGTATTCGCTCATCTCGAGTTATACATGTATTCGAATAACTCGAGATATTAATAGCGGTAACTCGAGTTGGCTCGTGTTCAATCGTGAGCGGTCGGCGATCCAATGAACTTGACTTGAATATCTTTTAATAGAAGCATAATGTAGTCGTCTCAAATTAAAAACGGCATTTGTTAATTCTAAACAAAATTTAATAGTATTATTCATAACATAATATATTAGACAACGTTTAAGGCAATAATATAAAAATATGTAACACAAATATAAAAACTCTATAATAAGGAAACCAAAATACAATTTCTTATAACATAAAAGTAAGTATTGTTTGCGGCTAACACAGATTCCGAAACTGGAGCAGTTGAAGAAACATTGTCACCCATTGCCATATTGAAGTTTTCCCATAATTCATGATCGGATTCAACATTTACAGAATTCGGGGTAACAGGAGCAAGATTTTTGATCTCACCAATTGGTTCAGTTTCAGTCGTTTGAATTAACCCATCTATAATCGAGTGCATGGCACTTGCCACTGCATTTGCGTTACCTTCGCGTTACCTTGTAACTGCATCTGCGTTACCTTCAATGCTAAATAACATTTTTTGAATCGCGGATCAAGGAAACAAGATTTTGCTACAATACTATTCGTTTCCAAATGTCCTAATCGCCTGTCAAGTACATCTAACAATTTTGATTGTACACTATTGCCTGTTTGTATTACTAATATTTTATTTTTTAAACCTCTAACTAATGGAATGACATGGGACAACGTAGTATACATTTCTCCTGACAGTTCGTTCGTCATGTTTTCCAAAGGTTTTAAAAGACTAATGCAATCTGTTATAATTGTCCACTCATAAGTTTTGTGGTGGCGATTCTAATAAACCCAATGTAGCCGATAATGGTGATGGAGTATCCATTAATCTTTGAATCATGATTAATGCAGAGTTCCATCTTGTTGGAACATCTTGCTTCAATTTTAACTGTGGAAGACCCATTTGTTGTTGCATTTAATTTCATTTATAACCGGCTACGTTACTTATTTTAAAATGCATAACTATACGTCTACATTTTTTTAAGAGTTTAGAAAATTCTGAGTTACTTTTTATGCAGTCTTGGACTGCCAAATTCAAAGTATGCGCTAGGCAATAGTGATTTTGTTGGCGTAAATATTCAGCTACTGTATTTTTTTAATATTGGCGGCATTGTCAGTAACAATTGTTGGCCCAGTCTGAACAAATGAATAGCTGCGACCAGCTGCGGCACGCGACTTGGAAATCAAGTAAACAAACACAGGTGCTGACTCGGGTTGGCCAACTCGAATAATCATTCGAGTTGGAATATTTACGAGTCGTAATTTCTCGAGTCATAGGATTATTCGACTCGGCACAACGCACTGTGCGTTGGAAGTGCAATAACCGAACTATTCCGTGCAGCAGTGACTAAAGTAAGGAATCGCCAACATTCGGTAACTGATACGCATATGAAGAAGAGGAAGAAGGTTCTATCTTATTTTGTAAATTTATAACACAATTAATTGTACACACTATATGGAAGTCTTCGAATCACTCTCATATTCGTACAAGAACAATTGGCAATATTTTGCAAAATTGTTTATAGATTTGCATGTAAATTTACACCTGTAAACATACCTGTACATACTTCTGTGCAATAAACGCATGGAAGATATACTCATCATGGTTTGTTGCCCAATATAGAGAAATGGTAATGTAATTCAAAATTTGGTTAACAATCTGTTGAACTATATATAAAGTTCTGGTCATTGCATGGTGTTAATGATCTGTACTTCTCGGATATAAGCAAAACGGCTTTGCAACTAGATTAATTCTTGGGACGCTTTGTAGTCATCATTCATCATAAATAATGCCTTGCTTTGATACCAGATTTGTCCTCTGCGGTTTCACGATTTGTAGTGCCATGCTCATCTGTTGTCAATCAATACGTATAGCATGAGAACACATAATTAACGACATGAGTAAGAGGAACTCGTCAAAAATAGCACGTCTCATGGGCGCGGACGTGCTCATTCAGCTCGTCTCTCAATGCAGAAGATTCTAAAATAAACTTTAAATCGCGCGTGCAATACCGACCTCGATAATGAAACTTGCATTCCACATCCCCCCCGACCTGCGTTTGACGCGAATCAATTCTCGTTACATAATTGGGTCAAAAGCGTGTGTTTCTCCTCCGCATTGAATCAGTTCTAGTGGGCAAAAAAGTGACCTACTTGCGGCGCCAGTGTTTTAATGTTGATGTAGTCTTCACTCATCCACTGAACTGAGCTCAGGAAACACGATCGGTGAATCGTCTGAAGACTGAAGCAGTCTTCGATGACTTGCTATTTGCGCAAGAAAGTATTAACTGGCCCTGTTTAATTAATTGAGTTCAATGAAATAGATGTAACTCGGTCTGATGGGAGAGTTAATTAGAAATGTTTAGCAGCTTTCAGGCAAAATTAGCAACCGAAACCCTGGTAATTTATACGTGAGAAATAATATATAGTGCTATGATAGTTAAGCCAGCCTAAATAGTTATTAAAGGGATATATGCTTTTAATATTTATATATATATATATATATATATATATATATATATATATATATATGCTTTTAATATTTATATATACAGGGTGTAACAGAAATGCGTGTGTTAATTTTAAACATTGGTAGAACTCGTTATATAAAACATTTTTTCTATATGTTCTTTTTCAAAATTTGCAGGTTTTTTTTTTACATTTTTTTGCCCCCTAATTTTGACTGAACGGGCCGTTCTCAGGTACTGTCACTATAATTGTCAAGTGAAGTTTATATCAAAATGCCAAATTTTCATTTTCATCAAGAATTAACCGATATTGTGTTGGTATATGGCCGAGCCTTTGGAAATGCCGCAGAAGCCCGTAGATTGTACAGTGCACAATATCCTGAACGTGTTTTGCCTAACAGGCAATGATGTACCTTTATGACACCGTTGCCATCACAACAAAAGATTTTATCGCTGCACACCTTTAACCATAGGCGGGTACGCGTTTTAGTAGATAAACTAGAACATATTTTAAATCAGTTTAACGTTAGTTTTTGAAAAAAAAAACATAGAAAAAATGTTTTATTTAACGAGTTCTACCAATGTTTAAAATTAACACACGTATTTCTGTTACACCCTGTATATATATATATATATATAATGTTTTTGGGCGTTCTTTCTTTCATTTAACTGCAGTACAAAGTAAACATTATTTATTTTCATATAATTTATCAGTGTTGTTCTTTGGCCCTCAGATATTCAAAGATTAATATATTGGCTGTGGAAATGTCCATGGATAAGTTATAAAATTAAAACTTGGCGTGATAAGCAAAAACGATGATCAGTTTTGAAATCACCACCCCAAAGTTACCTGAACACACGTATCACATCTAAGTCTAATCTAAGCAAAACATATGTTAAAATTTGAAATTTGGCGCCCTGTATTATACAGGGTGTTACAGACCACCCGCCCCAGGCCTTTTCCTCGCTAATATGACATCTTAGAGATTCAGGGGTTCTTAGCAACTTCTACACCTCTTCTCCCGAGAGTTTGCTATAAATAAACGATTCTGTTCATCAATTACTTATCAATAATCAATTGGAATAGTTGTTGACTGTAATTTCATTGTCATCAGTGAATGCGTGGTAAATTTACATGATGATTATCTAAAATGTTTGTGATTGGTACCCAGTGTTTGTATTTGAGTAATAGACGAAACATGTTCAGTTGTGATAAGTTCAGTATCTATAATTATTCATCGCAAAACATAGCAGTGTTTAGTAGTCCTACTGATATCCGAAGATTTCAGTATCCTGATATCCCAAATATTCGACACTTCGAATCTGGATCCTATACTCGAGGATCCGGATCCAGTATCTAGATATTGGAGATATTAGATCCAGATCCGGTTCTGAAGTCACTATCCGACACCTCGGATCCACTATGCGACATCTCGGATCCGGATCCTCTACCCGACACCTAAGGATCCGGATATCCAGATAGTTAGGATCCGGATCCGGATTCCAGGCACGCCTAGTGACTTGTAAAGAAAGTCCTAGTTTTGTTTAGACTGCGCAGACGAACGTAAGCCACGAAAATAGTTTGCTATTGCTGAAAATGTACCTCTTTATAAAAAAAATGCCTAATCGCGTTTTATATAGTGTGCTATAAACTGCCTTTCAAATATTGTTATTAATTGATGCAATGAACAATATTTGCATTGAAATTCCCCAGCTGCAATGTGCTTCGTCTGTTTGTTTACATTATGATTCATATCTACATCTCTAAATTATTTAAAGGTAGCTGAGGGAGTAGTGACTTTTGCGTGCTATAGTCGTGCTATATTTAGCTTTCGTTATCAGAATTTGTGGACTTTAGTCATTCGAATTATTAAAATGTAAACGATTTTACTGAAACTTATACTCTAATTCTCACAAATTATTTTAATACTGAGGAACTATCATGCGAATATAGATTAATAGTCGCAGACTAAACTGGCGACACTACAGCAACTCTTCTGCTGCAGTTGCTCCAATTAGAACTATTTCGTGCAAATTTTATTGTTTTTAACTTTTGGGTGTTCGATCATTCCATTGTGGGATATGTTCACGCAACTCATTACCTCCTGCTGCTCAATAAACTACAATAAAACTCCTAGCTATCAATTCTTGCCAAGTTACTTGTTCAACTTCGATTGGAGATCTTGGAGTATTTAATCATGCACGTTGTTTGAAGTCCAGCCGCTTTCAAATTGGAAACAATTGAAATTACACGATTTTCCAGATATTCTTGGTCTATTGATGGACATAATAGATATTATCAAGTTCTGCAGGCCAGGGAAAATATTATATGTAGTCTCTAGCTGGAGGAAACTTTTATCCACTGAATTTCCAAAGCTTTCAGCTTAAACCGTTATCAAAGCCTTTGCCAAGCACGTGAGGCACTGTGAGTTTAGGCTCCGACTTTAAATCGTTTAATACCCATCTGTGGTACTCCAAACTAAACATGTGCTATTACGAATATAGACCACACACACACACAGTGTCGCGCAGTTTATCGATGAAATCGGATTCGAACCATGGATCAAACAAACTATAACAATCGAAAACACACAAATATATCTACAAAAAGTCTCACAACACACAATACCCAACAAGCACGTAAACAGAAACGAAAGTACAAACAAGCGAACACCCTGCAGAGATCATATCTATCCCACACACAAAAATAGGGGATGGTGAAATAGGGGCAAATGATGCTGCGCTTAGCTTAGCACTCGGTGATTATCCGAGATCCGAGAATTATTACACAGATATCGGAAAATATAAGGAATATGGAAAAAGAACGTGTTATTGCGGAATTTAAATGACAACAAAAGGTACGTGCGTATGCTGTGCACACCTATGCGAATAACAAGACACTGAAACATGAGCGGGCGTCCGTTCTTTTTGTGCCCGCGATATACCTAAGGTGACCAGACGTCCCGATTTTGGCGGGACAGTCCCGATTTTTAGAAATTTGTCCCGCGTCCCGCGACGTTTGAGAAAAGTCCCGACTTTTAAAACATTAGGTTTTTTTTTCGGGGTGATCTTTTATTCGCGATTTTAAAGTTATCAGCTTATATATTTCGCCAATATCCGTATTTGGTAGGCAGCACTGCAGCGGCCAAAATACAAAACGGTCCTTTAAAAACATGACTCGTATTTATTATATTTGTAAATTTGACATTATGTTTCATGTTGTTAAAAAAAATTGTAACATAATATTATACACAGGGTGTCTCCTAAAAAACGCCGCTAGCGATAACTCTTTTATTAAGTGGCCGATTTCTATAAAACTAAAACAAAACTAAATCGCTCCACATGTCTACAACGGGGCCCTATTTTTTTTTGCAAAAACTAGCAGACTCAGAACAGAACTAGTTGAAATGAAAGTTGATTTTACAAAAAAAAGGAAATTAGGGCCCCTTCGTAGAACATGTGGAGACATTTAATTTTGCTTGTTTTTTTGACATCGGGCAATCAATAGTTATTGGCCAGCGGCGTTTTTTGGGAGACACCCTGTATATTTTGGGTTTTGCGTAAAAATTTACGTCCCCCCCCCCTATCGTTAGGATCTGGTCACCTTAGATATACCAGCTGGTGCAAACAATTATGGGTGCGTCAAATTTTGAAACTACTTTTAGTTAAGGTTGAGGGCCACACGAATTAACGTAATTGGTCACCTTGGACCTTAATCTAAAATGCCTTAATATAATCTAATCTGGTTGTCTTCTGTGTTCTGTGTTGCGATTAACTCTAGAGGCTGGTGCGAACATTAGTCGCTTGTTCTTATTAACTTGTTCTTATTAAGCGTTACACTATTTCCATAATAATGCGAGCGCGTGCACGAAGAATTATAATCAGCTGTAGTAAATGCTTGATATCCTCGTGATAACTGGATTTAACTGTGACTAAACTCTAACATCTTGAGACTAAATTGTGTGGCAGTGATGAAACAAAATGAAACTAAACGGTAAATCCCAAAACCTACAAAAGAGACCAAACATGGGCGCCAGATACAATTCCACTAGCACAGGGATTCCTAAACTGTGGCCCACTAAAGTATTGTATCAATAAAAGATTTCTGAAGTAATTGTATACATAAACAACATAGTTTTTAAACAGTACCCAAAAAAGAATCAAATCAATAATTCATAAAGGGTGAGCCATTTAGAGGTTTCTATTTAAATCATAGGTTATTTTGACACTGGCAGCTTTTTCCCGCTCGAAATCTTAACAGAAAGTCAGTATCATACCTCCGCGGTACGAAATGAGCCGCTTGAACAACGTTGGGAAATATTGTAAATTTATTTCCAAAGTGAGTGCTGTGTAGCCCAAACACTGCGTTTGTTAAAAATAAGTTTTGGCCGAAATGAATCACCTATCGCGCCTGCTGTACGCAAGTTTGTGCAAAAAGTTCGTGAGACTGGCATGCTAGTGGACAACACTCATGGTCCTCGTTCTTGTACGGTGCGCACAGACGAGAATGTGGCTGCTGTAGCCAAGAGTGTGAAACTTAATCCACGAACATCAACTCGCCGTCGATTTCAACAGCCAAACATTTCACGCACTAGCCTGAGGAGAATTCTGCACAATGATCTCAGATTATTCGCTTACAAGGTCCAATTGACTCAGCAATTGAAGGCGCACGACCATCCGCTTCGTTATCGCTACGCAGTTTTGGCCTTAGAGCAGCTTGAAATGGACAACGATTTTGGGCGAAAAATCATATTTTCTGACGAGACGCATTTTCATCTTTACGGCTACGTTAACAAACAAAATTGCCGCATCTGCTGCTCGGAAAACCCGCACGTTATTGTCGAGAAATCAATGCATCCACAGAGCATCATTTGACCATTTTTCGTCGAAAATGAGGCTGGGAACAACGTTTCGGTCAACGGTGAGCGTTACAGAGCCATCTTATCCTACTTTTTTTACTGAAATTGAAGACATGGATTTGCACGACCTTTGGTTCATGCAGGATGGCGCATCATGCCACACAGCCCATGCCACAATCGATCCTTTTCGCACAAAATTCCCAAATCGTGTTATCAGCCGTCTTGGCGATGTCAATTGGCCGCCTCGGAGCTGCAATTTGGCCCGTTTGATTTTTGTTTTGTAGACAACCGTGAATGACCAATGTTATGCCAACAATCCAGAAACGATTCAAGCACTTCAGGACAATATCATCCAAACAATCCGTGAGCTACAGCCCGAAACCATCAACAGGGTCTTGGAAAATTGGAGTGACAGAATGCGCTACTGTGAAGCCTGCCGAGGCAGCCACTTGAACGAAGTTGTGTTCCATCATTAATGGGAATGTTTGCTCTTACTAATAAAGCCATAATACATGGGAAAAACATAATTTTGTTCATTTTATTGCAATTTTAAAAAGAAACTTGTATCTGGCCCACCCTTTATATTACCATTTAATGTTATGTAATGTATAATTGTAAAATGTATTAGGCAACGCGGAAAGACCCCATATAGGGTCAATGGCCCAATATAGATAATTGAGGTGTAATTTTCTGAAAATTTAAGGAATATTCTGAAACTATTTTTTATAGAAGTCAACCTTTTTCAAATAATAAAGATATATCTTTTCTGGCAATTTACGTATTTTTTTATATTGATTGATTTAATGTTTTAACTTTTATTCATTGCTTGATAACATTCTGGACGTTCACCTCTTAATATTTTCATTGCATATTTTTAAAATACAAATTTCCATTGTCACCGGGTAGCCCAGCGGAGAAAAAACAAGTTAGATAAACGATATTTATAGCCTGGGGTGCCCTCGTGCGCTCGTTGGCATGCGATAATCTCAGCGTGTGTTACTTCAGGAGGCGCTCGTTGGGTGTGCACGTTGGACTACGCGGTCGGTAAGTTGATTAGCAACTTCACACCGTCAATGTGTCGTCGGAGAGAGGGCGGAATGGAGGAATAATATTATAGAGGCGAAAACTCACCTAGGGTTATGATGAATAGATGAACTATAGTAATAAAATTTATTCAAATTTCAGAAAGTTTACTTACAATATTAAATTTTGAAACAGATTTATTTACAAGTTCGATTACTTAATATTATTACTTACAGTAGAAACTCTAAAACATCTCCACTAGAAGATTCTGAAAAGGTGCCAAATTTGCATGAAATTCCATTAGTTAACTTTCTAATATATATTAAACATATAATGAAAGTGTAATTAAAACATAACAAAATTATCAGAAGTTTCGCCTTAATCATCAATAAATAAAAATACCAGAAGCTTCAGAAACATTTCTAAATTTTCTGAAACATGCCAGTTGTTGCAGCCTCTACTGCAATGACCATGAAAAGCCGAGGGCCAATAGCATAATAAAGATTGTTATCTCTTTCTCTGAACATGGTTTGTTGTGGGTTTACGGCCTTAACCCTAGAATGGTATACTACGTTGTACTATACAGTATATAGTTCTCGTTATAGTACGAGAATATGAATTCCGACCTGGAAAAAAGGTTTATTGCGGTCAGGGTTTCTCTATAGTTGATTCCGAAGGGAATAATGGCAGGAATGGGGCAGGACTTCCAGGACCGGTACTAAATAATTTGATCTTACATTATGATTTTACTTGATTTTACATTATTTGCACGATCAACAATAATATATACACTGTGGCAGCTAGGGTCGCAGAATGTCTATTCAGTTTCTGGTGCCAGCCCTGGAACCCCACGAAGCGTGTCTCTACCGGTTACCTGTCATAAAATTCCGAACAAACAATAGACCTCAATACACATTTTTTCCATGTCAGAATTCATATTCTCGTGAACGTAATACACCCGGGGTACTGGTGTACCCCACGACTTCTAAAAGCTTCTGCTACTCTTTGATAGGCCGTAGCAGTTTCTGGAAACTTCCTGACTTTTCATTATATAACCTAAGAATAGTCGGCGTATGTCAAATTTTACCATAGGTTTCTAAGTTTTGCTCCGTGCTTTATTTTGGGGTACATGGTAACCCCATGGAACATTTTTCACGAGTTTTATTTTATCATAATTTCACTTTTATGGGTGTAATAGGATTTTAATAAAACAGCAATAATAACAATGATATATTAATAAGCAAAATGCAAGAAAAAGCAGTACACCATCTGCAAAAAATGGTTTTTTTTACACCAGAAGAAAGTGTGTCCAGACGGTTGATTTTTCACGTTAATTATTAATCAAGTTTGTTTTACCAATTTTAGTTTTTCAATAAAGTTGATTTGTGATGATTTTTTTTATTAGGAGTACACTTGTACAGTTGTGTCCAGAAGTACCTTTACATCCGAATTTCCAAATTTAGATGTCGCCCTTATGGACACAGCGCGAACGCTATGGACTCAATACCTAAGTTTTAGGGCTTCGCCTGTAAACGTTCGAGATTGGATGAATTGAATGGAGTAACTGTTGAATGAATGTTTAAGATTTTTAATTTAAGAGGATTCCTATCACGCGCGTAGTAACGTAAATAATGCAAAACACTAAAATCGCCAGGTCGTTCAGCGCCCTTATTTCCCAATAGATTTTCATAATTATTTTTTTATAATGTGCTAAAAAGTAGCGGACGAGTAAATTTATATTGTCTCTGAATTAATTACAATTGCTAAAAAAAAGTTATGTCTTTTTTGTTTACATTTTATGGTTAGTTCCGATTATATCAGTTTCGGATTGTTATCAGATCAGATCAGTTATCAGATTCACATTACATTTACATATAATTGTAAATATCTTTATTTCGTAACCATCGTTACAGACAAGTTAAATTAATTTTAATTTGACAAAAAATTATGTCGCTGAAGCCGAACTTGTGCGCGACAATATATAAATATATATGACTATATAAGTTTGCTCATTTATTATTTCAACTTTTTAGCACATTATAAAAAAAATATTATGAAAATCTATTGAGAAATATGGGCGCTGAACCTGGCGATTGTCGTGTTATGCATGTTTTACGTTACTACACGCGTGGTAGGAATCCTCTTAAGAGAAAGGATGATATGGAAATAGATGATCTAAATTAATTATAAATTAATTTAATGATACTTAGCGATGGAATTTCGAGAAATAGTAAATATCAAAATGATTCCCCAACTAATTTTAAACATTTTTTGTTTCCTTGTAAATTCTCAAAGAGTTGATATTTATGGAGATATTTGTAAAATAACTTCATTTACTTTGCCTAAATGGGAAAGTATTACTTTCTTTTAACAATTCAATGTTTGTAAAAGAAAGTCATGTTATGACCGCACCTATTTTTTTAAATTTACTTTTAAAATTGCAAATTTATTTCAAAAATAATAAAAAAATATAAATACATGGTGTTTTATAACACGTGTGCCTGAATGAAATGACGTATGCAGCATCACATTCAAAGTCGAAATGAGAGAATAAACTTGTTACAAATTTTCTCTTGTCTCTGAGTGAACAAGTTTAAAAATTAAGTAAAACACTTATTATTTTCTTAAGAATAACATAGGCCTTGGAACGAAAATGGCGAACAGTAACAAAATCATGACAAATAATATTAACCATTATAGGAATTGTTCAAAGTGAAGCCTTGTGATCATGAAAAATAATTATATTACTTGTCAAAATTTTGTTCGCTATTTTTATTCCAATGCCCATGTTATTCTTTTTATTATTATTTTCATTAATTATTATTATTTTTTTTAAATTGATCATTGTGTTTGCACTGTTTGTGCATTCCCATAGGTGAACAATGAAAAATATAATGTAACTATAGAGTTAGCATGTTTGAAAGTACATAATTGTAAGTAAGTAAAATATTTTTCTTTTCTTCAATATTTTGATCCATCACATGCTACGGATACTCAGAAATTTGTTCATCAATTCTTGCTCAAATTAAAGAATTTATTTTATAAGAATCATATGATTTAAATTGTGATAGAAATCAATTGATATAAATCACATCTAAACTGGCAAAATCTGATTAGAAATATAAAAAAATCAAATAAATCATGATTTAAAAAAAAAACCGCCCGGAGCTCTTCGGATTATAATTGTTTATGTTAAATACTACAAGAAAACGCATTTAAGTTTGCCAGAACTCCTCGTTATCAGACAGCGTATCATACGTTTCCATCTTGCAAAATTATTTTTCGACGGAGTTTATTTATTTAAACATTCCACAGTAATGTCACCGCCCGGAACTCTTCGGATTATAATTGTTTATGTTAAATACTACAAGAAAACGCAATTAAGTTTGCCAGAACTCCTCGTTATCAGACAGCGTCTCATACCTTTCCATCTTGCAAAATTGTTTTTCGACGGAAATAATTTATTTAAACATTCCACAGTAATGTCACCGCCCGGAACTCTTCGGATTATAATTGTTTATGTTAAATACTACAAGAAAACGCATTTAAGTTTGCCAGAACTCCTCGTTATCAGACAGCGTCTCATACGTTTCCATCTTGCAAAATTGTTTTTCGACGGAGTTTATTTATTTAAACATTCCACAGTAATGTCACCGCCCGGAACTCTTCGGATTATAATTGTTTATGTTAAATACTACAAGAAAACACAATTAAGTTTGCCAGAACTCCTCGTTATCAGACAGCGTCTCATACGTTTCCATCTTGCAAAATTGTTTTTCGACGGAGTTTATTTATTTAAACATTCCACAGTAATGTCACCGCCCGGAACTCTTCGGATTATAATTGTTTATGTTAAATACTACAAGAAAACACAATTAAGTTTGCCAGAACTCCTCGTTATCAGACAGCGTCTCATACCTTTCCATCTTGCAAAATTGTTTTTCGACGGAAATTATTTATTTAAACATTCAACAGTAATGTCACCGCCCGGAACTCTTCGGATTATATTTGTTTATGTTAAATACTACAAGAAAACGCATTTAAGTTTGCCAGAACACCTCGTTATCAGACAGCGTCTCATACGTTTCCATCTTGCAAAATTGTTTTTCGACGGAGTTTATTTATTTAAACATTCCACAGTAATGTCACCGCCCGGAACTCTTCGGATTATAATTGTTTATGTTAAATACTACAAGAAAACACAATTAAGTTTGCCAGAACTCCTCGTTATCAGACAGTGTCTCATACCTTTCCATCTTGCATAATTGTTTTTCGACGGAAATAATTTATTTAAACATTCCACAGTAGTGTCACCGCCCGGAACTCTTCGGATTATAATTGTTTATGTTAAATACTTAAGAAAACGCATTTAAGTTTGCCAGAACTCTTCGTTATCAGACAGCGTCTCATACGTTTCCATCTTGCAAACTTGTTTTTCGACGGAGTTTCTTTATTTAAACATTCCACAGTAATGTCACCGCACGGAACTCTTCGGATTATCATTGTTTATGATAAATACTACAAGAAAACGCAAATAGGTTTGTCAGAACTCCTCGTTATCAGACAGCGTCTCATACCTTTCCATCTTGCAAAATTGTTTTTCGACTGAATTTATTTATTTAAACATTCCATGGTAATGTCACCACCCGGAACTTTTCAGAATATAATTGTTTACATTAAATACTATAAGAAAACGCATTTAGGTTTGCCAGAACTCCTCATTCCCAGTCCTCTTACTATAGCGCGTCATGACTTTTTGTTATTAAAATTGCTTTGTTTTGAATTTTTATTGCAGAACTCTTTACAAAACTGTTATAGAACTCTTCCTATTGCAAAATCCTATAAGATATGTGTCTAAGAACTCGTATCTTTGAAAGTGAGACGCTGCGCGAAGTTAGCGTCTCACTTTTTTTAAATTGAAAATTCCGGCCTAAACGGCCGGAACTCTTAATTTAAACTATAAGGAACTCTAGAACTCTTCAAAAGGAAGCGAGAACTCTTAATAGAACTTGAGTTTCCGCGAAGTGCGACGCCAGCTTCACACACACTATCTCGGTTTATTTGACAAGACTATACTTTGGATCACGTCCATCAATATCAAACTTAAAAGTTAAATAAACTGTTCGAATGTGCGATATAAATAGTCAGGTGTTTGTTTTATTACAATTCATTATGTATCTAAAGTAGATGCGTGAAACATTAACCAATTAAAAAACTAATGAGTTTACATATTTTACAACGTTAAATTAAACTTTCGTTTAGTTTACCGATTATGCATTCAATTATAATCCGAAAGCGCTGGGCATGGGGTAAATATTTAAATTAATTAGTTATGACATTATGAGTCTTAAATTATGATCAATGAAACTATCAAAAATAATAATATGTTTGTATAAAAAACTATCAATTCTATTCTTATTCCATGATTTATAGATTCTATAAGATTTCTATTTATTTTGACTTTGTGGTTGCTTCGAGGATGTAGGAACTTTTACAACACTTGACTAAAATTAATTACGCCCTATCAAACGTTTTAATATAATAGATAGAACGTATGTATGTATTTATAACTTATGTTTGTGTTGTCATTTAAAAAGATAACTCATGGTGATATATATTCATACATGTATGTTTATAAATTATAATTATTATAGTCATTTAAAAAAAACACATGGTGATATGTATTCTTATATGTATGTTTATAAATTATAATTATTATAGGACTTCTCTTTATTGCTATTTCTCTAATTGAGTGAATATTTTTATGACGTAATATGACTCATTATATGAGTAAAAAATAAGTTATGCACATTTACATATTACATTTGATTTTGATATAAGTAATATATAAAAAATCACTAATAATATGGTATATTACATAATAAGAAATTAAATTCTGAAACCTCGCAGGTTCCATGCATTTGCATAATTTTGGGAAATCCCTCCTGAAATTCCAGGAAGGCCGGGCGACATGATTCCATAATATGAGAAGCAAACGAACACACATATGACAGCTCAGCGATCTCCACTTACGCGGAGACCCTCATGCTACATATCCACCTGAGTCAACTGCCCTCATTTCTTTTAGCTTAAGTCATTAATTTAGATGTATTATAAATAGTAGTAATATATTATTATAGTTATGATTGTAAACTCGTGTGAATAAAATCGCTTTTTAAAAAGTCGTCCGATAAAATAAAATTTCAAATTTGGCGCAGTCGGTAGGATTTCGTGCTTCCTCGAAAATTGTTCACGGCATCGATACCGCATTTTCGCCGGAAATTGGTTCCTACCATCAACACGGAATCAAGAACCTCGGGAAGACATCCGAAACCTGTAGACAGCAGGTCGGCTGGTGTACTCATCGGAATCGACCGACCCAGCCAGTGCTGCATACCACCCCATCCACACGACCGACGTCCCTCTAGAAAGCAGCACCGCACTCGGAACGCCTGACATTGCAGATCGCTGCACCCGGAAAGCAATCACAAATAACTCCATTTGGATGACATTTGGATGACAAGGTATAGTACCAAATCCTCTGATCCTATTTCCTAAGCGTTCAACTAACTGATAATAAGTAAATAAACGGTCACATCGATAACTTAATCAATCTAGTAAATAATTTAAATATCGATATAACGACGCAAATATTGACTACCAATTATTAAGATTAAATATGGATACAATCCCCAATTTCGACAGTAATAACGAAATGACTGAAATATTTTACATGTTTTTATATTTTTTTATAGAAAATATTTTATATTTTCATAAATCGTTGCGAAGCAGTGTTATCTGAGTATCGCATCTCAAATTACGAGCAAATAAATAATTACCTTATCAAAGGAATCATAAGCAAATTATTACGCGACCGATCTATTTTACCATCGGATCACGTACAGAGTTCAGAACCTGGAACGACATGAAAATAAGCATCAGACACAGATTCGGTGACCTCCGTAACTATGATTACCTAGTAGTAAAAATTCATATTTTGTGGAAAGAATTCTAATCGCTCAGTAAGTTAGCATCAAAGATAAACTCCCTAAATGAACTCTCCGCGCAAGCCAAAATAATTCACCTCCAGCAATACGACAGTACTGCTCTAATAACATATATTCGTAGTCTTTCAAGCCAAGTACAAAGCATAAGTCGACTTCGAAATCCCGCATCATTGGAAGACGCGGTTAATCTCGTTATAGAGGAAGAAAACTTCGAGTACACATTGGAAAAACCGTTCAATTATAAAACAAATAATCGTCAATCTCACGCAAAATACAACAATAATTCATTCACAGCACAGAAAACATATAATCATCCTGTACAGAGCCACGCGCGATCGTTTTCCAATTTCCCGAGTCAGCCAGTATTTTCGCAACCGAAGCAAATTCCCCATTAACCTTTCCCGACAAACAAACAAGTTTTTGGCGCCCCCAAAAATGTGTTTATACAACAAAGCCAAAACTAAGAATCTTATCAAAATCAAACTCCCATGTCAATCAATACCCGAAATTCGAGATTTTCAAGATATCCTGATACACAACCGATATCCACGAACACCCGAAATTCAACAAGAATTTTCTCCCAACAACAATCCAATAAAAATCGCTACCAAAATCATTTCAGAAACTTCGGCAATCAAAATTTCATTGGGGAAGAAAAGAACTAAATTATATCGCTAATCAGAATTCATTCGAGCAAGACGACGAATATTCCGGTTTCGATCCGGACTCGCAGTACAACCAATACAAAGGCTCATCTTGCAAAAATAACGAAACTAAATACGAAAATTTTAATAACGTCGGCCGAGAATGTCGCCCGAAATAATTGAAATAAACAATGAATTAAGCAGAAATCCGTTAACATACAGTAAAATTGAGAACCCACCATTAAAATTACTAATTGACACTGGATGCTTCACATCAATTCTAAATCCTTCAATAATAGAAAAATTCTACCCAGAATGTGTTTATCACGAAAATTTGATAATAAAAACCAGGGATGTGGAGTCGATAGGTAAATTGCCTGACTCAAACTCCGACTCCGACTCCCTATTTTTAGAAACTTTGAGTCCGACTCCGACTCTTGGCTCCCGACTCCGACTCTTTATCAAGCCTTTTTTAAAATTGAACAATCATAAAATATTGTAATTGTTTAAGGTTTTTTTGTTAGAAATATCGTACTACACTAAAATGTAAACATCCGTTTCTGCGTCATTGAGTCTGCATGCTGCAGCGTGAGTAAGTGGTGGTAACACGTATTCAATTGAGTCAGCTCGGTGAAAAATTTCCAATCGTTGAGAGTCGATATATTTCTGCCCACTCCACGACACCAACTGCGACAACTTAAAATTTCTCGACTCCGACGACTCCGACTCCGACTCCGGCTCCACAGCCCTTATAAAAACAAGCACTGGTGAATTATCAACCCGTTTCAAAGCAAAAATATTCCTGCTTTCGACGAATTTCATTTAAAAAAATACATCAGCGGGCTGCTCTACGATTTTCACGAATATTTCGACGCACTCATTATACTTAGAGACATAACAAAATTAAACTTGATAATTGATTGTGCTAACCAAAGAATATTTAATGAATTTATTGAAATCCCATAATAATAATAATAATAATAATAATAATAATAATAATAATCATAATAATATATATTTGGTGTCAGTACAAATAATAATGTTTACACAAATCAGGTACATGTAGAGTACATAGGTATAATATAAACATAAAATGAAATAAATAGATTCAAATAATAATAATTCAAATAATTCAATAATTTAAATAATGGTTGTCTAAATAAACGACGATCGCAGACAGGTATTATCACAGGTTGCCTAACGAAACTAATAAAAAATAGAAATCGGAGCACACGAAATTTTCCTAATAGAAATTCCCGTTTCGGAAATTAATGGAGCAATTATTATTCCAGAAATTAATACAAATGAGAATTATATTCATTCCGGCATCACTAACCACAGCAAGAAATGGCTGCGCGAATGTAGAAATTCATAACTATAATAACATGAACTTGTCAATTACAATTTAAAAAAAAACTAAAAGTAATCTCATTTTCCGAACGTTATTACAATTTATTTAACATTGAAACAAAAAATCATTCCCAGAACGAAATAATCTGACAAGAAGCAATCATTTAAACTCGAGAAGAAAGCAAGAAATATTAAAATTATGTCTCAATGTTATTATTAATGTTATTAAACAAATTATGGTTCAGAACATTTTTCATAAAAAAAGATGACAAATTGACCTTCACCAATACAGTAAAACACGATATTAAAACGACTGACGACAGCCCCGTATATACACGATCCTATAGATATCCCTTCGTTCACAAAAAATAAGTTCAAAAACAAACAAAGAAGATTTTAGAAAACGGTATAATTCGACCGAGCACCAGCCCCTCTGCGCTGTGCCCAAAAAATTAGATGCATCATAATCGACTACCGAAAGGTAAACGAAAAAACAGTAACAGACAGATACCCTATACCAAACATAACAGATATTTTAGATAAACTTGGAAGATGTCAGTACATTTCCACATTAGATTTGGCCTCTGGATTCTACCAAATCGAAATGCACCCAGAATCAGTGCGTAAAACTGTATTTAACGTAGAAAATTGTGACGTACCTGAAGGGCAGTCGGCGCGTTAGGCCGTGGAGCGAGTGGAGGGTCCCTTTGAAGTAGTAACGAGGGCCAGGCTCTCGGTGTCAGAGAGTGGGGGGGTTAAAAAAGGCTCCACGTAATTTTACCTCGTTGCTACTTCGTCGCAAGGGGGGCTCCACCCTACCTGCGTGGGTGGACGGCAGACAGTCAGCGAAGTTTAGAAATCACGAACTGTCACAACGCTGACCGTTTGGCGCCAACACCACCAGGTTTAAATCTCGCAGTGAGAATAGAAAACTGTAAATGAGATAAATGAGAAAGAAAACTGTAACTGAAATAAATGAATGAGAAAACGTGGGGGAACAAAAAATAACAGGTGTGAGTTTGTAGTGTAATATCGGCGTTTATTCACACACAAATGACAGACACCGTGTCCGCGCTCCTGGAAAAAATACCTCCGAACGCCACCCTTTCGCGCAGGGTTTACCCTATTCGGCCGAATAAAATAAGCTCCTAATCGCGCGATTGAAAGAGCCGAGGGAGCGACCTTTCTCGTACACTAGCGCAAAACACGTACGACACAATTTACACGTAGACGCAATTTACACACAAGAATAAACAGAAAAGTGGCCCAATCGAGCACACAAAAAAAGAAATTATATATATTGTCTGGCCTGAGTTCCGGATGGTCTCGCCGTTGGCTGGGTTCAGCCCCGGGATGTCGGCGGTTTCCGTCGACGGCGCCTGGGCTAGGTCCGCGGCCTCCAGCCAAGAATGGTTTTGGCCGAGCTGTTTAGCCCGTGGCCAAACGCCTAGAAGCACATGGCCTTAATCAAAATGGCCGGACACGTGGCTTCACGAAGAGGAGAAGAAATAACTACTTACTCAGGTGTTATGAGCGTGTTCTCTGCCCCGTAGTCGGTGCCTCAATCCCCCTCAAGGGTGGTTAGCTGAGAACCGTTGATTATTCCCGTAAACCGGATGGTGATATACCTTATCTGCAACGGTTCGTCTGGCACGATCTATATTGGGCACGAGTCAATTCAGTTCTGCCTCGTGGTCGCGCTCCTGCCGGCGAATTTTAAAAATCGCTCACGGGGAAACGCGTCACCACAACAAAAAAATGCAAACATGGTTGCCTACCGTGCAGGTCTATACGCCAGTTAATTCTTAAAAAGCAGGTTCTGCCAACGCTATTTTTGGACCGTTACAAAATGGTCAATACGAATACGTAAGAATGCCATTAGGCTTAAAAAATGCCCCGGAAACAATCCAACGCGTGATGGACGTCTTAAAGGAACTCTAAAATAAAATCTATCTAGTTTACATGGATGATATAATCATTTTCTCAACCTCGTTAGATGAACATATCCAAGATTTAAAATGCGTTTTCCAGAAATTAAGGTCCTATAATTTAAAAATTCAAATCGATAAATGCGAATTCCTCTGCAAGGAAATATAATTCCTTGGTCACGTGATCACGTCCGACGGTATTAAACCCAATCCAAGAAAAATAGATGCAATTCAAAGATTCCCAATTCCAAAGACCGCGAAAGAAATCAAATCATTCCTAGGTCTCCTAGGTTATTACCGCCAGTTCATTCCAAATTTCGCTCAGATTGCGAAACCATTTACCAAATGTCTGAATAAAGACGCAAGAATCACTCATAACGAAACCTTCATAAGAACTTGACCAATGACCAATCTTGACCAATGACCCAATCTTGCAATACCCTGATTTCCACAAACTTTTCAATATTTGACCACTGATGCCTCAAACTTTGCAATTGGTGCTGTACTATCCCAAGGCCTAATAGGCAAAGACTTACCAATCGCATACGCATTCAGAACTCTAAATCTCGCTGAATGCAATTATTCAACCACAGAGAAAGCACTTTTGGCAATTGTGTGGGCAGTTAAATATTTTCGCCCATACCTTTTCGGAACTAAATTTACGATCCCGTCAGATCACAAATCTCTAGAATGGCTAGTATGGTTAAAAGATCCAAACTCCAGATTAATAAGATGGAGATTAAAATTGGAAGAATACGATTATGTCGTTAAATATAAAAAAAAGGAAAATGCAGCACTAATGCGGACGCGCTTTCACGCGTCGAAATTAATGCTGTCGATACAGAATCGGTCATAGCAAACCCAAGCGACTCTGATGTCGAAGACCCTTTCGACTAGTACACGGAGAACAGATCTCCGGATGCTCCAACCGACGAAGGCGAATGGTACATTCAAAATAAAGCATCGAACGTCCCAACGGAAGAACTGGACGAAGTTCTCGGGACCACACCAAAACAAATGAAAATATTGCAGGATGTAACATTACGTCCCGCCTAAACTAAGGAAACAGCCCACACATCTTTCAAAAACCCAGTATTCCAAATACCAATAACCTAAAATGCTCTAAACCAGTTTAAGAACCAAATTATTATAAATAGCAACGAGACCGATCAGACATTTATACGTTTACGTTTATTTATACGTTTTTAGAATCCAAAATAGAAAATTTCTCACAATTATTGACGCCTTATCGAGATACGGACAATCATATCCCATATACTCAATAGTCAGTATAAACATAAAGAACAACCTTCTGACTTACGTTTCCCACTATGGTATACCCCGACCCATAATATCAGATCAAGGCGATGAATTCAAAAATCTACGATATTAGACGAATTTTGTAAACTTCATAAAATCTATTTGCATTATACCACAGTAAGAAACTCAAATAGTAATTCTCTAATAGAACGGCTCGATTCCACCTTAGCAGGCTCAATACGGTGCATATTGCAAAGACACCGTAACGATCACATAAGCCCCGTTTACATTTGGAAAGTTTACTGGCGGAAAGTACTTACCGCTAGTAAACTTACGATGTGTAAACCAGAAAATCGTCTGTCAAGAAAGAAACTAAACAAGAAAGTAAGATGTTTTTCTGGTTTACACATCGTTAGTTTCCTGGCGGCAAGTACTTTCCACCAGTAAACTTTCCAAATGTAAACGAGCCTATAGACACACTAATGAAATACGTTATTATCGGTTACAATAATTCCATACAGAGTTTAACGAAATATACTCCTTATGAAGTTACTTATGGTAACACAGATATAAGCCTTGAAACTGCAGAAAACGACATGTTAAATGAATATACACATAAACACAAAAGTCTATAAAAAAATCTCCATAATAAAATAAAAATCAATAACAAAGAAAAGAAAATAGCCCTTATTTAAAAAATTAACGAACATCTCTAAGCTCCAATAGACTGCAAAGGAAATGATATAGCATATATCAAACAATTACCCCGTTCCGCAAAACATAAACCACGATTTATCAAAACCCAAGTAATTAAAAATACCAATAACAAAATAATTACTAAACACGGAACCTGTCACAAAAACATATTTAAAAAACCAAGAAAATTAACTCAGATAAATCCTTTACAGAATGCTAACCCTAAAACTGGTAACGATCCTCAGGATTCAACTAACACCCTCAGAAGAAATTTAGATCACCCCGATTACCGCCGATTACCACCATTCAAATTAGGTACTACAAGACTAGTCTCTTCCCCTTACTGTATAGAACTAGAACCATTAGCAAATCAAACTATGACTCCAATTTCACAAATCTATAGTATTAAACGATCATTTATAAATTCAACATTTAGTTCTAATGAAACTATTGACTTTCTCCCAACAACGGAACTAATCGATCATGCCGATTATATTATCAATGATGCCTCACTTGAATAAACTTGAAAATATTAAACCTATCAATCGATTCAAAAGATGACTACTGAATATTGTTGGAAAAATTAATAAATGGCTCTTTGGATCACTCGATAACGACGATGGAAGTGACTACGAACAAAGTATTTCAAAATTAATCAGCAATTCAAAGATTGTACAAGACAACATACTACAACAAATCACCCTAAATAAACAAACCATAAACAACTACAATAAAACTATTATAAATTTAGACTCAAATCAGAAAAACATCGCTCGTAAAATTAATGAATTTCAATTTCAATTTCAAATTATTCTAAATGGGCAACATCTGGTCACGATCTTAGATACTTAGATAACATTGAAAACACAATTATGTTCGGAAAGCTAAACGCTCTAAACAGTGTCAATTTTTATGACACCAACCAAATAATGAAATTCAAAGATAGTAGACTTACTATCAGTTAGCCAGCCTACAAGCTACCTTCCAAAAAAACAATATTATTTTTGCAATACACTTCCCAATCGTGAATCCCCACATTTACAACCTCTACTGGTCCTTATAAAAACTTCACGATCATCCCAAACTATCCTTACTTGGCACTACAAGAACAAGGAAGTTTCTACGAATCTTAACGCATGTCCAAAGCTCGAAGACATATGGTATGCACCAACCCGAGACTCGCAAGCTAAGATGATTGTCTACCGAACTGTATTCTAAAGACCATACAAGATAAAATGTACCCTAACAACTGTATACATTAAGGAAACCATTGTTGAATAAATTTCGTCCAACCATGCAATCGTGATCCCAAAAGAAAAAGGAATCCAAATTCTGGAACACTGCAACACAAAAAATACTCTACAGGAACCCACCTTAATAACAATACCTTGATCATGCTGTATATCCGTAGAAAACTAGAAGATATACAACAGAGAAGAAACGCAGAAGTCAGAACCATACATATTGCTAACACTTCAAATCAACAAAATCAACATCATGGAAACAGGACATCTTGTCTTTATCTTGAGAAGATAAACCTAGAAGAAATTAATGACTTAAGTAAACAAATATATAATCTTCAGGACCAACTTCTGGATAAAAAGGAAACGGATATATCCAGCATCCTCGTTTGGACCACAATCAGCCTTATTGGAATCATAACCACATCTACAGGACTGTCCCTAATCTTCGAAAAACTCAGATTAATCAGTACATCTACAATAAACCATCATCAGAAAATCTCACCAGCTCAATCTTCCGATCTAAGGAGGGAGGAGTTACATGATTCCATAATATGAGGAGCAAACGGACGTAGGCGACATTCTTGTCTACTGTTTCAACTCGGGTTTCAAAACGCCCGTGACGCGCGGTGTCTTGCCAGATTCACGTATTATCATATTTATTGTTCATTATTGTTGTCAATTTCTAAGTTAGGTTAGATGGGTTCGTTTTAAGGTCATATATCAAAGAAAACTGCACACAGTTACGTATTTAAGCACCCCCGAGAAATTGGACTACTTTAAAGCGCCGCGCGCACCCATGTCTGGGATTGGCCTAGGTGTATAGAAGTAGACAGAAATGTATGTTTGCCAAACGGACACACATATGACAGCTCAGCGGTCCAGGGTCAGCTGCCCCAATTTATTTTAGCTCAAGTCATTAATTTAGATGTATTATAAATAGTAGTAATTAATTACTATGATTTCAGTTATGATTGTAAACTCATGTGAATAATATCGCTTTTTAAAAAGTCTTCCGATAAAATAAAATTCAAACTTCCCGGCATACCGTTCAGAACCCGGTGAACTCCGCTCCGCTGGACGCATGTCAGTAACGTTCACTTTTACTGACGTTTATTGCTTTTCGTAAAGATTCTTCTCGATACAATTGCACTCCTGGGTACCGTTGGTGTAATTTTCGTAATGGGTAGCATTCCAGGGTTAAATCCGTGAACCTACCCGATATCCTAATGTACAATCGCCGACATTTGAAGTGCAACGAAAAGCCATAGACCAGAGCAAATTTTGACATTATTGGTAATTGGGGTTTAGGCACGTACAGTCTTGGACTCTAAGAATTTCACCGTCGGTAAGAGCCAGAGGTTCGCCATCTCTGTCTCGTCGAGGACGCAGAGACGAAGCCGCACTCGGAGCAATTCGGCGTTCAGTGCCGTCCTACTCAGGTAGAATTTTGACAAATCGCTTAACTATAGTATAGGGTTTTGAAATGCGGTGTGGAAATTACCTTTGTTTGGTCATCCAACAGGTTAACGAGCGGATTATTATTGCGTTTGTGAATTTCTACGGCTTCTAAAAGATTAAGCTGTGTGCCTTTGATACAGTTATGTATTTTTTTTTAAATTTCATTTTTTTTTAATTTTCGGTTTGTGGAAATACATGTTTACAATCTAAACTATGGTTTGCGAATGCACTACAATTTTGATTAAATCTAAAGGCCCCAAAATGTTCGGCATATCGTTTTTTGAAACTACGGGAACGTGCCATTTCAGAAACTCCAGAATAATTTAAGCGATCAATTTTGTCTATTACATTGCAACGGTAGTATAATAAGTTGTAATTTAAAGAAATTATATTTAGTATTATATTACACTTGAGAATGGTCGCAGGGCTGAAACAATTGTAGAGGAATCTATTAAAGTTAGTGACACTCAGCCAAGTGTTTAATTTAATTTAATTTAATTTTTTTATGTCATCCACGTGATGAGTAGTGATTGTGTGTATTTTTGGAAGGGATTACCCTCAACTGGCACATAGGTAGGAAGAAGTAATGCATTCAAACAAAGTTGATATAAAACATGTAGGTTTTAAGTCAAACTGAAATTTATTTTGTTCCGGTTTACGGTAAATCAAGTTTTCCGGGTAAATTATTTTCACTCCGGGTTCTTTGGTTCTTCTAAAAAATTCGATTTAATTCCGGTCCGTTTCCGGTTCACATTCGGTTCGGGTCCGCTTTCGTCTCGAATAATAACGCTAAAATGTAGTCTAACTAGTGATGACAATATTTTCAATGATAACTGCAAAATTCAATTAGTTTATCTCACAGAAATAAAAAATCGCTCGCAGGTATAGAGGTAATATTTAATTGTAAATTGCAAACGTTTCAGTGAAAATAGTAAATGTTTCATTGAATGAAAACGAATATTTGTTAGTGCAGAAAGTGAATAATTCGATTTTCTCGCTCGTTTCATTACAGAATCCTCGTCAAATTTACACAAAATATAGTTTTTATGTATACTACATACAAATCAGGAACTCACTTTGCAATTAATAAGTCTTAAGAAATTTCATGAAATAATAATCAGCGCTTCGAACCGATGCTTTATTCGTTTTGGTTTTCGTTCCCGTTCAATTAAAAAAAAAACACATATCGGTTCGGTACCGGTTTTCGTTCCCACAGACTTTTTCAGTTAATTTTTAGAATTTAATGTTAAAATTGAATACATTTTGTGAAATTGTTGTAAATCTAATATTTACACTAGAAAATTCAAAGTCAGAAAATTTTAATGATTGGCAAATCGTTTAAGGGGCAAATTTATAAAATTGTTGCGTATAAAAATATTTTTTAGTTAAAATTTGGAGAATTCATGGTTTTAATGACTATACTGAAGAAAGCGTTAAGATTTAAAACAACAACAATGATCTTTTCAAGAAAAGTTCCAATTACTTACCCTAAACTTTTGAAGTATTTCTACAGCTTTGTATATTATATCAAATATCTGTCGATTAAACTATCAAACATATAATAAAATTATAAGGGAATTATAATAAGGGAAACTATATTTTTGTTAGTTTTTCATGATAATAATTATGTTTGATTATAATTTGTTATTTTTATTTTTACGTGCTTACTGATATTAATAATTATCCATTAATTTATATTATTTATTTATTTATTTCACCCAACTAGTTTCGGTTCATTCGGCATCCATAGTGTTTTTTTATGTTTTTTGTTTTTTATATTATATTTTTAAATTATTATTTGCCTTTTGAGTCAAATAGTCAACTAAAAAAATTCATTTGGTACATAACTCATGATATCATACAGGGTGATCGATATTTACAAACAGCGCCATTTGTTCATTTTTTAAATGGAACACCCTATACAGGTTGTCCCGTGTTGTCCCTTTCCCTAAATATTTACGAAAATAATGTTTTCTTCGCGAAATCGTTCAAACACGTCAACTTTGTTTGGAGTAGGGGTCGAGTGGTAGCTCATTTGAAAGCTTATCTAATTTGCAATACAGCGGTATATTAACTTTTAAAATCAAGAAATTAATTTTATAAATTGAGCAAAGTATAAAAAAACATTTCATTTCGGCAAAAATATTTTTTTTATATTTTGTTTAATAACCCCGTGGTTGACCGTTCCCAGAGCGAGAATAAATATTGTAATAAAATTCAAAAACTTAACGAAAACATGAAACCCACAAAAGTGAATAAAAATGAAGAATATGAAATTAGAATGTTACCTTTTTAGAAAACATAATAATACGAGAGGAGTTCCCTTATCTCATCCACCCAGCCATGAAAACATAATGCTATCGCCACAATTTTCTTATGTCACAATTCTATGTCATTTTATGGTGCCATCTCCAAGTTTAGTCCAATCACGTAAGATTTATCATTTTTATATCAGTTTAAAGAGACCAAAATGAGTGATTTGCAACACACATAAGCGTGTGTTTAAATGAACAAACTTGCGAGGCGAATTTGACCACTTTATCATTTCTTTCACTTTTATCTAGATAACATAACAAAAATTCTCCCTATACAAGATTTAAATTATTTTCTAAATAATCGGTCGTGATTTAAATTTCTGGCAAATATTTAATTATATCAGTCAAAATTTCAATCTATTGTCAGGTGATTCAAAAAACTTTCATCAAAGTTTGCATTGAAAAAATGATAGATATAAAAGGTATGTCATCGCATACAGTGTCAGATGTGTCAGATTTGGCAGAGTTCGAATTTGTGCATGTGAAATCTTGTTGATTTTAACGCTATGGTTTTCAGCGACCATCTAAAACGATGTAGTTGGAAATGTACTTCAGAAATGGTAGAAAAATTGATGGGCAGTGGGTCTATTCGATACGTAATGCATTTGAAGATAGTTCAAAGTAACTAATGCCTGTCAAATTTTCATTTATTTTGGTCAATATCTAATTATTTCTGTCAAGTTTGTAATTGTGGACATGGGTACAAGATTAGCGTAAGTCGAAAAAATGAGTTTCAAGAAAAACGCGTCGAAGGTTGAAAACTTAATAAAAGTCGTAATATAGCAATTAGAGACATCGTTTTTTTTTTGCAATTTGTATGAACAGTAGCTATATATTTTTTAACAGACTTATAAATAAGGGTACAAATATTCTAATAAACAAATTTGCTTAAAAACCGCATAAATCGACTTACGATGTTCTTGCACCCAGCTCCTCAATTATGTCTGTCCAATTATCAATTAATTGTACTAAAATTTTAATTAATAATTTATATTAAGATGTCAATTGATATGGTGGGACTTTTATTATTTTTGTTATATTTCAATGATTCCTGTAAAAATTTCAATTTATTTTAACATCTAAATACTTCGTGTCAAATTATCAATTATATTTGACAAAATTACTATTATATTATTTCTTTCAAGATCTGAATTATTTTAGTAGTAGAAATGTTGTCCCTTGTATATTTCTAGACTGTTCTCAATTAAAACAAAAATAGACTGGGGTACCTACTTTGATTTTCAACGGCTCATTCGTCATTCGTCAGAACTCCTCGTTATCACACATCGTCTGATACCTTTCTTGCCAAATTGTTTCTCGGCAGAATTTATTTATTTAAACATGCCACGGTAATCTTACCACCCGGAACTGTTCGGATTATAATTGCTTATGTTAAATACTATAAGAAAACGCATTTAGATTCGTCAGAACTCCTCGTTATCAGACAACGTCTCGTACCTTTCTATCTTGCCAAACTGTTTCTCGGCAGAATTTATTTATTTAAACATTTCCGGGCGGTAATGTCACCGCCCGGAACTCTTCAGATTGTAATTGTTTTCGTTAAGTACTACAATAAAACACATTTAGGTTTGCCAGTACTCGTCGTTATCACACAGCGTCTCATACCTTTCCATCTTGCCAAATTGTTTCTCGGCAGCATTTATTTATTTAAACATTCCATGGTAATACCACCGCCCGGAACTCTACGGATTATAATTATTTTTCTTCAAATGTCAGAAAATTATGTCATTATTTAACTCAGTTGACTGGGAAAATGTCACCTTTCCGCCAGCGGAAGTTTTACTTTTTCTTTCCCAGCCGGCGGAAGGGAAAGTGTTGTCATGGCAACATTATATAAACAAAGCGAAGCAATACTATAAATTTCATAATATAACAATTAAATATATCGGTGTTTTGCATTTATTTTCCTATTTTCAGGTAGATATACTGCTTTCACTAATAATAGATTAAATCTATAAATGGTTTCTTCAACAAAAACTATCACTGCCACTGTCAGATGCTGAAATAGTTTCTGTTAAGAAAACATAAAAACATACGATGCATTCTTTGATATTAAATTTATTTGTAAACATTATATATCATCATTACGAGTTTTCGTATTTTGAAGAACGTTTAAAGAAAACATAGTATTTTATTAACACTGGAGGCTTTTATTTCGTGATACATTATGTATAAATAAATAATGCAATTTTTTACATTGTAGGTATCACCATTTATTTTAATAAATTGACTATAGTTTCGACCGAACAGTCGGTCTTTTTCGAACATATAGTATCTTAAAACTACACAGGCCGCGTTTAAATACTTATTAGAGAGAGAGAGGTTTGAATTATGAGAAGGAGCTATTATATAAAATTTACAATTTTTACAGTGCTGTAAATTTTTTAAATTTTCTAAATTTAAAGGCGGCCTGTGTAGTTTTAAGATATTACGTGTTTGAAATTGACCGACTGTTCGGTCGAAACTATAGTCACTTTATTAAAATAAACGGTGATACCTACAAAGTAAAAAATTGCATTATTTATTTAAAAAATAGTATATTTCACTTGGGGGCGAAGTGACTTTTCAGTAAACTCCGACGCGCCATCAAAAGTCTCACTTCTCCTCCACGTGAAATAATTTACTATTATGTTAAATACTACAAGAAAACGCAATCAGGTTTCACAGAACTCCTCGTTATCAGACAGCGTCTCATACCTTTCTATCTTGCCAAATTGTTTCTCGGCAGAATTTATTTATTTAAACATTCCACGGTAATGTCACCGCCCGGAACTCTTCAGATTGTAATTGTTTTCATTAATTACTGTAAGAATACGCATTTAGGTTCGCCAGAACTCCTCATTCCCAGTCCTCTTACTATGGCGCGTTATCATTTTTTGTTATTAAAATTGCTTTGTTTCGCATTTTTATTGCGGAACTCTTTATAAAACTGTTATAGAACTATTCCTGTTGCAAAATCCTATAAGATACGTGTCTAAGAACTCGTTTGGGCGAAAGTGAGACGCTGCGTGAAGTTAGCGTCTCACTTATTTTAAATTAAGAGTTCCGGCCGTTCATAAACTATAAGCAACTCTAGAACTCTTCAAAGGGAAGCGAGAACTGTCAATAGATCTTGAGTTTCCACTTAGTGCGACGCCAACTTCACACACTTTATTTTGTAGAGATTAAAACTACATGGTCATTTTTTTTTAATATGGAACCAGAGCGCTCCTGCGGAGATAGATCGATTTTTGTTAGTTATTCCGCATTTGCTGACGCACTTTAAAATATTATGACGTCAGTAAATTTTGACTAATGACGTCATTGATTTTTTTATATACGAAATTTAACTTTTTTTAAACTTTTGTAGACCTCTTAATTCTCTTTACAGTCAGATTCTGAGTCTCTTTACAGTTGGAAATGAATTTTGTCGGATTTAAAACAATGAATATTGACACTAGCATACTATGGTGCACGTGTGAATAGTACAGCAAGTATTCTATTGTGCAGAAATTCTGGGAGGAAACAAATTTCGAAATAACTCAAAGACCATTTGCTCTAAGTATAGGGTTGCATAATACTTTTTTGTAGCAAATTATCTTGCCAATCGCATTATGATATAAAATATTGGTCATTCCATTTGAAAAAATTAAAATATGATGTTTCTAAGTGGGCACTGAAATATTGACATTTTTTAAATTCCTATTGTTAAATTTGACAGATGTCATTTTTTTTTAAATTGTACAGGGATCTATTAATTACAATTCAAGATGCAGCTCGTGTTTCTGTCTTGTTCCTACTAGATCAGTGGTTCCTAACCTTTATAATACTGCTACCCCTCTAACCTGTTAGGAAATCAAATTTTACCCCAATTTTAAAATGTTATAAAAACACTCAATGCAAGCGAATTCTAATGTTTATTAATTACAAAGCTGTCATTGCCCAGCAGTTAGTCAGAAAACTGGATACATTGTGGCTACATAAAACACAACAATATTACGATATTTTAACTATGAATTAATAATAATAATCAGTGTGAGGGTTGAAATTGTTTTGCGTTTACAAGTTTTTTTATGTTAGGTTTAGTGTCACTTAAAGCACATCTCATGTCATGTTCCACATTGAGACGGTTTCTGGCCTTTGTTTTCAATGAAACTAAAGTTGAAAAACCACTCTCGCATCTGTAAGTGGTGGCAAAAGGTACTATCATTTTTAAAGCTCTGTTAGCTATAACAGGATATTCGGCACCTGCTTTAATCCAAAATCTGCTGAGATCATACATTTGAAATTCTACTTTGAAAGTACTATTCTCGGGCAGTCCAAGAAATTCTACTTTGGCCGCTACATCTTCGTCTTTAATAATGTCATCATCAGTAGAAAATGGTCTTAATATCCAAGAGTTGGACTGACGATTATCTAAATCCGGAAAGTATTGCTTCAGTGACTCTATTACTGCAGATAAATGTTGATCCACGGCATTTCCAAATGTGATTTTGTTTTCTTCGGTATTTACCAATTGCTCACAGAGTAGTGTAAACATCGACACATCGCCAGCTTGCACTCTGCGTTGGTAAAGTTCTAATTTACGTATAAAACTAGCAACTTTATCCTGCGCTGTCAAAATATTCGTCATATTCCCTTGCAAAGAAATATTCAGATTGTTGATTTCACTGAAGAAATCGGCAAGATACGTCAGTTTTTCGACAAATGTTTTGTCTTTTATGTTTTTCTTTCTGTGTTTTCTGTTTTTCAAAAAATAATGCTATTTCTTCACGGAGCTCATAAACCCGGTTCAAAACTCTGCCTCGTGATAACCAGCGTACCTCTGTGTGATACAAAAGAGAGTTATATTTGGCACCAACTTCATCACATAAAACTTTAAATACTCTCGTGTTTGTTGCACTGCCACGAACATGGTTCACAATTTTCACTATGTCACTCAACGTGCTTAGTAATTCTGGTGGAAGCGTCTTAACAGCCAAAGCGTAGCGATGTATGAGACAATGATAGGATAACACTTGAGGAGCAACTTGTTTCACGAGTGCTTGAAATCCAGAACGGACACCCATCATTGAAGTCTGTACAAATGCCGACCAGCTTTGACCAGTCCAGACCATTTTCCTCAATAAACTGTTTCAGCGTTTCGAATACGTCTTTTCCACGTGTAGTGGTGGACAAGAACTTACAGAACAGGTATTCCTCTTTTACACAGTCATCTTTAATATAACGTGTAAATACCAGTAGTTGTGAACACGAAGCTACATCTGTGGACTCATCTAATTGCAGCGCAAACATAGAACTTCCTTTCATTTCATCAATAACGGTTGCCATAATATCGTTACTCAAGTCTGAAATGCGACTTTGAACTGTTGTATTTGAAAGTGATATTTGTTTTATCTTAGCGACATGTTGCTCGCCAATGACGAGTGATACTGCATCACACAAACAAGGTTTGATGAGATCCTCTCCTATAGTGTGCGGTTTTTTGTTCACAGCAATACCATAAGAAATTTGATATGATGCTTGAAGACACGATTCATTTCCTTTTTGCATATTTCCTGGGGAATCCAATCGCGAAGACTACAGAATACTCTCTTTTCTCTTGAAAAAATCGATATCTTTCCCTGCAAACTCTTTGTGAACTCTCTCGAAATGATCTTTTAATTTGCTCGGCTTCGTGCTCTCTGTATTAAATTCTGCGACTTGCATCGGCTAAAGCTCTTTAAGGCGCATAGAAAAAGTGCATTCTGTACGTTATTTGTCATATCAGAGTACCCCAAAATGATGAATATGTGTTATTTCCAAATTCACATAAGCACTTTATTACATAGAACACACTGCGGCTTTTCTATATTCCTGTCTAGAATATTCGTAAAACCCCATTGTAAAAATGCTTCTTTATATGAGCGATTTTTTGCGGTATTAGAAGCCATACCACCTAAAAAAATATATAAGGAAAAATAAAAAATAAATTACATTTTAGAATATTGAGAAACAAAAACTACTTATAATTAATTATCATTATTTGTTACTACTTACCTTCAAAAACGTAAATAATATATGTAATTACTTCAAGACTGGAAAAGCGAACGTATACAACTTGTTTGAATCTCAAACTGCCATACGGCGCGGTAGGCTGAGGCAAATGCGATAATGCGCCGGATCGTGTGCGCGCCCGCTCTCAGTTCGGACAGGTTTATATAGGTTTATACACACCCTGTATAAAAAGTTTTTGTTGAAAAAAATGCGCAACTAAAAATAACAATCGACACATTTATTTATTATTGAATTTATTCCATTTGGCTGATACACCCTGTATAGGTTTATACATGTCGAGTATTTGTTTCGAGCGCGGCGGATTCCGCATGTGTGATGCGCCGTGACTCAGGATTCAGCCTTCGGTTAACAAATTGTTCTCTTTTGCCCCTGAAGAATAGCGTGTTTACCCCCCGGGGGGTAATTACCCCCAGGTTCGGAAACCCTGTACTAGATGTTATACGCATTTTTCAAAATGTCTTTTTGATGTCAAAATTTGACAAATAATTTTTTTACTCAAAAACTATATAAAAGTTAAGTGCACATAAGTTCATATGGGGATGTAGGCAATTGAACAGGAAATCTAAAAATGTAATAATATACAGGGTGTTCCATTTAAAATAACAAAGTTGGTAGCCATTTCCCGTAGAACCGGAAGTGATAGAAAGTAGAAAATATTTTCCTTGAGGAGATCGTGTTCAGCCATGCAATGCTGATTTTTTTTCAATTGTTTTCTCCATCAGGAACCCCGTAAACTTTTAATGGCCGTTACTGGTGGCCCACCCTGTTTATATATATATATATATATATATATATATATATATATATATATATATATATATATATATATATATATATATATATATATATATATATATATATATTGATATATCATATATTTCAGATACTTATCCTTTCCTCTAAAATGTGGTTTATAATAGCAATTTTACTATCGAATCTTTTAAAACTTTTTAAATTATTGCTAAGAATAATTGGACCGCACTTTGAACATTTAATGTAACATTAACATTTTACCGGTTTTGTCACTTTATTGCGCATATTTTGTTGATACATATAGGTTGATATTTTGCTTTCTACCAAAGATATACAATTTCAGATAAGATTGTCTTTAACATTTATTAAAGGATTATTTAAATATTGCAATAGTTTCTGATTTATTGATAAAAACATATTCAAAAGTAAACACCCAATTCCAGTCTTCGATTGTTTTCATGACCACTTACGTTCTTCAAGATTGCGACCATCGCCAAATCTGTTTATGGCCGGGGCCATTAAGGGTTCCTGCGATCACGAAATCCGATTATTAGGGCGCTTTAAGCTGCCAATTAAGGAAATCCCAAAAATCGGATTTTGGGTCCAAATATCCTCGAAGATAAATTACAGTAGCCCTTGCGGCAGTGGAGGGAGGACCGGACCAATCCGGGAACATTCTTCAACCCACCCCTGGCTTCAAGGACTCCCGACCAAAGGAAACCTTTTACCCCGATTTGAAAATATTACTAACTCTACTATATACCCTTGTAGTATCAACGTCAATTAAATATATTTGCTTCGCAACAATTTACAAATTATTTTATATTATAAAAGGTCCTTTGAACTTAGGTGATAACATGTTGGTCTTTACTGCAGCATACATACTATCAGTATATCTGGAAAAACTGAACAAATGTTCAGTGAAACTAAATAAACCATAAAAAAACGTGAGAAAACTACAGAAAATTGAATTAACTTCAATATCAAAATATACTGCTTTTCGTAAGTTAAGGATGTCAGAAAATTCATGTCTTGATTTTGTCCAATATCCGCAGTAATGTGAAAAGATAATTCTAGTAGAAAAATGTGCCTTTTCAGTGATACTAAAATAAATAGAATTTGAGAGTACTTTTTCGGATATTTGATTTTGAACATGGGTAAAATTTGCCTTTTAAGCAATCGAGAATGAACTTTAAGAAAGTTAAATGTGCTATCTTCACAAGAATGTGAGCCGTTGCTCGGTTATTATAGCAATCTATTGTCCTATAGTTGGATAGTCTATCACTCTATCAGTAAAAAAAAACAGTTATCGTTTTTAAGTTTCATGCTGCCAAAGTATGGCTGAAACCTCACTCAGTTTGATTTTATGGCCACTTTGAGATTAAAATGTGATTTGTGTACTGTTTTCTGGGTATTGGTACTATTTTTTACGGGTATTGGCGTTAGTGGAAATGAACAGCTACCATGTGCTTGTCGTTCTTAGAACGAGTATTCTTGTACCGTTTCTTAAAAATAAATTAATGAGTATCCTAGAAATGTTTTAAGCCTTTTTTTAAGGACAGTTTCTTACCAGGATCGCATGAAGGCACCTATTTATAGCCATAATAAGAAACTTCATGATTCATGTGCTTCCATACTGATTACGGGTAAATAATTTATGACGACTCCACGCATTGATTTTTGCCCGTCCTTCACAGTTCATTAGACACGTACATCCTAAATAATATGTATTTAATCTGGAATAGTGGTGGGGCTTCATTTATTTATTAAATTACCCCTCGGCAAGGAGTGTTTGCTAAAATGAATAATGTGCGAAGCACCCTAGACTGGCAATAATCCCATTTGTATTTTATTTAATTATGCAGAGCGGAGACAAAAGCAGTGTTATCAGCTCGGACTATTGGCTGCTATCAGCGTCCGATGATTATCTGATATGCTAAACGGCGTTGTTTATCTGCACGCAGAGCTGCCTGTGGCAGATCGCGTTCTGCGCCGCGTAATTTCGTACGTTGTATGCAAAACTAACGAAATGTTGCTTGTTTCAGATCAGTAGAATAGAAGATCGGATAAAATGGATCAGAAAAAGAACTCCAAGCGTCATGGTAAGTGCATTGATTGTACCAACTCTAAAAACCGCAAACGTACCCTCAACACACACATACACGCGCGCATCTTTAGGCAATTTAATTATTGTATACGTCAGACGCTTGGATCACGCGAATTTGATACCTAGTATTGTGTCAGCTATTAATTAAAAGTGACCATCGATTGAATCGTCGTGCCGACTGCGATCTGGATTTCACGTAATTAAGTGTTATTTACTAGCACACTTCTAAATTATCGGTTTTCCAGTTGAGGTTTTCAGCAGAAAATTGTGATTTTGTAACAACCTCTCAAAGCTTTTGCAACAATATTTAAAAAGTTTCTCGCAACCAACTTCAGCGTCACTGGAATATACTACATTATACAGTCTGTTCGATTAAAAAGGCCATACCTATATATATTATTAAATGGGACAGTATGGGACTTAGCTACAAGTTGGTGAAAAAAACCCCCTTTTTTTAACACCTTCATTTATTTGTTGTGACGTCACCGACAATTTTTGTAAATGGCTCTGTATATTTTTGTAACTGTATTCTTGTAGAGCATTTTAAGTACTTTTCATCGGGCGGAATTTTTAGTATTGTTATACTATGAATTTTTTGCAAAAAGTGCGAAAAACTGATATGAGCTAGTAGGCTATTAAATCCTAACTGCTCTGGAATAAACAATTGGTGATCATAATAATACATCAAAAAAATTACGTTAAATTGGACGTAATACTAACGCATCTGTTAGCACGGTACACCACATTTTAAGAAAACATAAATTATGTCCTTGTAAGGTGCATTACACCTGTATTACTTATGATATTAATTTACTCTTATTAATTCATTTCGTCAACCTAGTTCATAATGTACAACTGAATGATGCTGCAAAACGAATGAACTAATTTTAAGCTTGCTTAATTATTATTAAAAAAATGTTTGTTCTGGAGAATTTCTGATTTAACAGCCTACTAACTTACATCAATTTTTTACATTTTATTGGAAATATTTCGTAGTATAATCCTACTAAAAATGTAGACCGGTGAAAATGACTTAAACTGCTCTACAAGAATACACCAACAAATTATACCGAGCCATTTAAAAAAAATGTCGCTGACGTCACTACAAATAAATGAAGGTGTTTAAAAAAGATTTGTTTTCACCAACTTGTAGCTAATACTGTCCCATTTAATAATATACTACTATATAGTTTGTTGATGATTAAATAACATGTGAAGTCGCTAGAGTTTTGGGCCATTTTTACCGAACCCACTGTATAACGCTACAATAGACTACTGAAATGCACGTATTACTTTTAAATAATTGTATAATTATAAAAATGCAATGCAATCCGATATTGATGCGACCTTGTATTCTGCTTCTAATATTATTGCAGATATTACCGGTGTAGTTATTGTTCGAGTAGTACAGTATTTGTGTATGTTTAATAGCAAACGTCATCTCCTTTTTCAAGTGTTATGCATTAACTATACCAACAATGCTAAAACTATCATAGCTTAATGAGACATCTGACGGGTGGTGTAAACTGATCGGACAAATACCGAAACAATGAGATGTTTACAATGTAAACCCAATGATGCGGTGAATCGTGAGGAGCTGAGCGCGGACTGACCGTGTTGAGCTATCGATCTGTCTGTTATTCATTATCATTACATTGTGATGAACAAATAGGGTGACCATTATTCCGGACTTTTATTCCTCATCTCCGGGTACCGGAATTTGCCACCAATTTCTCCGGTAAACGGATTGCAAAAGAGAATAATCAGATCACAGAACTTCTTATTTAAATGAAAGTCTTTAGATCATTTTGCACTACTAAATATCAGAAATGTCTGTACAATTTCGTATATCCAAATAATACAAGAAATGCCAACACCAATGAATGCCAATTGAGCTAATCTTTACGATGAAACGAATTTATGATCTGTCTAAAGATAAAATGGGAGTAAACGCATTTTGAATCAATTTTCTTCAAATTTACAAAGTTGTGCCGAAGGTAATGTCTGCACCTGATAGACATGTACAGGTACTACCCATATTGTGATTTCTTAAATGATGAATAACTACATTGACTAATGAATATAAAAGGTTCATTATAAATGAGGTTAAGTTATTTTCAGACCTCAATTTATTTGATAGTCAGGTATTTCAAGACTTGTAGGAGTTCAGAATTATAGGAGCGTGGTATTTTGAGGCGAAATATGAATGCAACAAGGTTATAAAGAGCTGGTATAGTTATGTTTTTGCATAAAAGAATCTGTAATAGCATATTTCGGTATTTATTTTATAAAATAATGTTTTTACAAATTTTGCAAATTTTTCCAGTTTTTGATTTTTTTTCTTCATATTTTCACATAAAGTCTTAACACACAGAAAACATTTTGACACATATGTCATATACTATTTTTTGTGCACATTTTTGCTAAAATATTCTGAAAATTCTAAAAAAAAACTTTGGGAAATTACTTTAATAATATTGAAACACATATTCCAGAATATATGGAAAATACACCAGAATTTCTTTAAACAAATTTAAAAAAGTGAACTCTACCGATTTTCATGATTAAAAAAATATATATTTGACCCGAAGAAATTTATAAAAAAAATCAAATTTTGCGAAAATGTGCGTGAAATTGTAGAACATTTCCAGAAAATTCAATTTAAGTGTATACATTTTCGTGGTCTTTGAAGTATTCATATACAGTATGTCCCCGGATTGAGTTTACAAAGGAAACACTTTTTTTCTTTTATTTTACGCCAAAATTTCGAGGAATACGATGTTTTGCTTGTTCTGAAACCACAAATCTCTAATTAAAACTTCATTATTCTGACTCAGTGGAAAGAAAAGTTCATTTTTCTTTTGATTTTGGGCTTTCTCTGCTTTTTAAAACCCATCACATTGGCCGTTTTATTTTTTTGACGATGTCACTTTGACAAATGAGTTTACGCAAGTTAAATAACAAAAATGTTTGTGAAAAACATAATTTTAATAAACAGCAACTCAAAGAAACATCTTTAAGATAAAAAAGTCATTTTTAACAAGAACAATCATTATTCAATTAACCCCCCACCCAATTCTGCGCACAATTCTACTCTAAAACGAAGCTCTTTGAAACTTCTTTGAATTTCTTCGATGGACAACGATGCCACGGCGCCTCTTATTCGATTTTTCAATTCTTCGGCATTATTAGGTAGGTTATCCATATACACAATTTGCTTTAAACGTCCCCACAAATAAAAATACAAAATTGTTAAATCTGGACTTCTGGCAGGCCACAATACTGGACCATTTTTTCCAATCAACTGATCTCCAACTTTAAAATTTAACCAGTTAGTAACAATGCGAGAATAATGTGCAAGACAGCCATCCTGCTGAAAAAACATTGTACGTCTGTAATTAATTTCTAAAGTATGAAGCCCATCGCTAAGAAAATTTTCTAACATATCTAAATATGTGTGCTGATTAACGTTGTTATTTAAAAAGTATGGACCTATTATCCCGTGATAACCAACGGCACACCACACATTTACTTTCGTAAAATACTGGCGACCTTTTAAAATTCTGAAATGTGGATTATTATCGCTCCAATATCTTACATGCTTGGAGGCAACTGTCCCATTGGTAGAAAATGTTGCCTCGTCAGAAAACATTATTCTGCGGTAAAAGTTTCGGTCTCTAGATATGTGATCTCCCAGCCACAAACAAAAATATAATCGTTTTGCATTATCCCCAGGTTCCAATGTGTGATTAAATATCAGCTTGTATGGGTGAATTTTTTCGCTTTTAAAATTCTTTGAATGTGGGACTTACTCATGCCCAGTTGGAGTGACCGCCTCCTTAGTGAGGTTTTTGGTTGATCTTGCACACATTCCAACACCAAAAGAGTAGCAGCGTCGTCGTCATCGAATGGCTTCTTCTGTTTCTTTAAATTTTCAACAGATCCAGTTATTAAAAACTTTTTCAAGTTTTTGGGCCCCCATACGTGAAACTTGAATATTCGGAATTTCTCATTGAACTTTTCAATAACAGAACGATAACAGTGCTCACCGGTACCATAACATTGAATCAAATAAATTCTCTGCTCCAATGTCAACATTTTGTAAACTTTTATGACAGTAAGCTTTCACTGAGTTATCAAAACAAGGCGAGCCCGAAAATTTATAATTACTGAGTCCAAAATCAAGAGAAAAATGTCCCTTTATTTCTACTGAGTCAGAATAATGAAGTTTTAATTAGAGATTTGCTGGTTTCAGAACAAGCAAAAAATCTTATTCCTTTGAAGTTTTGGCGTAAAATAAAAAAATAAAAAGTTTTTCCTCTTGTAAACTCAATCCGGGGACATACTGTATACCCATATTCTAAAGAATTCTGCAGGTTTGCTACGAAATTTCATAAAAATGCCCAAATATTTCGCAAATATGTAGGCAATTTAGAAAATTTAAAAAAAACGAAAATTGTAGTCAATGTACCAAACAAGTGCTAAAAAAGTGTAGAAACGTTCAGAAATTTTCATAAATATTCGGAAATTAAACAAATATTTTAGAAAATTCCTAAAACTAATTACCGACATTTAATATGCTAAATATTGTAGAAAGTACAACAAAATGATGGTTAATTTTTTTATAACTTTTGTAGTAAAAAAGAAAATATATGTAAAACTATTAAGAAAATATTCTGAAAATTGTAGAAAATTCGAAGAATTTATTAATTAGAATTTAACGAAATTCGTTCAATAGTATTAAAAATTCCGTACATATTCGAAAATATACGGAAAAACAATACCAGGATTTCTTTAATGAAATTTTGAAAAATTCTGAATTCTTCCGAAAATGATTTACTTACCCTAATAGAGAATTTCTCGCTCTACAACTTCAGTTATGAGCACTTTTAACAAAAATCTAGTCGTTTGGTAGTCATTTACGAAACGAGAGCCAGATAAACGCATTGCGCGTTACGCCTCAGAATTCAACTCTTACTTCCGGCCTCTTTCTTGTGCGAACTATAGGTTTTGTGGCAAACCGAGTAATATAAATGTTGTTATAAACTTTGTTTCCATCAACTTTATCTGGTATAAACATTTTCAAGCGGTGCACCGTTTACGAGATAATTGCGAAAAATTACGCAAGTTCGCCGTTTGTTTTTTCTCCCTATATTAAGGGATGATCCCCCACCTAGGAAGGGGAAACTCGACGGATATATGTATGTACGGCCACGGAATCTAAGAATGACGCGTCCGTCCGTCGATTAGTCTGCTATCGTCTGGTCCCGCGGTAGTCTGGTTCGCACGGTAGACAAGGAGAGAAGACTGCTCAAACGGACGGACGCGTCAATCTTAGAGTGTAGTTAAGTTTTTATTAACTGCAAGTTGGAAGTGTCAGAATTATAAAAATTCGCAAATATGTCCGGAAATGTAGAAAATTTCTCAAAAATGTAACTAAAGAGTTTAAATTCCATGGTTTTCAAAGTTTTCATAAACATTCTGGAGAGTTCCATAGATTTGCTAGAAATCTAAAAATTAAAGAGATTATAAAAACCATGATGTAGTACAATAATCATTAGAATATAATCTTTAATATATTTTAACATAACACTGTTTTTTTCCATGTATATGTAACATTTTTTGATAATATGTAATACATGTATTACATATGTATTATCAAAAAATGTTTTTTTTTTGTTTGAGGATATTTGAGGGAATATTTCCAGCTTTTTTAGAGCATAATCCCTGCCCTAGTTATGACGAAGTTTGGAACAATTGTATTTTTTTAATCAAATTGCTCGGTCAGGTCCAGTTTAGATTTCACAATACCAACCGTTTTTTTTTTAAATTTGTATTCATTGGTATTTCCGCAATGAATTCATCCAACAGTCGGGGTTTATTTTGAAATGTAATAATACTGAAATACTGAATAATTCTACTGAAAATCTGTATATTTTCAGATGCATTTGTTTCGCATCTGATCAATCAATTAACACAACATGCATACTTAAATGCGTAATTCAATTGTCAACGAATGTGTAAAATAATGAAATATTGTACACACTTCAATCTGCTTTGCGCTACTAAATAATCTACAGTCTACTCTGACGTGGAGTTTTTATTTCCAGAGTCGTAAACTCAAGTTTCAAATTGCAACAAGTTACAGTTGTTTAATACATAAAATTTACATTTTATTTTATCAGGTGCGAAACAGTGCTTAAACTCACTTAATTGAGATCTACTAGCACGCCAATCAAGTTAATAATGTAACTTATACGCATTCTCCTTACGGGTTCATCCATAAAACTTCACTTGAGTATTGATCCCACCGCACATGTTTGCATTAAACAACGATACATGTATAGATTTCTTATATTTCTCGTTTGTATTCCCTTCAATTACATTCTTATGGTGCTCATACTATTTAAACAGTACAGTAAACAAAAAATATATATAATGAATGTTAATTTTAAAACATATTATTTGTGCAGTTGTTGCTAACAATGAATATAGATCTTTAGATTTCAAATTTTTCTGTAGTTTTTCACTAAATAAAATCAAATATACAGGGTGTATCAGCCAAATGGAATAAATTCAATAATAAATAAATGGGGGCGTGTTCGAAAAAACGCTCGGACACGTCGATTGTTATTTTTAGTTGCGCATTTTTTTCAACTTTTTATACAGGGTGTGTCATGTGACCGTGGCCAATACCAACTTTCTTATTTTAAATGCAACACCTGGTATATTATTCAATTTTTGGATTCTTCAGAAAATTCTAGACATATTTCATGTACAATGTCCTATACTTATCTTCAACTGTTTCGGAAAGCAAGATGGAGCACCGCCCCATTACCAAATCAATTTCCGGAACTACCTCAACCGAATATTTCCAAATCGGTGGATAGGGAGGCGAGGATCGATGGAATGGCCAGCACGATCCCCTGATCTGACGTCATTAGACTTCTTCTTATGGGGATATGTCAAAAGTATTGTATACAAAACTAAACCCCTCGACTTAGCTGACTTAAGAAGATGAATAATGCTTGCGATTAGATTGGTCACGCCTGAGATCTTGAGTAACGTTAGAAGAAATTTCTATTTAAGATTAGGATGTTGCCAAGACGTTCACGGCGAGCATTTTGAACATCTCCTCCATTGAAATTTATTGTTTTTTTTTGTTTTTTTACATTATCAAGAAATAAACAGTATTACTTATTAGTTTTTGAGTGTGTTGTAACGAATTTCTGTAATCAAATAATTTTCTTTTTTTAATGTTAATTTTGGCAATAAATCTGAAAACACTTAATATTTCCGAAACAGTTGAAGATAGGTATAGGACATTGTACATGAAATATGTCTAGAATTTTCTGAAGAATCCAAAAATTGAATAATATACCAGGTGTTGCATTTAAAATAAGAAAGTTGGTATTGGCCACGGTCACATGACGCACCCTGTATAAAAAGTTTTTGTTGAAAAAAATGCGCAACTAAAAATAACAATCGACGTGTCCGAGCGTTTTTTTGAACACGCCCCCATTTATTTATTATCGAATTTATTCCATTTGGCTGATACACAGTGTATGTTTAGCACCTTTTAATTAAATATATGAGGAAATATTGTAGATGAATATATCCATCGGATGATAATTCGTATTTTTTAACCTGGTAAGTACAACTTTCATACAGCAGAAATGCTCAAGATTTTCTTTACATGTTCAATTAGTATTTGATCTCCTTTATATCATAATTCTTTTGTTGGCTGATTTCTTTCGATGTTTCAATTAACATTCCTTGCTTACGTTGTTATAGTTTTATAATTTGTGATTTTTTCTTTTCTTTTCACTAATTTTGATTTTATTTGCTTTTTTATCAGAGCGGTAAAATTGATTATAAGGGTATTAGAATCAATGGTAGTACATATTATTTTTTATAAATTATTGAAAGGAATGATCAACATAGTCTTGCTTTATTTATCATAATCAGAAAATGAGCATATTAACCCAAATAAATATTTATTTATTGTAATTTTTGGGGCAAACGGTGTTCACTCTGACATAATCCGATCAAAATTACTTGATATCCCCATGAGCGTATGAAACCATTGCATTATTAATTATCGATTAAGATCTAATATTCCAGAAAATTTAAATACAAATTTTCATTCTTGATTGAATCCCCATTTCGTTCTTGGTATTATTGTTATTCTCATTCTTATTCCTGTCTTATTATTATTATTATTAATATTATATTATATATATGTTACCGGCAATCTGTATAATCCGGTATTCTATACAATACCTAGGCAATGTATAGAATACCTAAAACGTGTAGGTAATGTATGAAATAAAATTTATTTCATACTTTGCCTAGGTATTCTATACAATACCGAATGCGCAGCCGGCAATGTGTGTAACCTAACCTAACCTAACCTACTTATTAATTTTCAGAATTGTATTGTTTCTTAAGTTTTTTATACTTATTACGTACCTGAGTACTTGTAAGCAAATTACATTATGTTACTTAGGAGCACCCCAATTGTTCATTTTAATAAAGTTGATTTTAAGTAGTAGAACATGTTTTATTTGCCCGTCATTTTATAGGTAGGCCGGTTAACTTGATAAATATAGACCAAAATCTATTTATTCTACAATGCCGGTAGACCAGCAGGTACTCTATACAATCCCTAGGAATTGTATACATTACCTAGGTAAAGTATGTAATGGACAATAATATTCATAATATTTCATACATTGCCTGGACGCTCCAGGTATTCTATACATTGCCTAGGTATTGTATAGATTGCCTGAATTATACAGATTGCCGGTAACACATATATATATATATATATAATCGATCTTTATTGGGCTATCGACCCCATGTGGGGTCTTTCCGCCTCTCTTTCCGCCTATAATATTATATTATATTATTATAATATCGCTGATGTATCATAATTTTTGTTATTCTGTATGTAATTAATCATGATGAATAAAATATCTATCTATTATTAGGGCTGAAGGAAAGGAAATAATAAAATTGTACATCGTAATATTTAAATGGAGGTTCAAAAGTTACGGATAAAATCAGTAAAATCATTCAGAAACATATTTCTAAAAATGCAAGTCAATTTTTAGAATTTATTATTCTTATTTTTATATTGTCATTTAGAGATATAATTTCAGACCCCTTTCTTCTGTATACAACGGTAAATATTTTCTTACCTTACACGAGATAAATTTAGTTCAAATAGCAATTGAACATTGATTGGGAACTTTTGAGAAAATCTGAAATGGGGCCGACTAAAGGAAGTTTGGGAACCACTGCTCACACGTAGAAGCACATATAACATAAAATTGAATACTCTTCGGGATATTTAATGTAATTTTGATTTATAAGTATATTTCCAACGTATCTGGTAAATAATAACGTTGTTATGTCATAATCGTGCTACCGGTATTCATGCCATTATTCAAATTTATTACCAGCTGTATTTGCATATCCTTTCAATTTTGTTTATGATAATAGAGAGTGGAATAAATTAAGCCACTTCGTCTGAATGTGTATGCACGCAATGCAATTGCATGATAGCTTAGTAATTCCTGTATATACAACTGATTGAGTTATTGACATATCAAAAATTCATTAGTTTACAATGATGCCGCATAATACGCCATTTGTGTTTAGTATAGTTAAGCTGATTTATTTGTTGCTATTCTTGGTAATCGGTTTGTTGATAATAAGAAACGGTTTTAAGAATTTCATTGTACATTCGGTGTACCATCGTTCCTAATCTTCAAGCGATGCCCTAATCATTGTGACTGCAGATTGACGTGTGCTTCCATACCGTCATCAAATATCGTTGTAATCTGATTGGAAGGGTTTGTATTCTGGCAGCATCGTATGTCGGATATTCCCGTAATTTTCTGCACTCTGAGGGCGGACGTGATATCGCGCTAGCATTGATTTTTACAAAATCTCTGGAGCAAGGAATGCGGCCCTTAATGCCAACAGCCACTATTACCAAACTCTGATAACTGGCCCCTTTCTGCACCAATTGGTTCGTTTGAAATTTAAATCCTGCGAACATTAGGATAAGACACAGCCAAGGTCAAGTGACACACTCGATTGTCTCACTGCGGAAGCAAGCCTAGACTCGTTTTTCCCCCAGTCTGGTTACAGTTAGCCCGAAGCTGGTTGGTTACTGAGCCACTTTTGTTCACCGGAAATTGCATTTACTTCATCAAAATTATTGCCGCCTACAATGTTTGGAATCATTTAATCTGTTTGATTTCATTAATGAAACATCGCAGCAAATTTCTTTATGAGTTAATCGCGGCAAAATCGGCATAAGCTTAATGACTTCACTGCAACATCTTAACCACTGCTACGGTGAAATAATTACACAGAGCCACTGTGGCGGAAGTTAAATGATCCAAACCCTTCTGGATCCAAGCTAATACTTACTACTTCAAATTGATAAACATTAAATAAATGCGACAACTTGATCTAGAGTCAACCAGGCTTATAGATTTCAGAAGGTTTCTGTATCAAATTGTCCAAAAATCCTGGCTGATGTCTTAGTTCTAACGAATCCGACGTTTTAGATATAAGGCATTTATTTCAAACAAATAAAATATCAAACTAAAATAATGCGGCTTAATTGGAAAAACTTTCACAACAAAATTCATTCTTTTTAAAAAGTAATTTGTATTTTAGATATGTGCGATAGTTGACACAAAAATGATGTAAAGTTCCAGTGTGCTATCTGTATCTTAATTTTTGGGTTGGATGGATTCGAGGCATTTTTCAACATTTTCAAGTAACTTTCCTAGCAGAAATCGGCCTAAAATCAGAAAATGGAGGCTAAATTTGACTTCTACGCATCAAATACAAAAATTACAGATCAAAAATCCGCTTCGAAATTACTATAAAAAACATCACAATTTCTTTTAAAAATAGAGTGCATCGATTTTCCTTTAATGGACACTTTCATAACACAATTCATTTCAGATGATAAATGTGTTGAAACAAGAGCTTCACAATGTAAAAAAAATAGAGTGGTAATTAGTATTATTTTCCGGTCGTATTGAAAGCGTACAAAACATATCTTCTGTAATAGCATGTTTTGTATCTTATCCTCAGAATGCTATAAACTGGGCTTAGGTAGAAATCTGTGGATTTGTCCATTCTTAATATTTTCAAGAATTTGTGTTGGATGTCACATGTCACTTGTTCTTCTTTGGATAGTATTACGAGGGCTGTTTGACGGAAGAGTGACTTTTCAAAGGTTGGTAACACTTTCGTTATAATGATTATGTTGCTAGCTCCTGAGGTCTTTCGGAGGTCTACTGTCAAAATTTGGCACCAATCTGACAGATAGATTATGTTTTATACTTATTTGAAGGAAACTGTTGTTGTTTTGTAAATATGTAAAAAAAAAAAATTCGAGTGTTGATTAAACATTATTTTCTACGTGAAAAAACAATTAAAGAAACCGAGGAAAAGTTACGTAAATATTATCCAGAATCTGCTCCGTCCCATGGAATGATTTGTAAGTGGTTTCTGCTTTTAAAAGTGGCCATATGAGCACGGTTGATGCAGATCGTCCGAAACCATCATTTACTGTGACTACTCCAGAAATGGTTAATAAACTCTATGGCCTTGTAATTGGCAATCGTCGAATAAAAGTTTGTGAGATAGCTAATGAAGTAAACATCTCAACCGAACGGGTATACAATATTTTGCATGAACATTTCAATAAGAAAAAGCTATCCGCGAGATGGTTGCCGCGTTTGCTTAATGGTGATCAAATGCGCGCTCGCATTAAGAATTCATAAGAATGTTTGGCCGTTTTCAACGTAACTCAAAGGATTTTTTTCGTCGATATGTCGCAGTAGATGAAACTTGGATACATCATTATACTCCAGAAACAAGAATACAGTCTAAATACTGGATTTCTCCATGCGAATATGCTCCCAAAAAGGCAAACACACTTTTTTCGACCAATAAGGTCATGGCCACAGTTTTTTGGGATTCTAAAGGTGTAATCTTTATTAATTGTTTACAAAAAGGAAAAACCATAACTGGCCAGTATTATGCTGATTATGCAGACATGTATTGATGCCGAACTTGAAAAACAACGACCGCATTTGATGAAGAAAAAAAGTGTTGTTCCATCACGATAATGCGCCCTCTCATTCGTCTGCAATTGCTACAACTAAATTGACTGAATTGCATTACGAATTACTGCTTTATCCGCCATATTCGCCAGATCTGGCTCCCAGTGATTTCTTCTTATTTCCAAATTTAAAAAAATGGCTGTGTGGAAAAAGATTTCAGGCAAATGAAGAGGAGATAACCGCCACAAATGCATATTTTGAAGACTTTCCAAAAGATTACTTTTTGGAAGGTTTAAAAAAATTGTAAACTCGCCGGGCTAAGTGTGTACACTTGAAAGGGTTATGTTATGTTGACAAATAAAATATATTTTGAACAGAAAAATAACGTTTTCATTAAAAAGTCACTCTTCCGTCAAACAGCCCTCGTATTGTTTTTTATTTTTCTGCCTATTTTCACTAACCATTATTTACATCATTGGTTGGTAAAATCAGATCCTCATCAATTATATGTGGCTTATTGGTTTTTAAAACGCATACTTTTGCTATTGAAATGAAGTGGTTTAATGTCTTCATACTTTCTTTTGACTTCTGTACAAACAACAAATTTTTGTTAATTGGAATTAACGGTAAAAACACATTTAACATAATCATCTATTTTTATTTTTATTCTGTCACTTCCAGATGCAGATGGTTCTAATGATGTTTTTAAAAATACATCCATATTTAACGAAATAACCAGTATAGCTAATAATTTATCGTTAAATATTCGATAATACAATCCGTGGTCAACAGTACAACAATAAAATGGAACTGATGCCTCATCTCCAACTAATGTTTTGCCCAAGGAAGGTCCCGCTCTAAAACTTGAGAACCACTGGTTTACCCCAGGGTCCCGAAATTTTTTGCAGAAGGGCTTTAGCGATGTCAAGGAATACATCTGAGCAATATTACCTTGCTTCGAAGTCTTCATTGATTTTTCTCACTATTTTATGGATTTGTTCTATGGTGCCATGTTGCTGGCGGAATCAGAATTGATGTTACGGGATTAAGTTTCTGCTTATTAGGATTGGTGTTAAAAGCTTAAGTAGAAGTTTTTCCAAAACTGTTGATAGTGTAGGTAGCAAACTTAATGACGTGTACTCTTGTACTATTTTTGCAGTGATTAGTTCGTATCTTGGTGATTTTTTTTATGTTGAGGGGTGGGGTTTAATGGTTTACCACTGGTTTACCCCAGGGTCCCGAAAATTTTTGCAGAAGGGCTTTAGCGATGTCAAGGAATACATCTGAGCAATATTACCTTGCTTCGAAGTCTTCATTGATTTTTCTCACTATTTTATGGATTTGTTCTATGGTGCCATGTTGCTGGCGGAATCAGAATTGATGTTACGGGATTAAGTTTCTGCTTATTAGGATTGGTGTTAAAAGCTTAAGTAGAAGTTTTTCCAAAACTGTTGATAGTGTAGGTAGCAAACTTAATGACGTGTACTCTTGTACTATTTTTGCAGTGATTAGTTCGTATCTTGGTGATTTTTTTTTATGTTGAGGGGTGGGGTTTAATGGTTTGTGCTACTTCCTTGATGCTAAAGTTTTTGATTGAGAGCTCCATCTGATAGGGATCTTCAAGTAGTTCTATTATATCGTTACCTTCTTCTGTGAATAGTTGTGATGGTAGTGGTTAAAATACCTTTTCAAAGTATTCGGCAAAAGCATTTTCCTTGTTTTCCCTAGTCCATTTGCCGTTTGACTGTCTAATTGGTGGAATTGGTTGTATCGGTCGTGTTATCTTCCTAATTACTTTCCAACGCAAGTAGACGGATGCTTCGGTTGGATATAGACTCGCTAGATACTCTTGTATTGCACTTTTTTTTCGCCATTTAATAGTTCCTTGAGATTTTTTGTCGCCTTGTTGAATTTAGCTTTATCTTGAAGATATCTTGCCCTTTGCCATTCTTTGTTCACTTGCCGTTTTTCTTGTATTTTTATTTCGACATTGGTAGAACATTGATTTTTTTTTCGGATATATCTTCTATTGGTGTATTTTCCCATGCTTCGGTATTATTTGGTTAATTTTACCTATCTCAGTTTCTAACTTTATTTCTGATTTAAGTGACACGGTAAGGTTTATTTTTTTATTTAGTTTCCTTCTAAAGCAGATCCAATCTGTTTCTTTTGTTATGCAGTGATGTGGGTATTTGTTTTCTTATGATTTGTGGGTTAACGGTGGCAATAATTGGTGAATGATCTGAGGAGAGTTCTAGACATGATGAATAGACATGAATTTTGATTTATGCCTTCAACTATACAGAAATCGCCAGGTCGGGGATTTTTGTGGGGTCAGATGCCCAATAAGTTGGTTCTCCTGTTGATAGTGGTTACAGATTGCCCTTTTGCAAGGCCAAGTACAATTGACGACCCTTGGGTGTAAGAGTGTTTGATCTAGTTCCCCACCATGGATGCATGGCGTATAGTCGCCACCAGCAATAAATCTTTTACCTAGTGTTTTAAACAAATCTGTGTAATGCTCCTGCTTGATTGCCTAGCCAGTCAGTGACTGCAATTGTTGTGGCTTGTAGGTAGTCTTTTACTGTTTCATCATTGTCATAGTGTTTTATCGCGGTTTTAATTATAATAGCAGTACCTGTATGAGTCTTTCTGTCTGGGTGTGCTGTAGATTGTATATCCAGGTATGTGCGTTTCGGACATCAGGATTATATCTACATTTTCGTTTATTAAGAAGGCTTTAAGTTCTTGTACCCTTGGCGCAACGCCATTTGCATTCCAGACTATAATTTTGAGGATAGTCATTACGGCATCTTTGCGATCATGGCTGTAAGAAGATTCATCATGGTATCCATTCTTCCCATTAGTTGTACCATCATGTCTTCTAGTTTGTTTGTCTGTTCTTTGGCTGTGGATGAAGATTCGAGTTGTGCTAGTTTTCTGTTGTCATTTGAGCGTATGTGGTATTTGGTTGCATGAGGGCAGATGTTGTCGAGTTTATTTTAGTTCTTAGTGTAGGAAATAGTTTGTGTTGCAGCGCTTTCCGAACAGTACAGCCCTTATAGCTAGCGGGATGGTTTCCTGCCCAGTTGTAGCACTTTACCTTATCATCTTCCCCTTTAGCTATACTGTCCAGCAGATCTTGGAGTGGGCGTATATTCTGCACACCGCTTATAAAAATAGGCGGAGATTTGATAGCTTTCTTTTCTGGTTCTTTAGCATTGACGTGGGTTTCTTCTTCTGCTGCGAGGCAGTCGTATCTGTTTGTTGTTTTAGGTACCCTTAACTAGTAGTACCTTTTGTTTAACTATGTTTTAACAGTGTGTATTGGTTTCTATTTATTTTGTTTGTTTTATTTTTTCGGATGATGTGGGGCTTCGAAGCTGTCTCTTCTTTGTGCGTACCTGTGTCCAAGGATCCTCATCCACTTTATTGGCGGGGTTTTCCCTATTTGGTTTAATGCGGGTTTCAAGTAATTGGGACCCGGGGTCATGTTAGAAATGGCCCTTTGTGAAATATCTGTTGGGTGTGAGTTGAGGTTATGTTGCTTAGTTTACATTCGCGGCAGACGCAGGTGACTTATTTTGCTTATGCTTTTTCAGGGGGGGGGGGGGGGGTAGTGTAGTGGTGTACATGTCATGTTATATTGTGGCAGCATGCTTTGAGCAGTTGCCATAGTAAAAATATATTGATTGATCAATGGAAATTTATATTTACAACATTTTTATGTACACCAAAATGTAACTTATTTATACTTTCAATATACAATTACATACAATTAATATGAATTAATAAAATTCCAATCCAATGTAAAATTCATGTAACTGTAATATTTTAATAATAATAAATATAATAATACTATCAGTGTTAATTATTGTTAATAAATAAAAAAATAAAGAAATTGCAAAAGAGTCAATAAAGCAATATTGGACAAAATTAGTTTTAGACAAATGTAGTAGAAAATTACAATAAATAGTGCCTACTGAAGTAATGTAGATATAAATCATTTGAGGATTAAGTTAATAATTATTAGATAGATAGAATTTATTTCTAAAAAGTTTGAACATACAAATTTGTTACAAATTGGGTTCGAACGAGAAAGAAACACGTCACAAAACAAATGTACAAGTACATACAAATTGCACTACACTAAATATTCACTAATGCTATATAGTTCCTTGGCACATAGGAAACTATGTAGCTGCTTCTTAAATAAAATTATGTTTCTTATACCTTTTATATCACCTGGCAATCGATTATAGAATAATATGCTGCTGTAATGCAGCCCTTTTTCAGTTAGGGTTAGACGGTGTTTTGGAATATTGTAATTCGATTTGTTTCTTGTATCATATTTATGATCTATTTCATTACCAGTGAATAAATGTTTGTTTTTAAATAAGAATAAAATACACTCATACACATATATTCCGTACAATGTGAGTAAATTATTTTGTTTGAATGTACCTCTACAGGATGATCCAAATTTTAGATTATACATTCTTCGTATGACTCTTTTCTGTATTATAAATAATCGTCTGCATTCTGTACTGTGTCCCCAGCAACGTATCCCAAACCGAACATTTGATATGAATATGTTGAAATACATAATTTTGAGTGATGAAAAGTCCAACAAATCCTTAATTCTATTCATAGCATAGCATATTCCGCTTAATTTGGTAGATAACATTTCAATATGTTCGTCGAAACTGAGAAGTTCATCAAGCTTGATTCCTAAAAGTCTAACGGCTTTATCAGTGAAATACCGATCACTATTGATTTCTATATATTCAGGCGTCGGAATAGCAGTGTTACTTTTAAAAATGATACATTTAGTTTTGTTTTTATTTAACATAAGTTTGTTGGATGTGAACCAATTATTTATTTTGCTGAGATATATATTACAGTCAGTTGTAATATCTTGATAATTTGAGCCACTGATAATGACAGACGTATCATCAGCATATGTTATTATCTGATGATCTGAACCGGCAATACTGTAAATTATGTCATTTGTGTAAATTATAAATAGTAAAGGGCCCAAAATGCTTCCCTGTGGAACACCTTTCTCCAAAACACAGGGATTTGACAGATGTTCGACGCCATTTATATTTATTTTGACAACCTGAGAGCGGTTTGCTAAGTACGATTGAAACCATGCGTTGGATATCCCTCGCACACTCCACACACTAGTTTCTTAGATTCAAGACTAGCTAAAATTGTGTTTATGCATTCATAAAGTGCCGTGTCTACTGATTTACCCGGCAGAAAACCGTGCTGATTTACATTAAAAAGTCCATTTGAAATGAAAAAATTTGATAGTCTCTTTGATACCAGCTGTTCAACGATTTTAGAAAAAGACGTCAAAACGCTTATTGGTCTATAGTTGTCCAGTTGATTAATGTCACCCTTTTTATGCAAAGGAGTGACAAGTGCAGTTTTGAATAACTCGGGGAAAACCCCTGAACTAAAAGATTTGTTAATAATGAACACCAATGGAGGGATCAAATAATCAGAGTTATCCAAAATTACTTGCATAGGTACGCCGTCAATTCCACGACTATGTTTATTTTTTATTTCACAGATAGCATTAAATATTTCAGAATCACTAACTGGGAACAGAAAAAATGATGTTCTATTTTCCGGAAACACAAGGTCTTGACTAAGATCATTAAAATTTGTGTGTTGTAAATTCAATGTTTTTGCCATGTTAATAAAGAAATTATTGAAATCATTTGCCAAGTCCGTTACATTGTTAGCAGCGGGATATTTGTTGCCCACAGATTTACCACGTTCACAATTGATTATGCTCCACATTTCTTTAGATTTGTCTTTTGCCAGACGAATTCGGTTTGCATAGTAATTTTGTTTGTTCAAAATTAGAGTTTCTTTATAAATGTTTTGATACGTTTTAAATTCTTCTTTAAAACTGGCATCGACAGATGATAGCATATGTAGTGTGGAAACAATATTTTTTAATTGAATTGACTCTGGAGTAATTTGTATATTCCTACGCAGGTTATTATTTAGAACCCGTTTAGTCATTTTGGGAAAATGTGAATTGAAATGATAGGTAAATGTATTTAAAAATCGACCACAATTCACGTTCACGTCATCCGATGTGTAAACACTGTGCCAAGACTCCAGTGATATGCAGGATTTAAATTCTGCCATATTGGTGTTTGTAAAAGACCGAGATGTGACATAATGTTGCTTGACTGAGATTTCTTCAGTAATAAAATCAAACACAATCGAACAGTGGTCTGAAAAACCTTGATATACTACATATGTTTTACAATAAGAGGAGTTAAATAAACTGTCGCTAATATAATGTTATCAATACAAGTTCCACCATTGATTGTCACTCTAGTGGGTTCATTTACCATTAAATGCGAACCATAAGAGTTGATCATGTCACAAAATCGAGATGAAATAGGGTTTTTAGATAGAATATTTACATTAAAGTCGCCAGTGATTATAAACATGGATTTGCAAGTGTTCAAATTATTTAACATAGTGTCGAATTTGGTGAGGAATAAGTTAATATCACTAGCTGGTGATCTATAAATACAGATAATGATATATTTAACAAGGGACATTTTTATCCATATTGCACTCATTTCAAATACTTGATGTTCCGCCAACTTAAAGTCAATAATTCCATAATTGGTTAATGAGTCACGAAGATATATTGCTGACCCTCCATGTTGCCGTGGCGGTCGACAGAAACTATCCACAAGAGAATAATTTTCCAAGTTTGAGGCCGTTAATTCGACATCCGTCAGCCAATGTTCTGTGATGCAAACAATTTTACTATCCAATTCTTGTATAGCCAACGCAAGTTCGTTGATACTTGATGATAAACACTGCACATTGTGATAGAAAATTATATTTAAAGTTTTGCTTATAGATGTTTGTTTAGCCGTTGCATGCCCTTGTGACATTACGTGGGTAGTTTTTTGTGTTGAATATGTGGAAAAAAAACTATTTATGCAAGTATGGCATGGCCATATTTCAGGATTTTGAATTTCTTTCAGATTTTCTATGGGTAAAGATACCTTGAAAGATGAATATTCATTGGGGTGTTTAGACTCCATCTTTAAACACTTTACGTTTTTAAATTTTTTTGATTTTAAATACTCAACCACATCATTTTCTGTAAGACTAGGTTCCAGTCTGTAGACATGGATGTGCGCATATCTAATGGCGCCTTTTATACTCAAATCACTAGAAGTGATATGACATTAGACATTCGTTTCCTTCGTGGTTGTTGCCAATTTTCAGATTCTCGGTTGTTGACAGAATTGTCCGTCAGATCGCTCGCGTTGTTGATATGCGGCACTTGTGACGAGATAATGTGTTGGCTTGGTACGATCTCGGTGCCTGTGCTCTCGCTTTTTGTAGAGCGGGTATTAGAATGTGTTTTTTGTGAATTTTCAGCCGAGTGTATATTAATCTTGGGATCAGCTAGTGTTCCGGCATATGTTTTCGCTTCCTTATAACTGGTCTTAACTCTTTCCTTTGTATTAAACTTGGGGGATGCCATCATTTTAATTAATTCGACATTAGATTCTCTTAAAAATTTTACTTCTTCTTCAACCTTATCTAGTTTGCTTCGGATATCGGATGTCGCTGTGATAACGGCGGCATGGATTACTTGTTGAAATTCATCACTTTTTAAGAAGTTTACAATCACTTCACCACTTGTTGATAACGATCGAGTGCCTGGAGGCATCTTTACAATGTTAAAATAATGTAATTGCACTAATAATTACGTTTATTTACGCTTTGCCTTCTATAAAGCACGAGGCCACAAAATGATGTCCGCACGAGCGGACGAGCGGACGCGAACTCCAAATTATTATTAAGTTGAGATTTATTATGGGTTTATCTGGGAAATATGAGACGGTCAGAAAGTATAAATAGTTGAACTAAGCTCACATTAGATTTCTGAAATTTATCAAAATCCAAAATATATGATAATATTTGTAGCGTTTGGTGTTGTTAAAGAAATGTGGAGTCCTGTCTTGCTTACTCTACAGGTTAAAAGTTGCAGTATTAATTATTATTAAAGTTGAGAATATGCGGGAATGTTGGCAAATATGCAGTGCATTATCAACGCGTTGTTAATGGATGGAACGGAAAATGTTCGCACAAGAGAGACTTTGATGCAAATTCTGCAGCGAGCTGGACACGTGATGTGTAATAGACACGTGATAGCTCGAGGATCAGTTTGTAGAATTAATTACTAACGAATACGTGAAAATAATGTTTGAACCCGGATTTCCGACTTAATTAATATACTGCGTACTTACTGGTGGAAGTATCGTGCATTCGTTCATATTGTCTTGTTCATTATAAATTCGGCTTCCATATCAATTAAATAGCGGCGCTGAATTATGAATGGAATATTAATAAATTCGCGAATGTGCCACATTAAGCAATATGGTAAATAACGTGCGCCGTCCTAATTGCTCTAATTAACCACCTGATCAACTCTGTTTACGGATGTAATAACGGCCGAAAACCAAACGCTAGTCCCAATCACGTACTCACGAATCTGCGACCTTTGAATCAAATTACGTCCTAATTAATATGTAATAACAGCCCCTTAATGATTTCATTAGCGCCCACAGCTGCAGCTGACTTCTATCTCGGATTTCAATTCACGTAGCTAACGAAATTTAAAAACGAGCTCGCCAGGTGATCCCAATTAATTTATGAAACCTCACGCCGCACAGTTACTGCACAATAAATGCACATGAGACACTATCGATTTTGAAGTGGGCAGATGTACTTGCTTGCATAATAGGAAATTATTACGGCGCTAAACTTCGCTGTACCAAAGATTAAACAAACTATATCTATAGCACCGTGTTGATTAAATCAATGAGCGTTATTAAAAAAAATATATTTATTTAAAATGGCTATGTACGTTCAAAATATTCCATTAGCATTGTTCATTCAATAATAAAAATAACAATAACTATATTTATTTTAGGGGGGCGGGGGGGTCATGGATTTGGATGGGTCTCTACCCAGTTGCTGGGTAATATATGGAAACTTGTTTGCTCAGATGCAAGCATGGGCATCATTGTTTAATTTCTTAAATCAGTGGTTCCCAAACTATTTCGACTCGCGGCATTATTTTTTAACTAAGGTTTTCCCATGCCGCCCTTCACTTTCCACTTTTTCGCAAATTTCTATGAAATATTTAATTATTAATTTTGTGAGAAGTATTATTTGTGACGAAATATGTAATAATTTTCAACTCAAATTTCGCAGGTTCCATTAATGTTTGTAATTTGTGAAAATTTATGAAGTATGGGTGGTAGTGTTACTTGGAGCCCACGATAATAAATACAATACTTAGACTGTAATTAGATCTTGTTTCGATTAGTTCAGGTCTTGAAAGTGGGAACGTGAGTAGACTGGCCTTGATTCGGGGGAATCACCGGGAATCAACAATACTCGGGAGAAGCACAGTGGGAATTATACGTAGGAAAATAGTGGGAATAATTGAGTATAAAGGCGAACGTTTTCAAAGCGAATCCGAAAGCGATCCAGTGCGACAAATCTAATGTCTCGTTATCATCACAAGTTAAAGTAAAATGAGTATTATTCGAGTTATTTTGAATAAAGTTAAATAAAAGTTACATTTCTAAATGAGTGATTACCAAATATATTACTACGAATAAGTACATTTTACGAACTACTCGGAGACGCTTTAATGCGCACTAGTGGGACAGATAAAATGTACTTAATTATATTTGACTACAACTAAGAAAGTTTTATTAAATACTCGGAGACGTTTTAATGCGCACTAGTGGAAAAGGTAAAAGGATCTAATTAAAAATTTACATCGTCAAATAAGTACATTTTATTAAATAGACGCTTTAATGCGCACTAGTGGGAAATATGAAATGAACTTAATAGTACCTATTTTTCTACGAATACGATCATTTTATTAAATATTTGGAGACGCTTTAATGCACACTAGTGGAAAGGATAAAATGATCTTAGGTATCATCAATTAAATGAATGAATGATTGATATGTCATGAACATCAATAAATAACGAAACATATCAAGAATTATATCTTCAGGGAATAAGTGTGAAATATTAAAAGAACAATTTCGATAACATCTTAGCAATCAAGGTAGAAAACATGACAATGAATCGTGGATAATTAAGTATAAATTAACTAATTTAGATTAAATTCAGGTCAGATCAGATGAATGTTAAAATGGTAGAAAATTCAGAAAGGGCAATGAGTACAAATTTGATGTAATTAAATTAAATTAGATTAAATGATAAAGTGACTTTGCAAAATAGACAGGTTAATTTTTTCTATTCGAGTTTATTCGACTTGATTATAAACTTTTGCAATATTCTGCGGCGCAGAATAGTCCGGGAAGACAGTTTGGGAACCACTATCTTAAATCCTTAAAATGAGTTCTAGGAGAAGCTTTTTCTCTTGTTTCATTGAATTCAATACCTACGTTCTACCTATCAAAATATATTGAGGGTCGCGTACGTTTTGAGAGAATCTTAAATGGGTTGCGACTAGAAAAAGCTTGGGAACCACTGAAATAGACTGTTTTCCAAACAAATTATAGTTAGTTAGTTATTTCTAACGCATTCTGATGACAACGGACGGAAACTTGGAAAACATAAGACGCCGTGGAAAATAATTACTCTATAGCAAATCGCTTTTCCGATAAAGATGATAAAAAACTTGTAACCATCAGTCGATTATTAAAAATCTATTTAAACCATTCACTTGCCGACTGAAATTGAATATATCGCTTTGAAGCTGAAATTACTGGCCCATTATTAGAAACTTTTGTTCTTACATACAAAACTCTTTATTCACTCATTATTACTTTCACAACCATCGATGTTATTAAAAGTATTTAATTACTCTTTAATGCACGTTTTTAATGGTGATATATAGTGTAAATAATAATAAATTCACACAAAGGAATAGATAGCTAAATTCTGTACAGTGGATATGCGTACATTTCCTTGCAGAATTGCTTTGTGACTAAGCAAAACGCGGCTTTACGGCGTATTGCAAATATACATATTGGAATGCTGATACTTGAACAAAGCTTCTACCTGAAGGCAACTGAAAAAAAACACAATTTCCGCTGCATTTTACTAAAATCGGTGTAGGAAGGCATCTAATGCTAGGAAATGTATGTGCACCAATTCGCAATATACTTGGAAGCAATCACTTTTGAACCAAATTTCACAATAATCATTAAAAATATATACCGGGAGAGTTTTTTTCAATGTTTACTATGGGGACCTGGGAAACTCGCGGAAATAGAGGGACGATTAAATGGGGAAAGAATTGCAGTTTAACGAGCTCAAATTAATGAGTTTTTTGTTTTTAGTTTTTTTTTTTTTGTAAACAATGCATGGTTTACTAGATATCGCGAAAAAATATATTGTTTGTTTGTCATTTTGTTCGGTGCCTATGGATCTGTTATTATTGACTTTAGAAAAAAAATATGTACAGGAACAAGTTGTAGGTCATGTGCTTAATAATAATAATAATATACTAATATCAAGTGGTATATCATTGGAATCGTTGAAAAATGGCATTTTTTATAAAGTCATGGCCGACAATGGTTTCCATTAGAAATAACCCAACTTTGTGTCATAACTCAAAAGTTATAGCTTAAATAAAATAATCGGTTAGATCGTATTATTGAGCACATAATTACCTACAACTTTTTCCTGTACACATTTTTTCTAAAGTCAAAAATAACTCAATGTATAATGATGAAGATCTGATTTTACCAGCAGTTGTTCAAATGCTGTAAATAATAAATAATAATAAGAGCAAGTAACATGGCAGAAGATAGTCGTACACAAATTCTTGAAAATATTAAGAATGGACTAATCCACAGCTATTTCTACCTGTACCCACTTTATAGCATTCGGAAGATAAGATCCGAAACATGGTATTACAGAAAATATATTACTACGCCACTAGAGACCAATACGACCAGAAAATAATGCCAAATGAATTATATTATGAAAGTGTCCATTAAAGGAAATTCGATGCATTACATTTTTAGAAAAAAATGTGATTACATGGATCATACGTGCATATCTTTTATCACACATGAGTCACATGACTTTCGAGGTGTAACGTCTTCAAAAGACTTTTCCAGTTAAAAGCAGAACTTTGGATGGACCTGCAAGGGGAGAAATCGGAATATGAGAACATATTTTGCAATTATATTTTGTATTTGGCTTCTTAGGCTGGGTTTGCTTGCTGATAATTTATGTAAAGTAATTAATATAAATAACATGTTATACAGTAGTTTATGTAATATAATTTAATAAAACTTTTTTCTTTTATTATTTCACATAGGAGTTAAATTTAGGCTTCATTTTCTGCTTTTGCCAATTTCTGCTAGGATTATTACTTGTAAATGTTAAAAAAATCGTCAAATCCATACATCTCAAAAATTTAAAGAGATAGATGGCATCATTGGACTCGGTATGCTTCAATATACACTCGATTTCACTGGTAAACTCGAACTGAAATTTTCACCAACTTTTCTCAAACTGTCATTTCTGTGTCAACCCAAGCAGGACTTTTTATAAATAATGATTTTTATTGCAAAATTTGAATATTTTTCAAAAATTATAGAATAAATATAATTCCATTCCCTGTCAGGAGCGTGTGCGGTTAGCCAGAACAAGCCGCTGCTTCTCAGAGATAATGTTAAATTTCGATAACCTGACAATTATTCTGAGAGGTAAACTTTACGCAATCGACAATTCTTATATGTTACAATTTTCTTGAATAAGGCTGCATACATATGTATTCCTGCATGTGTTATTCAACGCGAGTTATTATTTATTATATGTAAAACATGTTTTAATAAACCATTGGAGCTATCAATAAAAACAAGGTGCACTTAAATTCGCATGGAAAATGTAAATATCCCGCCTGTGTTTTATAAATTTCATTAGCGAAGTGCAGGTATTCTAGAGGAATTTGATGTGTAAACAACTGTACTACGTATATATTATATCAAGAAATGAGATTCACAACTATTCTATAATGGGAATCGTAAAATTTTAAAAATGCATTTATGATACATTCTAAAATTAAGAAGCTAGGCTTTTGATTAAAAATAATATAGATATCAAATATAAATGCTGACACACACAGAGCGGTTTTCACGACGATCGTACTGTCTCACTATAATACGTTAACTCTCTGACATTATTGTGATGCTTCTTAATAGTTACAGGTAGAAGGAAGTATTTAAAATGTTCCTCGAAGATATATTCTACAAGTCTAAACATATTTTTATACATACAGGATGTGTGTAATTTGAGATAGTAATCCAGTTAGTTTAAATGAAACACCTATGAGGTGTGACATGCCACACATGTGCAATAATTTTCTCGTTCCATTGATGCCAAAACATTTTCTGCAGGTTTAACTGGCGAGTAGGAATTTAAAAAAATATGTTAAAAACAATGTTAAATCCCATTTTCAATTGGAATTTTTAAATTCAATGAACGTGTGTGTGAAGCTGGCGTCGCACTTCGCGGAAACTCAAAATCTATTAAGAGTTCTCGCTTCCTTTTGAAGAGTTCTAGAGTTCCTTATAGTTTAAATTAAGAGTTCCGACCGTTTAGGCCGGAAAATTTAATATAAAAAAAGTGAGACGCTAACTTCACGCAGCGTCTCACTTTCAAAGAAACGAGTTCTTAGACACATATCTTATAGGATTTTGCAATAGGAAAAGTTCTATAACAGTTTTGTAAAGAGTTCTGCAATAGAAATTCAAAACAAAGCAATTTTAATAACAAAGAGTGATGACGCGCCATAGTAAGAAGACCGGAACTCTTCGGATTATGATTGTTTATGTAAAATACTACAAGAAAACGCAAATAGGTTTGTCAGAACTCCTCGTTATCAGACAGCGTCTCATACGTTTCCATCTTGCAAAATTGTTTTTCGACGGAATTTATTTATTTAAACATTCCACGGTATTGTCACCGCCCGGAACTCTTCGGATTATAATTGTTTATGTTAAATACTAGAAGAAAACGCTTTTAGGTTTGTCAGAACTCCTCGTTATCAGACAGCGTCTCACACGTTTCCATCATGCAAACTTGTTTTTCGACGGAATTTATCTATTTAAAAGTTCCACGGTAAAGTCACCGCCCGGAACTCTTCGGATTATAATTGTTTATGTTAAATACTACAAGAAAACGCATTTTAGTTAGCCAGAACTCCTCGTTATCAGACAGCGTCTCATACGTTTCCATCTTGCAAAATTGTTTTTCGACGGAATTTATTTATTTAAACATTCCACAGTAATGTCACCGCCCGGAACTCTTCGGATTATAATTGTTTATATTAAATACTACAAGAAAACGCATTTAAGTTTGCCAGAACTCCTCGTTATCAGACAGCGTCTCATACGGTTCCATCTTACAAAATTGTTTTTCGACGGAATTTATTTATTTAAACATTCCACAGTAATGTCACCGCCCGGAACTCTTCGGATTATAATTGTTTATATTAAATACTACAAGAAAACGCATTTGAGTTTGCCTGAACTCCTCGTTATCAGACAGCGTCTCATACGTTTCCATCTTGCAAAATTGTTTTTCGACGGAATTTATTTATTTAAACATTCCACGGTAATGTCACCGCCCGGAACTCTTCAGATTATAATTGTTTATGTTAAATACTACAAAAAAACGCTTTTAGCTTTCTCAGAACTCCTCATTATCAGACAGCGTCTCATACGTTTCCATCATTCAAAATTGTTTTTCGACGGAATTTATTTATTTAAACATTACACAGTACTGTCACCGCCCGGAACTCCTGGGATTATAATTGTTTATATTAAATACTGCAAGAAAACGCTTTTAGGTTTGTCAGAACTCCTCGTTATCAGACAGCGTCTCATACGTTTCCATCTTGCAAAATTATTTTTCGACGAAGTTTATTTATTTAAACATTCCACAGTAATGTCACCGCCCGGAACTCTTCGGATTATAATTGTTTATATTAAATACTACAAGAAAACGCGTTTGAGTTTGCCTGAACTCCTCGTTATCAGACAGCGTCTCATCCTTTTCCCTCTTGCAAAATTGTTTTTCTACGGAATTTATTTATTTAAACATTCCACGATAATGTCACCGCCCGGAACTCTTAGGATTATCATTGTTTATGTTAAATACTACAAGAAAACGCAAATAGGTTTGTCAGAACTCCTCGTTATCAGACAGCGTCTCATACGTTTCCATCTTGCAAAATTGTTTTTCGACGGAATTTATTTATTTAAACATTCCACGGTAATGTCACCGCCCGGAACTCTTCGGATTATAATTGTTTATGTTAAATACTACAAGAAAACGCTTTTAGGTTTGTCAGAACTCCTCGTTATCAGACAGCGTCTCACACCTTTCCATCTTGCCGAATTGTTTTTCAGCAGTATTTATGTATTTAAAAATTCCACGGTAATGTCACCGCCCGGAACTCTTCGGATTATCATTGTTTATGTTAAATACTACAAGAAAACGCAAATAGGTTTGTCAGAACTCCTCGTTATCAGACAGCGTCTCACACCTTTACATCATGCCAAATTGTTTTTCAGCAGTATTTATTTATTTAAAAATTCCACGGTAATGTCACCGCCCGGAACTCTTCGGATTAGAATTGTTTATGTTAAATACTACAAGAAAACGTATTTAAGTTAGCCAGAACTCCTCGTTATCAGACAGCGTCTCATACGTTTCCATCTTGCAAAATTGTTTTTCGACGGAATTTATTTATTTAAACATTCCACAGTAATGTCACCGCCCGGAACTCTTCGGATTATAATTGTTTATATTAAATACTACAAGAAAACGCATTTAAGTTTGCCAGAACTCCTCGTTATCAGACAGCGTCTCATACGGTTCCATCTTACAAAATTGTTTTTCGACGGAATGTATTTATTTAAACATTCCACAGTAATGTCACCGCCCGGAACTCTTCGGATTATAATTGTTTATATTAAATACTACAAGAAAACGCATTTGAGTTTGCCTGAACTCCTCGTTATCAGACAGCGTCTCATACGTTTCCATCTTGCAAAATTGTTTTTCGACGGAATTTATTTATTTAAACATTCCACGGTAATGTCACCGCCCGGAACTCTTCAGATTATAATTGTTTATGTTAAATACTACAAAAAAACGCTTTTAGCTTTCTCAGAACTCCTCATTATCAGACAGCGTCTCATACGTTTCCATCATTCAAAATTGTTTTTCGACGGAATTTATTTATTTAAACATTACACAGTACTGTCACCGCCCGGAACTCCTGGGATTATAATTGTTTATATTAAATACTGCAAGAAAACGCTTTTAGGTTTGTCAGAACTCCTCGTTATCAGACAGCGTCTCATACGTTTCCATCTTGCAAAATTATTTTTCGACGAAGTTTATTTATTTAAACATTCCACAGTAATGTCACCGCCCGGAACTCTTCGGATTATAATTGTTTATATTAAATACTACAAGAAAACGCGTTTGAGTTTGCCTGAACTCCTCGTTATCAGACAGCGTCTCATCCTTTTCCCTCTTGCAAAATTGTTTTTCTACGGAATTTATTTATTTAAACATTCCACGATAATGTCACCGCCCGGAACTCTTAGGATTATCATTGTTTATGTTAAATACTACAAGAAAACGCAAATAGGTTTGTCAGAACTCCTCGTTATCAGACAGCGTCTCATACGTTTCCATCTTGCAAAATTGTTTTTCGACGGAATTTATTTATTTAAACATTCCACGGTAATGTCACCGCCCGGAACTCTTCGGATTATAATTGTTTATGTTAAATACTACAAGAAAACGCTTTTAGGTTTGTCAGAACTCCTCGTTATCAGACAGCGTCTCACACCTTTCCATCTTGCCGAATTGTTTTTCAGCAGTATTTATGTATTTAAAAATTCCACGGTAATGTCACCGCCCGGAACTCTTCGGATTATCATTGTTTATGTTAAATACTACAAGAAAACGCAAATAGGTTTGTCAGAACTCCTCGTTATCAGACAGCGTCTCACACCTTTACATCATGCCAAATTGTTTTTCAGCAGTATTTATTTATTTAAAAATTCCACGGTAATGTCACCGCCCGGAACTCTTCGGATTAGAATTGTTTATGTTAAATACTACAAGAAAACGTATTTAAGTTAGCCAGAACTCCTCGTTATCAGACAGCGTCTCATACGTTTCCATCTTGCAAAATTGTTTTTCGACGGAATTTATTTATTTAAACATTCCACAGTAATGTCACCGCCCGGAACTCTTCGGATTATAATTGTTTATATTAAATACTACAAGAAAACGCATTTAAGTTTGCCAGAACTCCTCGTTATCAGACAGCGTGTCATACGTTTCCATCTTGCAAAATTATTTTTCGACGATGTTTTTTTATTTAAACATTCCACAGTAATGTCACCGCCCGGAACTCCTGGGATTATAATTGTTTATATTAAATACTACAAGAAAACGCTTTTAGGTTTGTCAGAACTCCTCGTTATCAGACAGCGTCTCATACGTTTCCCTCTTGCAAAATTGTTTATCTTCGGAATTTATTTATTTAAACATTCCACGATAATGTCACCGCCCGGAACTCTTAGGATTATCATTGTTTATGTTAAATACTACAAGAAAACGCAAATAGGTTTGTCAGAACTCCTCGTTATCAGACAGCGTCTTACACTTTTACATCATGCCAAATTGTTTTTCAGCAGTATTTATTTATTTAAAAATTTCACGGTAATGTCACCGCCCGGAACTCTTCGGATTAGAATTGTTTATGTTAAATACTACAAGAAAACGTATTTAAGTTAGCCAGAACTCCTCGTTATCAGACAGCGTCTCATACGTTTCCATCTTGCAAAATTGTTTTTCGACGGAATTTATTTATTTAAACATTCCACAGTAATGTCACCGCCCGGAACTCTTCGGATTATAATTGTTTATGTTAAATACTACAAGAAAACGCATTTAAGTTTGCCAGAGCTCCTCGTTATCAGACAGCGTCTCATACGTTTCCATCTTGCAAAATTATTTTTCGACGAAGTTTATTTATTTAAACATTCCACAGTAATGTCACCGCCCGGAACTCCTGGGATTATAATTGTTTATATTAAATACTACAAGAAAACGCTTTTAGGTTTGTCAGAACTCCTCGTTATCAGACAGCGTCTCATACGTTTCCCTCTTGCAAAATTGTTTATCTACGGAATTTATTTATTTAAACATTCCACGATAATGTCACCGCCCGGAACTCTTAGTATTATCATTGTTTATGTTAAATACTACAAGAAAATGCAAATAGGTTTGTCAGAACTCCTCGTTATCAGACAGCGTCTCATACGTTTCCATCTTGCAAAATTGTTTTTCTACGGAATTTAATTATTTAAACATTCCACGGTAATGTCACCGCCCAGAACTCTTCGGATTATAATTGTTTATGTTAAATACTACAAGAAAACGCTTTTAGGTTTGTCAGAACTCCTCGTTGTCAGACAGCGTCTCATACGTTTCCATCATGCAAAATAGTTTTTCGACGGAATTTATTTATTTAAACATTCCACAGTACTGTCACCGCCCGGAACTCTTGGGATTATAATTGTTTATATTAAATACTACAAGAAAACACCTTTAGGTTTGTCAGAACTCCTCGTTATCAGACAGCGTCTCATACGTTTCCCTCTTGCAAAATTGTTTTTCTACGGAATTTATTTATTTAAACATTCCACGGTAATGTCACCGCCCGGAACTCTTAGGATTATCATTGTTTATGTTAAATACTACAAGAAAACGCAAATAGGTTTGTCAAAACTCCTCGTTATCAGACAGCGTCTCATACGTTTCCATCTTGCAAAATTGTTTTTCTACGGAATTTATTTATTTAAACATTCCACAGTAATGTCACCGCCCGGAACTCTTCGAATTAGAATTATTTATGTTAAATACTACAAGAAAACGCTTTTAGGTTTGTCAGAACTCCTCGTTATCAGACAGCGTCTCACACCTTTCCATCTTGCCAAATTGTTTTTCAGCAGTATTTATTTATTTAAAAATTCCACGGTAATATCACCGCCCGGAACTCTTCGGATTATCATTGTTTATGTTAAATACTACAAGAAAACGCAAATTGGTTTGTCAGAACTCCTCGTTATCAGACAGCATCTCATACGATTCCATCTTGAAAAATTGTGTTTCTACGGAATTTATTTATTTAAACATTCCACGGTAATGTCACCGCCCGGAACTCTTCGGATTATAATTGTTTATGTTAAATACTACAAGAAAACGCAAATAGGTTTGTCAGAACTCCTCGTTATCAGACAGCGTCTCACACCTTTACATCATGCCAAATTGTTTTTCAGCAGTATTTATTTATTTAAAAATTCCACGGTAATGTCACCGCCCGGAACTCTTCGGCTTATAATTGTTTATGTTAAATACTACAAGAAAACGCTTTTAGGTTTGTCAGAACTCGTCGTTATCAGACACCGTCTCATACGTTTCCCTCTTGCAAAATTGATTTTCTACGAAATTTATTTATTTAAACATTCCACGGTAATGTCACCGCCCGGAACTCTTAGGATTATCGTTGTTTATGTTAAATACTACAAGAAACCTTTCTTTTAGGTTTGTCAGAACTCCTCGTTATCAGACAGCGTCTCATACGTTTCCATCATGCAAAATTGTTTTTCGACGGAATTTATTTAATTAAACATTCCACAGTAATGTCACCGCCCGGAACTCTTCGGATTATAATTCTCTATGTTAAATACTACAAGAAAACGCAATTAGGTTTGTCAGAACTTCTCGTTATCAAACAGCGTCACATATCTTTCTATCTTGCAAAATTGTCTTTCGACGGAATTTATTTATTTAAACATTCCACGGTAATGTTACCGCCCGGAACTCTTCAGATTATAATTGTTTATGTTAAATAGTACAAGAAAACGCATTTAAGTTTGCCAGAACTCCACGTTATCAGACAGCGTATCATACCTTTCCATTTTGCAAAATTGTTTTTCGACTGAATTTATTTTTTTAAACATTCCACGGTAATTCCACCACCCGGAACTCTTCAGACTATAATTGTTTACGTTAAATACTATAAGAAAACGCATTTAGGTTCGCCAGAACTCCTTATTCCCAGTCTTCTTACTATGGCGCGTCATCACTTTTTGTTATTAAAATTGCTTTGTTTTGAATATCTATTGCAGAACTCTTTACAAAACTGTTATGGAACTCTTCCTATTGCAAAATCCTATAAGATATGTGTCTAAGAACTCGTTTCTTTGAAAGTGAGACGCTGCGTGAAGTTAGCGTCTCACTTTTTTTTGAATTAAATTTTCCTGCCTAAACGGCCGGAACTCTTAATTTAAACTATAAGGAACTCTAGAACTCTTCAAAAGGAAGCGAGAACTCTTAATAGATCTTGAGTTTCCGCGAAGTGCGACGCCAGCTTCACACACACTCAATGAACAATATATATATATATATATATATATATATATATATATATATATATATATATATATATACACTGCTCAACATTTGAACTGGTACACTTACAAGAACATATATAAAAAATAATTGACTACTTTTTGAACAACACCTTCTTGCTTAATTGATAGTACAAGGTTCTGGAAGCACTATTAGGGCGAAGAATTAAAATACTAAAACTGAAATAACAAATTTCAACTGTTAAAATAGAAAAATAACACAATCTTCATTTTAGTATTATAGAAAAGTATGCTCTGGAAAGAAATGATAACCAAACACTTAAAGATTAATAATGCGTGGAACCTCCTCTAGCTCTTATGACCTCTTGGCAACATCTTGGCATGCAGGAAATCAAATCCCGAATGTAATACTGAGGAATATTTAGCCATTCTTCCAAAACAGCAGTTCGGAGCTGTTGGTGATTGTTTGGATCCACTCCTCGTGACCTTATCAACCTTTTCAAGTAATCCCATACGTTCTCTATGGGATTAAGATCTGGAGAGTTCGCTGGTCAATCCATGTGCGTAATATTGTTCTCATAAAAAAATGCATTGATTTGCCTTGTTCTATGAGGACGCGCATTATCATCAACAAACACGAAACCATCGCCTATTTCATTGGCAAATGGCAACACTACAGGTTCTAATACCTCATTAAGATACCAGACACTATTCATTGTAGCATTTCCAAGCATAACCAATTCTGTACGACGAGTTGCAGAAATACCTCCCCAAATGGTAATTGAACCGCCTCCATAAGCTTGATAAGTCACGAGGTTCTCAATATAGCGTTCTCCTCTGCTTCTCCAAACTTTCACTCTTCCATCTGAGCCATGGAGACGCACTCTGGTCTCGTCACTGAATAAACAACAACCCCAATCTTCAACACTCCAATTTGCATGTTGGTGTGCCCACTCTAGCCTTCTTCTTTTGTGGGTTCTGGTCAACAATGGACATTTTTTAGAAGATCTGGACCTTAAATTTACCGCATGGAGTCTTCTTCTTACTGTTTGAGTGGATACTTGAGTACCTGTTGCATTCAATAACTGACTTTGGAGTGTTCTTGCAGTAGAAAATCTATTCCTTCGAGTCTGAATCGTAATAAACCGGGCCTCTCTGACTGTTGTACTGTGATTTCGCCCTCCGCCGTGCCTATGTTCGACAGATCCAGTATCATTAAAACGCATTCGAACTCTTCTGATCACATTGTGGCTCACATTGAAATGGGCAGCAACAGTTCTTAGCGATGCACCAGTCATAAGCATTCCCATAGCTTGGCTCATCTCTTCAATACTTAAACGCATTAATGGCATCTTTAAAATACAGTCAACCACTATGAATTAAAACTTAATCGAGATATTCGCCAAAATTCTCTTAAACTTGATAAAGTATAAGCGTCCGCGAGCTCAGTAATTGCACTGATGACATATAAACAACAATTGTTTCGCATATGTTATTCGATAGGCATTTGTTTGCATTCCGAAAGACAGCCCTGATCATATAGGAAGTTATGCCAAACGCATAAGCATTTTTTTATTTTTGTTTTAATTTTACTGCATTTTATATAAGTGTACCAGTTCAAATGTTGAGCAGTGTATATATATATATATATATATATATATATATATATATATATATATATATATGTTGATTTAGGCGTATACATGTACAGTGTCTTTCTTTTCAAGCTATCCATAAAGTAGTACCGTCATAATTCCAAACAGTTTGACACCGAGATAAAAATAAATTGGGCCAGAATTATGTGTCAAGACCAGTCCGCATTATTATTATTATTATTATTGTTACATTACATTACGCTATGATTAGCCTCTGTCGTCTGATTAGAAGGTCCCGTATCAAGACTGTCTACGGCGCCAACAATTGCTTTGTTAACAAGGGATGCCCTCCAAATCGGGAGAGTAGTCATTTACCGATTTAGTGCAAACCATTAAACTGCCGAAAGAAACGTCACAAAGTTAATAACCGATGATTTATGTGACACCGCAATGTAGATATAATGTATGTGCCCCAATTGTAAACATTGCTGCCGGATGCATTTTATAGCTAACCATTCTCACCGCCGTTTATAGTTTTTCTCCTTTGAATATAGCTTTGTTAGTGATATGCTAGCGCAGCGTTTCTCAAAGTGTGCTCCGCGGAGCCCTGGGGTTCCGCGAGCTACCCCAAAGGGCTCCGTGAATTATAAATTGAAATCCGCTAAAAATTAATATATATTAATAAAAAATGAACTAAAAAATTTAGATTATAGATTTTTTTAAAGATTTTTAGCGGTTGAGAAACACTGTCCTAAAGTGTGAAGCGTGTGTGAGTGTGTGCGCGTTGCTAACTTGAGTGGCTTTGAGTCACCCTAATTTTGTTCGTACGCCCGAAAGCGAAAAGCGACTTGGACGACTCGGGCTGGAGACGTATCGGGCCGGGCCGGGTACAAATAGTCAAAAGTCGGCCCGTGCAGACCATTGTCTCCACCGTCCGCAGATTGCGCCAAGAGTGGTCTTACAAACTGAAATTAAGTGAAATTTTTATAAAGTGAAGTGGAAGAATATTGAGGTGTTTTATTTTATTTATTTCTATACATTACTTATACACGGTTAGTTTCTTAAATGCGAGCATGCCGCACATGTGGGTAAATGGTTGGAAGACAATAATGCGGTCTGCCGCGTGGTCGTTTGCTTTTTCAGCTTTTTCTCAGGTTTAGTTTGCATCAGTTTGCTCGCTCTATCGCTATTTTATGCGTAGGCGTGATGAACTCTTAAAGCGACAAAACCTAATTGTTTCAACTTTTAAAACTGACAATGAGAAGGCCACTGAAGCATCATACATTGTCAGTTATCGTATTGCACTGGCAGGCGAAGCTCATACAATAGCTGAGACATTGATCAAGCCTTGTGCAGTCGATATAGCTAAATGTATGCTTGATGAAAGGTTGGCAAAAGAAATAACTAATGTGCCACTATCCAATGACACGGTAGCTCGCCGAATTAAGGATTTAGCAGCCAACGTAAAGGCTGAATTGATATCTCGTCTGCAATGTTGTAATTTTTCTCTACAAATGGACGAAAGCACAGACGTAGCTGGACTTGCAGTCTTGCTTGTATTTGTCCGATATCAGCATCTAAATTTGCTTGAAGAGGATCTACTTTTGTGTGAACCATTGCCAACCAATACAACTGGTGCCGAAATATTTAATATCGTGGATAACTTTTTTAATGCTCATGGTTTAGATTGGAAAAAATGTGTTGATATCTGCACTGATGGTGCAAAGGCAATGGTAGGAAAAACTGCTGGCGCTGTCGCAAAAATCAAGAATATGGCACCAAACTGCACAAATAGCCACTGCATACTTCACCGCCAAGCACTTGTAGTAAAAACATGCCATTGTCACTTAAAAAGGTCCTTGACGAGTCTGTAAAGATAATAAATTTCATAAAATCGCGACCATTACAAACACGGCTTTTCAAAATTCTATGCGAAGATATGGGAAGCGTTCATAAAGCTTTACTGCTCCATGCCGAAGTACGATGGCTGTCTCGAGGGAAAGTACTTGTTCGACTATTCGAGCTGCGTTCCGAATTGGGCACCTTTTTCATGAAAAACAATATGGATTTACAAGAAAGGTTGACAGATAAACTATGGTTGTTTCGACTTGGATACCTCGCCGACTTTTTTTCAAAGATAAACAATGTGAATATGTCACTTCAAGGAAAACAAGTAACAGTGTTCACAGCCAATGATAAAATTCAAGCTTTCAAAAATAAATTGGAATTTTGGATCACTTGCATTCGCTCTCGTGAGCTAGATAGCTTCCCAATACTTAAAGATTTCTGCGATGAAATTAATGGAGACATTGATGCAAATGACCTTACTATGTTGTGTGATGAAATTTGTCAACATTTGGAAGATATTCTAAACTCGGTCAAACAATATTTTCCAGATGAAGAGAATGAAAAGCTTAAAAATTATACATGGATTAGAAACCCATTCATAGTTCAGAAAAGGCCAGACACATTCACAGCTAAGGAGTACGAAATGTTCGTTGACATGATTACAGATTCCTCACTACAAGCCATATTTGAAAAGCTATCTTTGCCAGAATTTTGGTGCACTTTGAGAGAAGAATTTGCAGATTTATCAATGAAAGCTGTTAAAATACTTCTTCCTTTCGCTACGACTTATCTGTGCGAATCTGGCTTTTCTTCATATGCTGTAACAAAAACCAAATACCGCAACAGACTCGATGCAGAAGCTGATATGAGGATTCAACTGTCCTCTATAAAGCCAGACATAAAAGAACTATGTAAAAATAGGAAACAAGTCCATGCGTCCCACTAACAATGAAGTTTGTTTTTATAATATTTAGCAATTATTTGTTGATAAATAAATGATTTTATTGAAGAACAAATAATTTCATTCTTTCTTTTTGTTTATATTTATTTATATAAACTAAAATACTAAAAATAAAATATATTTAAATACATATAAATAAATATATATATATATATACATATATATGCTTATTGAACCAGTGGGGTTCCGTGGAAATTTGTATGCCTTTGGAGGGCTCCGCCGCTCAAAAAGTTTGAGAACCGCTGTGCTAGCGTATAGATTTGTGAGAATGTTATTCGGTTACACATCTATAGTTGTTATTATGTACACGTGGCAAAAATAAATATTAATTATTAGCAATCGATGGATAAATAACATGTGCATATGTAATTACTTCTAATAATAAGAAATATGCGACTTTTAACGGCACACTGTACAGTTTGTACATCAGTACATCATGATGTACACTGTACATCAGCTTCATGAAGCAATTATATACGTGTTCCAAACATACCGGTCTCATAAAAATTCAAGATAGAGTTTCGATTAAATGGGCAATATTGTGTAGTTTTCATGTTGATGTTTAGAAATAAATGGGAAAAAAACAGAAAACTTTATTTGTTTTAATGTTTTATAAATGCAAATAGATTAGTAAAAAAAAAAACTACAGGACGTTACAACTCGACATTAAACCCTAATATCAATGAAATAATGAAACCATAAATGCTTCAAAGCAAACTAAAAATGCAAAACACAAACGTCAGAATTCCAGCAATACGTAAGGCAGGGCGAACCCTGAAACCTGTGAACCTCAACAAGTAAAATTCAAACTTGCGGCACTTACTGGCGTACTCACTCGAGACATAACAGCCAATACCAACATGTAGATAGCTATGGTTGCTCACAGTACGAACCCTTACCTGAATTAAAAATAACTAAACCATTCGCAAAATTGACTGAATATTCATAACGCGCTATTACACGTGATTGTATTGTGTTTAATAAAAACTATTTGACAACAGCCTGTTACAATTTTATGTTAATTATTTATTGGCATTTAAGTAAAAATTTAAAAGATATTGGATGCGTTTGAATATTAATGAAAATAACTTATTGTAATTTTTTTAACCAGTATTTGATTCGCTTGAAATAAATATGTCAACTAAATTATTCATTGGGTCGTTACCATTCTAAATTAGTCGGACTACATTCAACTTTGTTTGTAATGAGGCTTGTGGTAATGGCTGTAAACTATGGCAAAACCATGGCAAAAATAAAAAAAAACCATGTAATCACTGAAGTTCTGAGACCACTATAGCTCAAAAATTATCTTAGGCCCGTGTCAATACTTGCATGAGCATGAGTTTGACTCAAGAGCGTATACATGGTTGCTTATTTTCTAAATGACGCAACCAAATATACGTTCTTCAGGCAAACTTGTACTCAAGTGTGGACTATAAATACGAGCCTTAGACTTTGAGAACTTACAGCGCGTTATGACCATAATTTGTCGGTGCAATGCCTAAATAAAATAATGATCGTTTTAAAATTACTTAAGTTACATGAGCGTGAATTTTATTTTGAAAAACCCGTTGATTTTATTTAAACCCTGATCATTGATTAGAAGAAGACCTATACATTTATAAAATGTGTAATATTGGGTCTCAGCAGTCAGGCTTGACATTTTCGAGGCTGTCTTACGGCTTGTCGCCCCCCTGAAACATTTAAGAAATTCCGCCCAGGAGGCGCAACATACGACTGTTCGAAATGCTGGATAGAAGAGCTCCGTTAGACTATAAATTACGGAAGCTAGAACGGTTTATATACCTCTTTGATCTACCGCCGATGGTCCAACAAACAGTTATAGAAGACCCTATACCGCTAACTTCAGACGTACTGACTAAGCCACTGCCATCCGATACACACACACACATATATATATATATATATATATATATATATATATATATATATATATATATATATATATATATATATTTAGAAGACCCTATACCGCTAACTCAGACGTACCGACTAAGCCACTGCCATCCGATACACATATATACAGGGTGTTAATACTAAGTTGTAACACCCGAAAATGGCAGTTAGCATTCATTGAAACAAACAACTTTTCTTAGTTAAAATCGCCATTACTCCCTTATTTTAAGAAATATATAAAAAATACAAAAACGTTCAGCATGCGCTATCGGTTCTCTAAAACATTTGTATTTAAGATTATTTACTATTTTATCAAATAACAAAATGGCGACCGAACAAAAATTTCAAAACAAGATATTTTGAAAATCACTCGACTGATTTTTGAAAATAAAACATTTATGAAATCCTTAAGCTATATTATAACATTTGTCTGAAAAATTTGTTTCGATCTGTCCAAAAAAGTTATTATTCAAATTGAATTACAAGATAAATTTTCACAAACTGCAACAATCATTTAAAACCAAGCAGAGTTACCTTAAGTTAGGCCATTAAACAAGTTGCGTTACGTGTTTTCTAGTTTGTACGTTCAACTTTAAATACTTTTTGATCTTGTTCTTCCGAAATTTCTGCTTCATCTTGAAAAGTTTCTATCACGTTTATCATTTGTGTGCGTATTATACATAATTTGTGTATAAATTGCATAATTATCAAAACAGACAAATGTTATAAGATAGTTCAAGGATTTTATAAAAGTTTTATTTTCAAAAATCGATCAATTGGTTTTCAAAATATCTTGCTTAGAAATTTTTGTTATTTGATAAAATAGAAAATAATTGTAAATACAAATGTTTTAGAGAACGTTTTTGAGCGTTTTTGTATTTTTTAAATATTCCTTAAAATAGGGGAGTAATGACGATTTTTCGAAAAACAAAAGAACGCCAATAAGTATGAACTTGAGCTCCAATTCAAAAATTTGAACCAAGAAAAGTTGTTTGTTTCAATGAGTTCTAACGGGCATTTTCGGGTGTTACAACTTAGTATTAACACCCTGTACATATACAGGGTGGGCCACCAGTAACGGCCATTAAAAGTTTGCGGGGTTCCTGATGAAGAAAAAATTTGAAAAAAAATCAGCATTGCATGGCTGAACACGATCTCCTCAAGGAAAATATTTTAGACTTTCTATCACTTCCGGTTCTACCGGAAATGGCTACCAACTTTGATATTTTAAATGGAACACCCTGATATTATTACATTTTTAGATTCCTTATTCAATTATCTACATCCCCATATTAACTTATGTGCACTTAACTTTTATAGTTTTTGTGTAAAAAATTTATTTGTCAAATTTTGACATCAAAAAGACGTTTTGAAAAATGCGTATAACATCTAGTAGGAACAAGACAGAAACACGAGCTGCATCTTGAATTGTAATTAATAGATCCCTGTACAATTAAAAAAAATGACATCTGTCAAATTTGACAATAGGAATTTAAAAAATGTCAATATTTCAGTGCCCACTTAGAAACATCATCCGATACACATATATTTTATTTTTTTCAAATGGAATGACCAATATTTTATATCATGCGATTGGCAAGATAATTTGCTACAAAAAAGTATTATGCAACCCTATACTTAGAGCAAATGGTCTTTGAGTTATTTCGAAATTTGTTTCCTCCCAGAATTTCTGCACAATAGAATACTTGCTGTACTATTCACACGTGCACCATAGTATGCTAGTGTCAATATTCATTGTTTTAAACCCGACAAAATTCATTTCCAACGTGTCAATATTTTTGAACGAGGCAGAATCGATATTAAAATGAATAAGTATACAAATCAAGATATTACGAATTTATTCGTCATACATGGCCAGTGTAACAGAATTTGCAGAACTTGCAGAACTTTGAACGAAACTTATCCACACTTACAACTTCCACACCATAAAAAAATAAAAAATGAGTGAAATAAAACACGAAAAAAAAAATTGCTCGGAATGATGACCATTAATACATAACATAATTTCTTGATTTGTATTCTTATTCGTTTTAATCTCGATTCTTTCGCGTTAAAAAAATATTGACACGTTGGAAATGAATTTTGCCAAATATGAAACAATGAATATTGACACTAGCCTACTATGGTGCACGTGTGAATAGTACAGGAGGTATTCTGTTGTGCAGAAATTCTGGGAGGAAACAAATTTCGAAGTAACTCAAAAATTTGCTCTAGGTATATGGTTGCATAATACATTTTTGTAGTAAATTGTCTTGCCAATCGCCCTATGATATAAAATATTGGTCATTCCATTTGAAAAATTTAAAATATGATGTTTTTAAGTGGGCACTGAAATATTGACATTTTGTAAATACCTAATATTAAAATTAACAGATGTCATTTTTTTTAATTGTAGAGGGATCTGTCAGTTATAATTCAAGATGCAGCTCGTGTTTCTATCTTGTTCCTACTAGATGTTATATGCATTTTTTCAAAACATCTTTTTGAGGTCAAAATTTCACAAATAAATTTTTAACTCAAAAACTATAAAAGTTATGTGGAGATAAGTACATATGGGGATGTAGGCAATTAAACAGAGAATCGAAAATGTATAATGTACAGGGGGTTCCTTTTAAAATAACAAAGTTGGTAGTGATTTCCGGTAGAACCGGAAGTGATAGAAAGTCGAAAATATTTTCCATGATGAGATCATATTCAACCATGCAAAGCTAATTTTTTTTCAAATTTTTCCTCCATCAGGAACTCCTTAAACTTTTAATGGTCGTTATTCGTGACCCACCCTGTATATATATATTGGTTTGCTGCCATTCTAGACGGCAACAGATCTGCCTGCACACATAGACAGGCCAAAAACCTGGCAGAATCTATAACCGTTTGACGTGCCGAAGGCGGTAGATCAAAGTGGCACAGCAGTGAGTAGGGACGAAAAGGGAGCAAAATCGTCAAGTCCAATAACCGAAATAAGACTGCATGAATTGTATCCCTATCCATTATACAGGGTGTTTCAAATAAAACCACACAAATCGCCATTTATTCGCCCCGTATCTATAGTGCATACTTGAGCACGAGTTCTTTTGGTTTGGTTGCACTTGGTGCAACGTTTATAGAAAATACGCAACCAAATATACGACTTGAGTCGAACTTATACTCACGTACGGACTGTAGATACGGGCCCAGATGGCTCTTATTTAGAGTAATAAATAATTAAATCTAAATCTGGTAACTAAGCCTAATTTAGAAAAAGTATCTGTAATATCATATCTATTATCATGTCATCAGTTGAAATCTTAAGATTTATAATAAATCAATGTTATTTGTATCTCCTACTTGGAAATGATACTACCATTTCACAATTGAATCGTTTATGTGAATTAATTAAATCTAGGCATATTTATTGGTTACGAAGTGAGTATATTAATACTTTCAAATCGGGGTGAAAGTTGTCCCTTGGTACGGAGCTCTTGATAAGCCAGGGGGTGGATTGATGAAGGCCCGGAATTGGTCCACTGGTTGTTTCTCCACTGCCACAGGCACTGTTGCCACTTCTCTTCGCGCATATTTGAATTGTTAAACCAAACTCCCAATAAATGCCCAATTAATCGATTTCTAGCTCCTACAAATGCGTCTGGCACAGCCAATTCTAAAAAGCAATAATAACATGATTTAGACCCGAATAGCTTATGTCAATCCCGAATTCCATGAGCTCCTAATGACACTCTCCATAAAGGCATTTGCCGAAATGTGCTAATCTGGGGAAAATACAAATGCACAAGTAATTTAAACCCCATAAATCGGCAAATACGTAAGTTCAGAACAACTGAAGTCTCATAGAGGGCCGCCGCTTCTTAGAGCAAAGAGCGTACATGTGTCTTCAGTACGTCGGTTTACTGTTGCAAAGTTGTATGTGCAAATTTTGTAAATTTGGGAATAAGGATTTTAAATATTTTTGCTATTACAAAAAATTATGTGTACTGTAATAAATTTTTTTTTTTCACAGGATCATAACCCCCTATAGAAATTTATATAGTTTTACATAGTACTATATTGTGAATACATCGATTTTAGATGGTAATACTATATACATGTTATGATGTATCTATATAATTTTATTATCTTGTGGTTACACACTTAGTATATATTATTATTATGTTCGCCGTAAGTCCACTGTATAGCCTCGATATATTATAATTATCTTATTACTATATAGTTTTATTCTATCTCTACTATATATTTACGATATAGTAATACTATGTTCGCAGTATGATAGTTCCGCTAGTTATGGTATAGTAATGCTATCTTCGCCACTCATTGCTTCATTCAAGATGATATCGAGTGAACAGTGTACAATTTACCGGTGTGAAGTTAGCAATAGATTCCAGCAATAGATTTTTAATTTAATAATTTCTGTAATATACTCATATATATATGCATTCAATGTCCATCAAATCTAACGCCACAGTGTTATACTCCTCGTACCGGTACCCTCACCACCCTGTTTCACGTCATTCACCCCTAAAATAAGAGATTTCGCACTTTTCTGTTTTGCACGAAGTGAGGCGGGACCACTCATTTAAAAATTTATCCAGTAGCATTCCAGAAAGTTTTTCCAGTCATAATTTATCATTATTAAAATGACATATATCTGAAACTACCGAGTTAAAAAAATATTAAGACTGCCGTCCCGTTTCTGTAATAATATTTTATTCCGCATGTGGCGCTAAATTCGCGCTCTCCTTCCATACAATTCTGCTCTTAATACCCCTACACTACTACACAGATATATTACACAGATACTTCCCCGCCGAGAGACCTCGCGTGCGACGATGCATCATCGGTCCCACTCGGCATATTTTTTCCATCGTTTTTTTGTGCGGCTACTCAGCAATATAACTCAAGATGAGCGAATACATTTATTCGAGTCGGCGCAACGCTAGTCAGCATACAATAATATTGTACATGTGTGTCGGTGTTCCTAGGAAAGTCGAGAGGCTGCCGATGTATTGCAATTTTACTTATTATATTAATTGTAGTTCATTTTTTTTACAGTATTTTGACAGAAAATATATGTCAATATTATTCTTATCTTATTATAATTTCCATTAATAAAATATAAAATATCAAAAATATTTATTTAACAAATTCTTACTGTAAAATATTGAATACAATTTAATAGTTTCTATAAAATTTTATGAGGGTATAATAATTTATAAATACGCAGTTATAAAATATCTCGTATTGTCAGAGTACAATAGTAGTCAGATACATTTTTTATATAAAAATATTTTGACATAATTTAAACAATTTTATTGTTCGCTATACGTATCGTAATATTGGGTATAAAAGAAGAATAGTTATTTATGATATAAGTGTTAAAATCGCTTTTAACACACATATACAATATATTACAATATATATTTTACAATATACAATATATTTTCTAAACACACCTTTAAAAGCACAATAAAGTTCTTTAAAAATAATGACATTTCGGTCAGTCTGTTGTCAAACTTGTCAAACAAGAAATCATCATTATGAATTCTAATATTGAAGAAAGTCAACTACCGAAAGAAATTGAAGAAGGTGTTACCAGGGCGACTTTAAATTTGTTGCACCTACTCAACTCTGTTTTGTTAATTCTTATTTTTGATTACATAAATGTCATTTTGACAGATTATTGGCTGCTTACTTTTAACACTAGCATTAAAAGTCGAGCACTTTTAACACGATTGTGTAATTTCTCTATAATATTGCATTTTTAATTGAGCTATGCCGTGTTAAAAGTTCAACTTTTAATAGTGTTTGTAGAAAAAACAACTTTTTCTACGACCTAGAACTATATAAAATAATAAATTTAATTACATATTATTTTATCTCCACAAATTAATTGTTAAATCAATTTTGAATCGATCAAATTTTAAATTAACGAATTTGTTGCGAAAACAAAGTTTTCAAACTTACTATCTCTAACAATTGAAGAATCCGGATTATTTATTGATATAGAATATGGATTTCTGGGTGCTGGTACATATATTTATATATATATATATATATATATATTAATATATATATATATATATATATATATATATATATATATTAATATATATATATATATATATATATATATATATATATATATATATTAATATATATATATATATATATATATATATATATATATATATATATATATATATATATATGTGTATATAGCATGGACAATGTTCAAGAGCAATTAGTGCAGTCGATGGAATTTGCCCGCTATCCTGATTTTCCCACTTCTTCTTCAAAATTTCTAGTTCTGACACAAATTGTTGCTTGCTTATATTTTCATTAATTAGGCCTATGATTGCAAAATATTTATCGATTCAAATATCAGCAGAAGTATTTATATATTTTTTATTCAATCTAATAATTTCAGATGGAATAATATTATTAAGATAGAATATATTAAGAGTATCTGATGAAAATCTTTCTTGTACATCAGATATTATGTGATCTAAAATTGGAATATAAATTAAAATTTTATAATAGTCGGAAGGAGAATGTACTGTAGGGTTCGATCGTTTCGTCATATGTGTGACAATCTTTACTGTTTCAAATTCAACGTTCAGTCTTTCAAGACAGGTTAAAATCGAACTTATTTGATGTTTGAACTCTATATCGACATTGATTCTCTTTTCTCTAAGTAATAATAATGTATTTAAATCATTGGCGTGCTTTATATCGATATATTTAGTCTGAAGCATTGCACTTAGTGGTAAATTCACACCTAATATACTATTTAGACAATACAAGGTTACAATAAATTCACAACTTGTTATAGAAAATATTGAGTTTTAGCTTTGCTTGAAGATTCTGATTCTTTCCAATAGCTTATTTATACATTGAAGAGCAGAAATAATATGGTTCAAAGGTTCTCTAAACTGTAATACAGCATTATGCCTGTCAATCCATCTAGTTTCGCATAAATGAGTCAACTTTCCTTGTAATTTTTTCTCCAATACAAAATTTCTTTTGGAAAATAATGAGAAAAATGCTATGATTTGTTTCATTATAGCCATGGCATTACGAACTTGCATCACATTAGAAGCTTTAGATATGCTCAAATTTTGAACGTGGTTATAACATGTAGTTCTTGTATCAAATTTAAAAAAAATCTGAAATTGTTTCACAGCACCTCTTTGCTCAGAAGTCATTACAGAACATCCACCGGTGCAAACTCTAATACAATGTATTTGTGATAAATTGACATGATTTAAATAATTAGTGACTGTGTCCCCAATAACCGTTCCACTCAATATTGGCTATAAACTGCCTGAATCAACTTCATAGTTATCTTCGTAACAATCCTGAAAACCAATAAAATCCTCCCTGATGCTGGAATCTTTATCAATATAGCGTAAATATGATTGACATTTGGCAAATGTTGGAAAAATCTGTAGTTTCATCAAATATAACACTGTAGTAGTTCGCACATTTAATACTTTCTAAAATATTTTTCATTATTTCGTCTTTACAGCATTATATAATCAGTTTTATCGGTGATATTTTTTCAATGTATAGCCTTGGGCGCATTTTGTAATACATACGATATATGGGAAATAAGAAAAGCTCCCAGCGTTGAGTGAATTTTAAGTGCAAAATACTCGCTAGCCAGCGTACATCTCCCGTGACGATACCGGTGGTGGGGTGGTGTATGAAAGGTGGCCTGAATGTGATCGACCGGGCGGGTCAAGAGTGGGGACTCAAAAATTAAATATTAATGAATTTGGGGAGATGTTCTTCTCTGTTATTTTTGCAAATGACAAAAAAATAAAAATATTTTGTGTTTGTTCGATTTTTTCTCTATACAGTGATATAAATTTCATAGCGAAAAAAAAAATTTCAAATGTTGTTTATAGGTGAATAAATATAAATATTGCAAAAAAAGTAAAACAAAATATGTCACTTTATAAATAAATATATCATTAATGATTCCTGAAAATGTCATGTTTCTAAGTAATTTTTTTTAATTTTTCCTAATGAACATCTCCCCAGTTTCACACTACGAAAACCGCAGTCTTAAGGCGAGTTATTGCAGGGAACCGCGACGCGCACTCACTAAATTCAAAATTCCCAAAAATGAGGCAGAGCCATAACTTTTTTTAAATTACACTAGCATTCTACAGTGTATTACCAATCATAATTGACCAATATCAAAATGACATGTATTTGAAACGGCCGAGATAAAAAAACATTAAGGCGAGATATTGCTTGGGACCACGACCCGCGCTCACTAATTTCAAAATTCTCAAAAATGAGGCAGACCCATAACTTTTTTTAAATTACATAAGCATTCTACAGTGTATTACCAATCATAATTGACCAATATCAAAATGACATATATTTGAAACTGCCGAGATAAAAAAATATTAAGGCGAGATATTGCTTGGGACCACGACGCGCGCTCACTAATTTCAAAATTCTCAAAAATGAGGCAGAGCCATAACTTTTTTTAAATTACACTAGCATTCTACAGTGTATTACCAATCATAATTGACCAATATCAAAATGACATGTATTTGAAACGGCCGAGATAAAAAAACATTAAGGCGAGATATTGCTTGGGACCACGACCCGCGCTCACTAATTTCAAAATTCTCAAAAATGAGGCAGACCCATAACTTTTTTTAAATTACATAAGCATTCTACAGTGTATTACCAATCATAATTGACCAATATCAAAATGACATATATTTGAAACTGCCGAGATAAAAAAATATTAAGGCGAGATATTGCTTGGGACCACGACGCGCGCTCACTAATTTCAAAATTCTCAAAAATGAGGCAGAGCCATAACTTTTTTTAAATTACACTAGCATTCTACAGTGTATTACCAATCATAATTGACCAATATCAAAATGACATGTATTTGAAACGGCCGAGATAAAAAAACATTAAGGCGAGATATTGCTGGGACCACGACGCGCGCTCACTAATTTCAAAATTCTCAAATATGAGGATGAGCCATAACTTTTTTTAAATTACATAAGCATTCTACAGTGTATTACCGATCAGTTTGGCGACATTCGGATCGACCTCCCTTGAAAATAGACTAATATGTTGATAGTCTTCGTCATAGTTTTGATTTTTTTTTCTCTATAAAATAATGTAGTGTGTGTGTGATTTTTTCGAATAAAGAGGTTAATGTCGAAATCTAGACAAAATGGTTTATTTTTAGCGTTTGTGTGCTGATAAACGAAAGTAATTTAGTTATTCCGTGTTTCGCCGGGCAGGCAAAAGACACGCTAAACATAACATACGTTCACATCACTATATTGTGACTATATAGTAATGTAGTGTTACTATATACATACTATATAACATTTCTACTGGGGATATTCCGATTTTAACCTTTCAATAAGTTGACAGGTTTGAAAGTTTTCACTCAACACCTAGCAAACACCTTTAAACCAAATCAAACACATTCAGGTATAGTACTTAAAGAAATACAAAATCCGCACATGGAAAATATTCCTCCGACCACGACAAAAGAAGTGGCCCAGGAAATTAAAACTAACTAAACCCAAGAAAAGCTCCTGGCATAGACCTTGTTACAGGTGAGATTCTAAAGCAGCTTCCAAAAGAAGGTATAGCAATGATAACATACTTGTTTAATGCAGCAATACGACTGAGGTATTTCCCAAATGAATGGAAAATAGCTGAAGTCATAATGTTACCAAAACCTGGTACACCACCCAATGATGTTAAACCACATAGACCGATCTCTCTACTCCCAGTTATCTTTAAAATATTTGAAAAGCTGCTCATGAAAATAATGAGGCCAATAATAGAGAAAAATAAGCTAATTCCAGACCACCAATTTGGATTTCGCCAAAAACACTCAACCATAGACTAGGTACACAGAATTACCAACATCATAAAAACTGCCCTGGAAGAAAAATCCGTCTGTGCAGCCGTCTTCTTAGAAGTTGCACAGGCCTTTGATAAAGTATCGCACGAAGGATTAATTCACAAACTATGAAAAATGTTACCCAAACAATATGTTGAAATACTATCATCATACCTAACAGGCAGATTATTTCGCATAAAGCAAGAAGATGAACACTGAACTGAAAGAAATAGGTGCCGGGGTGCCACAGGGAAGCGTTCTAGGACTAATTCTATACCTTCTATACACATACCTAAGACAGAAGGAGTAACCACAACAACGTTCGCTGATGATACATGCCTACTTTCAGTCACAAAGCTCCAAAATACATGCAACGATATACACAAATGGACAAAAAATTGGGAAAACATCTAAAGTTACACAACAAACTACTTATCTACAACCAAGTCTTAAAGTACCAAGTCTATGAAATCCAGCTTTGGGGATGCACCAAGGACTCTTATATAAAACAAATACAGACTTTTAAAAATATAGTGCTTCGGACTATGGTGCATGCCCCACCTACCTGTCCCAATGGTTAAAGAAGAAATCAAGAGGTGTGCTGGCAACCATGAACTAAAGGACATCGATGGATGCACATCAGATAAGATTTAAGATATATCAGAGGCAAATTAATGGTTGATCCAAACATGTGATCAGTTTAAATATGTAAATATTTTTATATTTAATTTAAAAAAAATTGAAAAAAATATACTTGAAATTTGATTTTATTATTAGGTTCTACGAAACTTTGGTGCGATAAGGTTTTTTTAATTTAGGTATGACTTTTTAAAATGATCATGAAAATTTTAGACCGGTATCTATAGTTAAACATATATCTAATTCCAAAATATTTACATTTTCGCCAACTGTAAATGGCTTAAATCGCGCTGGCTAATAACCAACTGACTCGGTATATCTCCTAGATAACAACTAAATCCAACATTATCGTATCATTGAAATGTCTTATCCCATTATTTGGTAGTAATAGTTTAAAGTTGTTCGTCACCGGAAAAAGAATTTTAGATCAATAATGACGGAACTGAAACCGATAAATTGAATTCGATGGCCTCACACACACAAAACGTTTAAATGGATATGATGTTTATAGTATTGATAACTATATTGTCCTGGGGTTATCTGGAATTATCATACATGCTCTCGAGGATATTAAAAGTTGGTTCAAATGGCAGTATTTCCATGAAGCTAGCTTTGAACTCTGATTTTGTGAAATACGTCGTATTGCTTTAGGCTTACTCATTTGGAGAAATTTAATCATTTACAGAGCACGTAACATGGAAAATGGTTCAAGGTCAACGCGCGGCGAATTAAACGGCATTTCGCAGCCCTAGGAAGTACCGTTAATGCTAAAATATTATTAATCGAAACTTGTATTGTTATATAAATTAGTATATACTAATCGAGTACGTCACTTTCCTTGCGTTTATATTACTTTTGTAATATTTCACAAACGCATGAATTAATAATCTCGCGGCTAGTGCGCTGCGCGCATTTGACAATCGAGTGAGCTGAAGAAAAATAGTTGTCCTTAATTTAATTCGCGTTTAAATATTATAATACGAGTTATGCGATTTGGGGGGCGTCTGTACTGCATTACGACCGTGCGGTGAATCTGAATCCAGTTTTCTGGCGAAGGATTTCTTGACTTGGGCTTGTTCGTGTAGCTTTGATCGATATTTCCCCGGAGGACGGGTTTTCGTGAAAACCGTGAGGTCCTTGACGCAAGGACACGAGTTTTCCGCACCTCGTCCTGCCGGGCAGCCACGCTCCCGGCCGCAAGATTAATCGATTGCATAATCGCCGCGAATTGTGCCAATTGGATATCAACAGTTAGGGTAATCAGACGTTGCGTCACTACCTATACTCCCCCCCGGTCGGCTTGCGCTTCGAATTCGGCTGCTATAATCGATAACCTGTCGCCGTATAGCCCAATTCGAATAGGCCCACTGGCCCACCGACCTAAATATCCTCACCCACATACAGGGCCGTACCCTTGCACCCTCGCGCCATGGCATTTGTTGCGTAACTGCGCGACCCCGGTATCGGTAATGGAAACGTAATTTTGCATAGTCACCCAATTAACTGTGCATGCTTCCTGGGGCAGTCTTGTGTCCTTTTCAAGGCTCAAGTAATAATCATTCCCAAACTTTTATCGTTTACTTATTTCAACATTGCTAACGCGATTTGTATAGAAGAATCTCCAGATTTGTACCCATTCATCAGTGGTGCCCAAACTTTTATAAAACCGGGACCCTCCTTTGCCTCTTGCCGTATTTAACTACAATCGGAATAACACAGAAACTGCACGAATGACTGGGAACATATGATTAATGTAGCTCAATTGAAAACGTGGGAAGAGTTTGGAGAGTCTTATGAGTGCTAAAAGCAGCAAGAAATATATAGAGAAACTAGAAATTACTTAAAAACTGCAAACAACAAATCAGCAGAATTTCGAACAAAACAAGGAGTAAGACAAGGTATATTGATCCCACTACTATTCATGGCGCTGATGGACGATGTTATGTAAGAAACAAAACTATAAACGAAACGAATTACAATATGCTATAAGAACATGAGACAGATTGAAATAACCTAGTGCGCATTCGCGGATGGTAAAGCAATTTTTGGAAGATCAGAAAAATAGTCAATTAATAAAAAAAATTAGAAGGGGAAGCTCTGGAACAAGTTAAATAATTCAAGTACCCGGGATCAATAATAGACAGTCAAGATAAATACGACACTGACATAAATAATATAATCAAGACAGTACGGAGAGTATGCCGTGCCATAAGGACGACATTCTTAGACAAACGAGAAAATTCGAAAATACCCAACAGAATTCACGACTATATGTACACCAATAATTACCTACGGATGTGTAACATGGGTGATGAACGAGATACAAACAACGAATGTACAAGCAACAGAGATGAAGTAGAATTCATAACAGTCAAGATATTCAAAGAACAACTAAATATAACCGCCATATACAAACCCCCACACGTAACATACGACACACTAGAAAGAACAATGATAAATAATATGATCAACACCAAAAAACAACACATAATTATCGGAGACACAAACATTAACTTCGCAGTGAAAAATGCAATCACACGAAACTACAGAACAACACTAAAAGAGAAAGGCTACAAAATACTAAATAAAATAGGAAAACAATACTATACTCACATAAACCACAAAGGCGAAAACACCATAATAGATCACGCAATAACCAATATAAGCTCCAAACATCCGCGAGTCAAAATACTACCCACAAACACATCCGATCACTATCCATTGCTAACCACAATAAAACAAATCCATAAAACAACAGACGACAGAACAAATACAAAAATACACAAAAACTGCTACACAATAAAATCCTCTGTAAAAGGCCTAACGAATATCAACATCACATCGTTTGAACAACTCTCTAAAACTATGCAACAAATAATACAAAATTGTCAAACTACAACCACCATAACAATAAGAAACGACACGGCATGGATCAACCAATCTTTACTAAAAATCATCAAACAAAGAAATGAACTATACCGAATGCACAGAAAATCACTCAACAACAAACAGCCAGAAGAAAAATACAGGAAACAAAAAAAGAAGACCTTCTCCGCAATTAAAAAAGCCAAATCATTACAAAAACAAACTAACCCAACTAGAATATAACCCAGAGAAAACATGGAAAGTCATACAACAACTAACAGGCAATAAACAAAACAATAAGTCTGACATCAAAGAAATTAAAAAAATAATAACACAATGACAAAAAACAAGATAGAAATCGCCGACACAATAAACCAGTATTTTGTGACGATAGGCGAAGAACTTGCAAAAAAAAGAAACCAAGACACAACCCTATACAACTTGCTCACTATTCAACACCCCTAACAACGAAAACAACGACTTCACAGTAATAACAACAACAGAAGAACAAATCATCAACATAATCAGAAAACTCAAAAACAACAAAGCACCGGGCTTTGACCTCATTACGAACAACATCATAAAACCAAATGAAACAATACTAGCCCCCATCCTAACTAATCTAACAAACATGATACTAGAAACCGGAAAATACCCAGAATACCTCAAAACTACAGTAATTATACCGATCCACAAAAAAGGAGACACAAGTGAACCAGAAAACCAGAAAAAAAACAGATGGCCCTAACCTCCGCATTATGCAAAATCATAGATACTGTAATAAAAAGACATCTAGAAAACCACCTGGCCAAAACCGAAATAATTAACCAACATCAATACGCTTACCAAAAGAGATCCGGTACAACCACAGCAGTATACGACCTAATATCATCAATACAAGAAAAACTAAGATACAACAAATACGTTTCAGCCACATTCATCGACATGAAAAAAGCCTTCGATACCATGGACAGGAAAATAATGATAACAGAACTGAAACAAATTAATACACACAATATAACAACATCTCTAATCGAAACATATTAAGAAAACCGACCCCAAGTAACACAAATAAATAATGTGCGTAGCCCATCCCATCACAGCTAATATGGACTCCCACAAGGAGGTAACATCCCACCCACCCTATATATAATATACGAGGGCTGTTTGACGGAAGAGTGACTTTTCAAAGGTTGGTAATACTTTCGCTATAATGATTATGTTGCTAGCTCCTGAGGTCTTTCGGAGGTCTACTGTCAAAATTTGGCACCAATCTGACCGATAGATTATGTTTTATACTTATTTGAAGAAAACTGTTTTCGTTGTTGTGTAAATATGGAGAAAAAAAATGTCGAGTGTTGATTAAACATTATTTTCTAGGTGAAAAAACAATTAAAGAAACCGAGGAAAAGTTACGTAAATATTATCCAGAATCTGCTCCGTCGCATGGAATGATTTGTAAGTGGTTTCTGCTTTTAAAAGTGGCCATATGAGCACGGTTGATGCAGATCGTCCGAAACCAGCATTTACTGTAACTACTCCAGAAATGGTTAATAAACTCTATGGCCTTGTAATTGGCAATCGTCGAATAAAAGTTCGTGAGATAGCTAATGAAGTAAATATCTCAACCGAACGGGTATACAATATTTTGCATGCACATTTCAATAAGAAAAAGCTATCCCCAAAATGGTTGCCGCGTTTGCTTAATGGTGATCAAAAGCGCGCTCGCATTAAGAATTCAGAAGAATGTTTGGCCGTCTTCAACGTAATTCAAAGGATTTTTTTCGTCGATATGTCACAGTAGATGAAACTTGGATACATCATTATACCCCAGAAACAAGAATACAGTCTAAATAATGGATTTCTCCATGCGAACATGCTCCCAAAAAGGCAAAAACACTTTTTTCGACCAATAAGGTCATGGCCACAGTTTTTTTGGGATTCTAAAGGTGTAATCTTTATTAATTGTTTACAAAAATGAAAAACGATAACTGGCCAGTATTATGCTGATTATGCAGACACGTTTTGATGCCGAACTTGAAAAAGAACGACCACATTTGATGATGAAAAAAGTGTTGTTCCATCACGATAATGAGCCCTCACATTCGTCTGCAATTGCTACAACTAAATTGACTGAATTGCATTACGAATTGTTGCTTTATCCACCATACTCGCCAGATCTGGCTCCCAGTGATTTCTTATTTCAAAATTTTGTAAAATGACTGGGTGGAAAAAGATTTTAGGCAAATGAAGAGGTGATAACCGAGACAAATGCATATTTTGAAGACTTTCCGAAAGATTACTTTTTGTAAGGTTTAAAAAAACTGTATACTCGCAGGGCTAAGTGTGTACAGTTAAAAGGGTGTTATGTTGAAAAATTAAAAAAAAAATTAACAGAAAAATAAAGTTTTCATTAAAAAGTCACTCTTCCGTCAAACAGCCCTCGTACACAAACGACATTGACAAAGCACAACTAACTGGGAAAGTAATAATGTATGCAGATGACATATGCATTGTTCACGCACACAACACCGAAAGTGAACTACAAAAAGCAATCAATGACGACCTAAGAAAAATAGACACATGGTGCTGCGAAACTCACTCACAATTAATGAAAATAAAACAGAATTCATGATTTTCGGGCACAAAACACAAGTTCACAACATAAAACCTACCTTAAAGGAGACAGAGATAAAAGAAACTAGAAAAGTAAAATATCTAGGACTAACCATAACAAACAAACTAAAATGGGACGATCATATAAACAAATTACTAAACAAAAATGCCACAGCTATCCACATGATCAACAGAATAATGAAATTCCTAACAAAACATTTACGGAAAACCATATATCACATCATCTTCAATTCAAATAACATCTATCTAATAAGCATATGGAGCAACACCACAGAAAGGAATCTAAAAAAAACTAAAAACACAACAAAATCAAGCACTAAAAATGCTGTACAAACTGCCTAGACTTACCGCAACCACTGACCTACTACAAATCACAAAAGAAAAAAGCATACTAAAATTGATAAAAATAAATAACTTAATACTGCTACACCAACTGAAAAGCAAATATACAACTAATTACTGGAAATAACATACACACACACAACACAAGATCACACAATAAAGTAAGAACATGCAAACAAACAAGAAATAAACACTAGATGAACCTAACCAACGAAACAATAAACGAATACAACAATCTCCCACAAAACAAGAGAAGCGCAGACTTGAAGAACTTCACCAAGTAATCAAAAACATGACATGGCCGGCAAAACGTTAGGACGAGAAAGCACAGCACCTCGCTCCGAAGAGACCGCCCCGATATATCTATACTGACGATTGTAACAATATGTACTTACAATAAAATAAACAATTGAAAAAAAGTACCTCAGATGAATAGAATGAACCTCTCAAACAGGATCAATTAATCAGGAATATAGACACAAGGGAAAGGCTGGGAGGAACAACAATATAAAAGAAGATAGAAGAGGCACAACTAAGGTGGTTAGGCGATATGATTAGAATGGGCAATGGCAGACAAGTGAAGAAGTGAAGAAAGCATCCGAAGCAAGAGCCATGGGAAAAACATCAAAGGGAAGACCACGAGTGACCTGGAACGGCACAATGGCCAAAACGCTCCAACATAAGAGCAACAGCGGGAGCCATGCAAAAATGAATCAAATCTACAAACAGTAGAACCTCGACACGGGTAAAAGGGGAAACAAATCTGAAAGAAAGTGAAGATATGGGTTCTTTATATGTAAATCTTCTCAACTAAGTAACAAGGCTTTAAGGCGCAACGTCCTGAAAAAATGTGTTCCAGTTAAAAGCAGAAATGTTATGTACTTGCAGTGCAATTCTATTGACACATGTGCCTACAGCATGTGTCCTCCGACAAAATCCGCATGCCTTTTGAAAACCACTAATGTAACATCAATTCATGTAACAAATTATCTTTACGTCTGTGCCCGCAAAGTTCTTTGCGGGTCACCATTTCAATGGCTACACATGGCAATATTTGTGTCCTAACCCCATCTATTACTTGATAGATTCTTGATAGACCTTGATAGATTCGAGTTGTTAGATATTTTATGTAGATTCTTCTTAAACTAATTCCAATTTCATTTCGAGTTTTGGGGTTGTGTGTGTTGTATTCAACCTTGTATTTTATTATGTTCTTGTATTGTGTGTAATATAATCTGTGTTTTGTGCCTTCTGTGTTTTATGGCATTATGCTTGTTTGAAGTGGATGAACTAACCTAGAAATGCAACCAATTTTGATAATATACGAAATTTCTTAGATTTCTCTTATTAAGGAAAAAGGGATTTAAGTTTCGACTATTAGAAAATCTGAAAATACACAAAGATCGTAAAAACAACATAGACAATCTGAATGATTATATGACACTGAAAACTCCATGTTCCTATATCTCTCACATAATACATAAGATTATTGACCTAGGTCACCATTAATACACCAATCAAAAGCTACTTCTCACTCACACATTCAACAAAATATACCACACATTTTACAACTCGAAACAATATGTTCATACCAGAATACACATAATAAATTATTTCAATTGAATATGCAGAAACATAATATGAACAAATATATAGTTTGAGCCCTGACATGTAAGTAAACAATTATGTACAAAAAGTACACAATTATAGACAAAACGATAGAAATTAGAAATTCTGGGAATTAAGAAGCATTGCAAAATTCGAGTACGGTCCTGGTGTGTATTGGAGTACAACGTGCTGAGGAAGGCTCCGTAATCTAACTCATTTGTAAGAGGTTAAGAGCAAAAATATTCACGGAAAGCGTACCAGATAGATCGCGTAAGTAAAGTAGAAGACACAGTGTGAGTTTTTAACAGACGGTGAGTGATTTGATACAGTTATCGGCTATCGGAAGAAACAGTCAAGTAAGTGAGAGTGGAAAACGTGCTCGCGTATCGCGCGGCGACAACAATCAGCGGAGAAGGTCAGGTCCGGAACCAGGCTAATAGCGCCAAGCAAAACGAAATAAATGACTATATGTGTCCAGTGAAATCTAAAAATTAGATAGCCTAATAAACGAGGAATACGGAACAGAAGAAACGAAAAGAAAAAGAGGGGTAGAAAGCCCATAAAATAGTATAACAACAAATAAACCTGCTAAAAAAACATAAAGGCGAACAAGTACGGACATGGAAGAAATTAAAGACATACTTAATGGTACAAGAATGGAACTAAGATTAATAAGAGAACCCAGCAAAAGCAACAAGCAAAAATGCTTTTTGCATTTTTGCTTGTTGCATTACACATTACAATACGTCAATGCATTGTTGCATTGACGCATTACGTACGACTGGTACGTAATGCGTAAAAAATGCATTAAGACAGAAGAAAACCACAAACAGTATAAAGAACAAAGACTAAAGGTTAAAAAAGAGGTTAAGGAAGTTAAGGAACAACAACAATGGCAGGAGTTCGGATACAAAATGGAAGAAAACGGACAAGGAAATTCAATGCTGCTATACTTGAGAAAACTTGAGAAACAACGAGGAAAGCAAAACAATGGGGCTAGAAGACCAAGAAGGCAATATATTAATAGAAGATAAAAGAGTTGTGGAAAGATGGCAGCAGTGCCTATCGGAACTACTAAATGGAGAGATGGAGACAATACTGCCTATAAGAGGGGGACGAATAATAATATCAGCACATGAAGACGAAACCAGGCCAGAAGTACAAAAGGCAGCACAAAGAATAAAAAATGGAAAAGTTGCAGAATACGGCAATATGAAGGCGGAAATTGTCAAATATATGGGCGAGGAGGGACTATCACTACTACATAAAATAATAAATACTGCTCGAAAAACAGGAAAATATATAGGGACTGGACTATAGCCATCTTATGTATTGGCATAAATTATGCCAATACATAAGAAAGGAGATGCCAAAGAAATGTCAGAACTATAGAAAAATCTCCATGCTGTGCGTAGCTAGTAAAATGTACGAAATGATTCTGGAAAATAAACTAAGGCGGGTAATGGAAATAACAATATGTGACAATCAATGCGGTTTCAGGCCAGAACGAGGAACGACAGGCATGGCATTTAGCTTAAGACAGCAAGCGAAAAAAATAAAAGCACATAAAAAACGATGTATCTAGGGTTCATCGACGTAAACAAGGCATTTGATAGTACAGCAAGGAATAAGATTTGGCAAATATCAGTAGATAGAGGAACAGATAAAGTATTGATGAGAGCAATTCTAAGCTTACATGAGACCAGCAGGAACATGGTAAGAGCAAATAACTGCCACTCCAAGGAATTCATTGCAACAAACGGTGTTAGTCAGGGGGAGTACTAGGCCCATTGCTGTTTATTTCACTGCTAAACGAGACCTACAAGTCCTGCAAAGACAGATTGAAAAGGACAAGAATAGGTACTTACAAAAAACAACAAATATACGTGACCGAAATGATGTAAGAAGACGACCTAGTAGTAATAGCAAATTCAGAGAAGGACCTTAATATCAACTTAGGAATATGGAATGCAGAATATATAAAGCACGGAATGAGTTAAACTACGGGAAAACAGAAGTCATGGTGATGGGAGGAAATGAACAAATAAATATAAACATTAACGGAAATAAATTAATACAGGTAGAGAACTTCAAGTATCTGGGCTCTGTAATAAACATGAATGGGAAGTTAGAAAACGAAATAGATAACAGAATAGCAAGTGCGAACAGACTGTACTATGCATTAAACAAGACGTGTGTAAGGAAGAAAGAAATCACGAATAAGACCAAGGCAAAAATGGCTTACATATGGATGCGAAACGTTTTCTTTCTATAAATTTTCCGTTTTTATCTTATTTGTAAGAGAAATTGATGCCATTTTTCATAACGTCTTTTTGAGGTCAAAATCTTGGAATTTAATTATTCTCTGGGAAAGTAAAAGAGATAATATATAGGTGTTCCTTTTAAGACAAAAGTTGATTGTTACTCCGGTGGAACCGGAAGTGCTAGAGGGTTGAAAGTATTTCACCTAAGGAGAACGGAATCAGCCATGTTTGTATGAATGTTTTCAATTTTTTATTTTATCGGGAACTTCATAAACTTATACTGGTCCATGAGCGTGGGACACCCTGTATACGCATGCACATAAACGGCTGTCCATTCTTTTGTCATTAATAAAAAAAAACATTTAAAGCGTATCTTTCAGCACTGTGAAATCAGCAAAAACTAAACGTGCAAATGCAAACCAACTTTAATGTATGCATAAAACAATTGCACTCTTCTTGAATACAAAAACAATTGGTTGATATTTAGATCACACGATCTATTTTAGTGGTCAGGGTTGCAACTGAAATGTCCGAATAGCTTAATTAGAAATTTCATTGAACAGAGGTATCCGAAATTTCGATTCTTTTCACTCTCGGCGAACTTTTATAATTCCCTCTTTTGTGGCGACAACGAACACTAATAACCACAAATTGCATTCAGTCGATCATTCGAGTATTCGATCAATTTAATTTCGCACTATTTAATACGCAATACTAGACGCTTAATAAATCCATTAGCAGTCACATACGCACCCCACAAATTCAAATCGGAATTAGAGTGTGAATACGGTTTCCTAAAAAAAAATTAGATGGGAATGAGGGATAATTGCAGCAAATTCGCTCAAGGCTCGCGGTTGCACAGCAACTACACGAATAATTCATACGGGACTATACGATTCGAACGTGCAGTTGCATTTTCTAGGTTCATGCACAGCGGAGTGCAAAAAGCATGGTAATAGACACATGCTACAGCAAATTCTGTAAAGATCAAGTTAGTGATTCGGAACTGCTAGGATATATAGCAACTGCTCTAGCAAGTGCTCCAACTGCTATAGGATATATATATATATATATATATATATATATATATATATATAGTTAATATAGTTTATATAATATAGTTGTGGTTTTGATAAACCACATGATTATAGAAGAAAATAAATCATAACCAATCAAAGGTTATCCACATGGCGCTCATCAAAACACATGTAAGATATAAACACAAACTTTATCTGCTGTAACACACAACAACCAACAATCAATTTTTGTTTTTCTTTACTTATTGTCGGTTCTGATCTGGTTAACGATATATCTCTTACAGTCGCTGTTTCGCTGTATATCCCCACATCACAGGATAAATAATAAATACTCAAACCACATTCATAATTGAATTGCTACTGTACAAAAGAAAAAATATATAAACCTTTCTCACATTAAGTCAACTAAACACTCAAATAATGAACATTTGTCCGAAGGACAACATACAAACTGTTTGTTGTATCATTGCCCTCAGCTTAAAATATCATGAACATATTGTCTATATTACCCTTTAAAGCTTACTACAATTTTTTTTAAATCTAAATACGAAATAATATGTTTTACCTCATCAATATTTGTAACCATGACTGTTTCAACCCTTGTGTTGATGCAATTTTTACCCCTTCCACTATTCCAGTCCTCGCAAGTTTGAAAAAGGTGCACTGTTAAGCACCGAAACGTCACTATATAATATTATTTTTTAATTTGATGAAATTTTCTGCTTTTTTATACTATCATTAAACATACATAATATGTACCTAGTACATTAAACTTAACCAGGAAATTGTTTCAAACTCACCTGACCTACCTAATCCCCAAAAAAAACAACAAAATATTAAAGAAAAACATAAGTTTTCTAACTATGGAAAACAACACCATATTCTAAATATATTAGGTCAATACATAACCCTTTTGAAAATAATTTTCTTTTGTAAAAAAACAGTAGTAATTATTTTTTCATAGTTCCACTGTTAGTGGATAACGGTAAACGAGTACTATATATATATATATATATATACATATTTTGTACTGTGATTTATGATCTGCACCTAATTCTCCAAAGTATCATCTAATAATAACCTATTTGCTATTTGCTGTTATAATTGATTATAATTTTAGTTGAAAATATATGATGTGTTAAAAATTAAATAAACTGTAGGTTATTATCAAATCTTCCTTATTATAGTAAAACATGCATTACACGTTTGTCTCATTATGCAATGATAACAGGGTCCTAAAGAGTAACAAGACTGAGGCTATACCAGACATTGATGGTATTTCTTCGAGCATTGGTATCATTACTTCTGAGGTTGTTTTGATATGTTTGAGGTTGCTATATGATGTATCCTTTCAGATGTAGCTAGCAATTTTTACTTACCTAGAAAATATAGTTTTCAAAATGATGAAAAACGAAATAGTGTTAATTTTCGGAAATCACGCGAGATATTAATGAGATTATTTTATTGCATGCTAGTTTTAGATGACTGAATATTTTGTTTTTGGGTAAATCAGTGCCGCTGATACTGAAAATGATTATTTTTCTTCGTATCAGCTCAAGATTTGTAGATATCTGCATTTTTGTTTTAACTCGTCGATGCTAATAAATGTTTTTTTTTTCGTTATTTCCAGTAGTTCGCATATTTATATACGAACTATCTAAATTTATTTTATATAAACAGTTATGTTAAAAAGGGGTCCATGGGGTTTATCGTGGAACATTTGAGGCGAAAGTGCGAAGGCGAAATTCGACATCATCTCCGTTCATAAATCATTGACCTTGAATTGGACGTCGCACATTCCAAAGGTTTGTTGACAAGGATATTTGGCAACACGGCATCGATGTCCTTTCATTGCACCATCTCGTTGCGAACACACGAACTGCTAAGAACCAATTTTGTGCATTTTTATGGCGGGGAATTCAATTTAGGTACATTTTAAATAATTAATATAACCATAAAAACATGTGTTAATTAATAAGTACTATATCTTATTAAATGCAGTATTTTACAAGGTTTCAGGATATATTTTTTGAATGAATAAATATAATTTCTCTGAATCAAATTATTTAAATAATATGGTAAACAATTGTTAATTTTAATTATAAATTATATAGTGACACGTAAAATCAGGTCTATATTCATGTAAAGCTTTAAAATTGTGCAAATATTTGCAAATACAATCCATGAAGATGAAAAACGGCAAAAATCGAAGATTTAATGAAATTTCATAGAAAAACGTAAATAATCGAAAAACTAACTATATAGCGACACGTAGTATTTATTTTGATAATTTATGGTACAGAAAATATAACGTGAAAGTAATTATTAACAGCGTTTAAGTTGAAAAACACTTTTACGCCCGAAAAACCGCGCTCTTAACATGGGAAAGTCGTCTTTAAACGCTAATTTTTGTTTTCATATATATCAACATACCGTGACAAAACTTCAAAAACCGTGAATAAAATACAAGGATTTTTTTTTTTGCAACAAGAAAACCATTTCTGGTCTGGTTTTCTGGTAAAAATATAGATTTTTTAGTGTAACAGACCTAAAATTCGCCACCAATCGTCACGTCTAATACAGACGTAACTAACATTTCTTAAATATTCCAACCTACAATATATAATATGTCCCCGGATTGAGTTTACAAATGGGATTTTTTTTTAAATTATTAGTTTTAAGTAAAAATGTTATAGGAATTAAAACCGCTGCTTGGTCTGAAACTACCATTTCAGTTATTAACACATTGATTTATTTATACAGGATATTGGCTAATTATAAAAAAATATCTAATTTTGACACTTTTGAAAAATAACTTCATTTAAACAATCCCCCACCATTTTCTTCACACAGTTCAAGCCTGGCGTGGAACTCCTGAAAACTGTTTTGTATTTCTTCAATAGTTATCGATGCAAATGCCTCTCGTACGCGATTTTTTAATTTTCAGTATTATTTTCTGCATTTGGGGATTGTTAGAATGATTATATTTTTCTATAATGTTGTTAGAAGTAATTTTAAATTCTTTTTGCAAATAATAAATAAATAAATGTTAAAATAAGATTTAAAAAATTTGATTTTGCCAACACCCTGTATAAATAAATGAAAGTTTCAATAACTGAACTGGTAGTTTCAGACCAAGCAGGGATTATAATTTCTATAACATTTTTACATAAAAGTATTTTTTTTTAAATCCCTTTTGTAAACTCAATCCGGGGACATACTGTATAATATCCAACACTCAAATTATTGCACGTTTAGCAATTATTCCCATGATTTATTTATTACAGCATCACACACTATTCTGGCTCTTCTTGTTTTAATCGATAAATTGTAATTGCGGTAATTACCACCGACATTATAATTTTATCACCACGCCGAATTATTTGCATCACATGTAAATCGTTATGCAGTCTGTTGATAACTACAAGCTCCAATAAAACAATTGCTGGGCCATTGAACATTGAAACTTGGTTGTATTGGAGGCTGTAGCGCACAGCCTAGGTAATATCTACTCCCCTATTGATTATTTTGCTTTTGTGTTTCGAAAATGAGGTGGACGTTTGGCCCGTATTTTAGGTACTGTTGGCCTGTTTCACTGGTATCGATCGGTGTTATTAATCTCTTCCGTGATGGCGCATGCATCGCAGTTTATTTATGAGCTTTAGGTTAACTGTTTTCGAAAGTATTGGACTCCGTGGACCCGCCAGCTAGCGGCCGTTTCTTGAATTTTATCGAATACTAGTGCCAGTAGTGGTCATATACGAAAATAATCGTGCGATTTGAAGCGAGTGATCTCTTGAATACCGTGTGAGTTTGAGAAAACGGGCAATAGCGAATTGACTTAAAGTGCGAAAAGGATGTTGCCATTGGCATTTATTTGCGATTGACGAAGGTAGAGAAGATGTGGGAGTAGTGGGAGAAATCGATCACCGTTCGCATCACTTGTCAGGTACCTTTGATGCCATGAGGTTTGATTTCTCATCAGAGTGTTCATTTACAGATTTTTTCCCCTTGATTACTATCTATTATCTTTTTATGTGTTACCTGTTACACACTCCGGGCAAGATACTAATCAGAGTGGGAATTTACCTTCTTTCTAATTGCGTCGCTTTTTCCTCGCTCGCATTATTGGCATATTGCCCGTTATCTTGTACTCACACGGTATACGTAGTACTTCAAAATTTGAGTTTGAGTTGTGGTTTTTTATTCTCTTGAATACAAATGGTGACGAGTCGTAAACAGTGGGTGGCTCATTGCTGTGTGACCGTAATGGCTTTAGACTGGGTAGCACAGCGAAGAAGCGGGGGGGGGGGGGGGGGGGTGACGAAAATCTGGGAACAGAAAAAAAACAAGTTAGATAAACGACATTTGTAGCCTGGGGTGTCCTCGTGCGCTCGTTGGCATGCGAGGAACTCCCGCGAGATTACTTCAGGAGGCGCTCGTTGGGTGCGCACATGGATTACACGGTGGATAAGTCGATTAACAACTGCACACCGTCAACGGGCCATCGATTAATTGGTTCACCACGTGAAAGGTTCTCGTATGAGCTTCAGTACCACGTTAAGGTGAGGCACTGAATACGGGAGTCAACTGGATAACACCAGGTATCCAGCGGGGTCCATGACAAAATCCACATATGTTTGCGGCACGAGTTCACTTATAGCGTTGAGTGAAGGGGTTTGTAAAGAGGCGCAGCTATGTGAGAATTAAGCGTGTCCGAAAGTAGTGTTGACATCCAGCGGGCGCTGTGGTCGGAGTGGTGTTGAGATTTCTTATTCTCGCCATGACTGCGATGGGTGGTGGTTGTCTTGGTTCGTATCTCGGATGACTGTTCCGTGTGCTCTGACGCTCCTAGCGCTCGACTGTTTCGCAAATTTCGCACAAAACAAGCAATATGTACGGATTCCTCGAGATTCTGTCTTACAAACTAAACAGATTAAAAAATATGTCACCTTTAAGAAGATTTATGGTATCATTTCTAACATTCAATTTTCAAAAGTGTCTTCTCACATTTGAATAATTAAATAATAAACATAATACAATTTCAATATGTTTTGTTATACTCGCCTATACTGTTACAATGATGTGCAACACTTGAGGTTTTAATAACGTTTTAATATGAAAATTAATCAAAATCTACAATTAGCACTAAACTGGATTTTAAAAAATAAAAATATAAACTGGAGTGCCATGAAAACAATTTAAAATTGGAGAGATTGTTACAAAACAATAAAACTGGAGATTGTCAAAGGTGCTTAGTTACTTCTTAAAAATGTTTTCTAACGAACACAAAAGAGATATGTTAAGAATTTACTATCATTGTAAAAGAAACTCTGCTCGAGCAAGTGAAAACTATTTACAAGTGTATCCCGAAACACCCCAGCCATCCCAAACTTAGTTTAAAAAATCGGATTACAATTTAGGGCAGTATGGATCTCTCAAAAAACCCCGAGTGCCTTATGGAATAAAAATATCACGTAAAAGTGTTAGTTTGACAATCAAACAATTTAAACAAAACAAGATAACGCCCAATAAGAGAACGTATGACGTTATGATACAATTTTAATAAATTTCAACAAAAAAGAAAATTTCGTTTTTTAAAATGATGAAAATCAAAATAGTGCTAATTTTCGGAAATCACTCAAGATATCAATGTGATATTTTTATTGCGGGTTAGTTTTAGATTGCTGAATTATTTAGGTCCTGTTGTATAATCGTCTATCATCCTTGATCGCGGTTCAGTTTCTACGGATACCATTGTATTAACAATTGTATCCTAGGTAACTGAACCATGGTCAAGGTTGATCCACGATCCTACAACTGGGCCTTAAAGGTCCACTCCTGATCACCAGAAATAGATTTTCCAAAAAACTGGATATTTATTAAATATTAATTCTCCTCATTAGGCCCCTGTTATAGAACACCTACAGGATTTTGTAGAACTAAAATATTAGCAGGAGTATATTCATGCTTTTTGAAGCTATTTAAAAATTAATAATAATTAACATTCAAAAATATTTCTCCTAAAAAACACCTTGCATCAAAAACGTGGATAGTATGCAGTGATATGGTATATTGTATGATAGGTAAATAATAAAAATTCTAAAGAAATAATTAATATTCTGTATTGTTTTTCTAATGACTCATCTTCAAAGTTTTTACGAAACCCGAAAGGAAATGTAAAATTTAGTTTCGGTAAGTGGAATTTTAAAAATATAAAAAAAACATTAAAAATCTATTTTTGTAAAATCTATAGTAAACAAAAAAAACTTATGACTCCTAACTCATAAGCACTCTTAGTTTGCAAAAAAAAAAGCGTTGACATTTGGTGTTTATCATTTAATTCATATTATTTATCAATTATTTCGAAAATATTACAAATATTTAAAAATTGTCTTTACAAGAGTTGAAGATAATCTTAAAGTGCATAAGAAAACTAATTTTCCGAGCAGTCTTGCTTTGTAGACAAAACCTCGTTGAAATTTATATTTTATCTTTTAATTCATACATATTAATATGGAGAGTCATGTGCCACACATACATGCGCACATCTGATTTTCATCTTTATTATGTTCCTGCCCAATACTAGTATGTTTATTTATTTTTCTTATTCTCTTAAAAATGTATCATTTGACATGCTATTACATACTATTTGATTAGAAGTTTGTATTTTGTAAGCATATAATAATAGTTATTTATAGTATGAAGGAATTACTATGACAATAATATTCGCGAAAAAAATAATATACTTATATGAGAAAGTAAAAAGTTACCTAATTAATGTATCCCGAGTTTACAAAAAAAAGGAGACGACGCTCGTTACGTTCCGACCCGTATTTGGGCTCACAACCACCGGCCTGAGATTTTTACAAGTATGAATTACACTCGCTTGGATATTTGTGTTTCCGTTACTTTAAATGTTGGGGGCGACAGTTGTCAGCAGCCCTGTTCCGGGGTAGTGGCGTGCGGGGAGTAGAACAGAGCGAGAGGCAAACACGGCACGAATATTTCTATGGGGCTGCGCCTCTTCTTAAACTCCTTCAATCAACGCTTATAGGCATGATGAAGTTCGACTCATAGATCCCCCACGCCACGCAACGCAACGCTGCGGAAATGTTGCCTTCTATGAATTAGTCCCAAAAGGGACTTCAGCCTATATCAGGCGTCAATCGTGATGGAGATCTGTGTATAACGATATTAAAGGTCAACACATAATTGATAATTGGAATGCAACGGTTGATATGTTCGCGTTTGCATAAAAGAACTCAATGGTTGATGTGTTCCCGTTGGCGATAGGATAAGATGCGAATTCGGCTGATGAGTACCTGTTGGAGAGAGCATACGACATACTACATACGAGTCGTATAGATGCAAAACCCGCCAAGTCACAAAAATACAAAAAAATAGTTATTACCGGCAGTCGGTAGTTTAATGCATCTTCCCCGTATTGGAATGACCATTTCCTTTGAAATCCCACCAAATTCTTTGTTTTTGTGCTTTAAAAATCCCGTTTAAATTCAAATCCCGCCAACTGCAGCAGTCATTTAGGTACAAAGTCCGCCATGTCCATTTTAACCAGTGGACGCATGGGAAAGTATCACGTGGCGTCTCACATGCTGCGCGGTCATCACATGGTCATCACCAGTGCCAGTGGAGAATGGATTCCTTTAAAACAAAATTGACAAAAACACCACCAAATAAAAGCAGGAAAAAACAAAAACAGACAAAAACCCATAAAAGATAAGTACGAAAACGTTTAATGTAAATTTATTTTCTTTATACAATTATAACAGACATCTTGTGCGTTGTATTTTTCTGCAGATATGCTGCACATACCTTGAAAGAAATTCCTGAATTCAAACATAATAATTATTTGGAATGTAAGACTTTAAAAATGTGCGATGTAGGGGTGTGTCATAATCTGATTTACAATTAAAAAAAACAAAGTATACCAAGATTCAGTATACAATAATATATAGGCATTGCACTGCTGACAAACCAAAGTGATCGCTAATCCTAGAGCGATAACACTAGACGGAAAATATCACTTACAATTAAATACATCATTCGGAAAGATAATGGACAGGCGGCAAAAGATTGTCGTAATTTTTTTTTAGCAATTTGGATATTAAAAAATACAGAGTCCAGGGAGTAATTAGTACATTCATTGAGAGTCTAACTTGTTCTGAAACCCATTACTGTCGTAGTAAAACAGTACTCAGAAGATACCTTGTGAGCTCAATATCCGAAAATTGCACAACTTGTACAATGAGTCAGTGGATAAAGAATTACAAGGTAAAGAATGTTTTTTAGACACTATATTAACAATCACTACAATTTAGGCTTTATAACACCTTTGACAAATATGTGCTCAGATTGTCTAAAACGCAAGAAAAGCTCAAGACAGAAGCAAATCAAGTAAAAAAAAGAACGTATGATGGCTGACAGGGTACATAAGTTAAAGGCACAGGTTTTTTATTGGTACCTTAAAATTGATTGAACAGTTTGGAGATGAGTGAAGGGCGTTACCAAATCTATAATTCTATAATTTTATAGGGAGGTTATTGACCAAGAACATTTGGAAATACCCATAGAATCGTATATACCCATGGAATGGACACTGATATTTGGGTATATCATTTTGTATTTCTTTATAGCAATGTATAAAGGTTTAGTGCCGCGAGAAACTTTGGTGCTGCGATCTTCTCTGGGACCGCTTAGAAGCAGGATATTCATCCCTTGTTCAAAATGTGAAAGCACATTGGATAAATCTTTTAGTGTTAATTGTCGGCAAAACTTTGGTCGATTTGTTGGTCTTTATCAAATACGTCGTTTGTTTCCTATTATATTAATTCTTCTTTAGGAAGTGGTTCTCTAACAGTATCCAACAAATCGATTACATCACGTTCTTCTATATCTTCAAAACCAAATTTTAGAGGTCCAATATATTTTGTCTAATTTCAGGAAGGGGTTTGTTACAGCCTCAGTGCAGTTAACACGATGTGAGGCCTTAAATCCGTTAAACTACTCGCTACTCTAGTTGACATATTGTTTGATCGTCCAACTAATTGCTTATTGTGGTAGTCTGGGAATTTCCAGAAGATTATTATTGATCGAATTTATTACTTTGGGATTTGTATTTTTTCCCCAGATTACGACACTAGGCTGAACCATTTTATGGCCGGTGCCATTAAGTGTTCTTATTAAACGGATTTGCGACATAATTCTTTACTGGTCTAAAATTGTTTATTAGGCCTTTTCGAAGCACTAAAACGATTTAGAAAAAAACAGAAACCTTTTATAAGACTTTGAAAACTAGGGCATGAGAAGTGGACCCATCCGGGACCTTGACGATTCCCTCCCCCTGCTGTAACAAGATGCACCCCAAAATGATACATTTGAAGAGCACTCTAATACAAACTTTGGCGGCGAGCACATCTCATTTAACCACAACAATTTAATATATCACTACTTCGTAACCATTTTAATAGTTTATTTTATTTTATTATCGGTCCTTCGAATTCAGGTGATACATCACACCACCTTTTAGTCCCCACAACCGCACACATAACAGAGTTCAAATTCAGAATCGACACTTTCTGGCCGAATGTTGGCAGCTTTTTTGATGTTAACTTTTTTCCAGAACTCGGTCAATGATTCGCTAATATTGTCCACAGCATTTTTGATGTTGATTTTTTTCCAGAACTCTTTAATTGACGATTCATCATCGTTTATAAGTTGTCGAAGAGTTCTTCGTAAATAATATGCGTTCAATGCAGCTATTAGCACCCTGATCTATTCACCGGAATAGGGCTATTGTGTTTTTAGGTAAATATTCTATCTCCACATCTTCAGATAATTTTGATAAGTTAACTGGATGTCTTCGGGTATTATCCAACACTTTGTTACTCATTTTTTTATCGTGCACGTATTTCTTCAAAGCAAGGCAAACAATATCGTTGAAAGAATCTTTGAACACTGTTTTTGTCATCCAAGCTTTCCTTTTGGACTTCCAAATGACGGGCAATTTCTTTTTGTTCAATCCTTTGAAAGCTGTGGGATTTTCGGAATCATACGGTTTCAGCTTGAAATCCCCTGCCACATTCGTATCAAGGAGCAAAGTTAGTCGTTCTTTGGACACGTTCTAACCAGATGTACTCGCTTCGTTCTTTGAAATGTCAGCTCATTCGGGCATTCGCTTCCAACAAAATGCAGTTTCGTCCACATCGAAAACTTTCTGAGGAACATATCCTCTTTCAATAATTGATTTTAAAACCTCTTGATAAGCTACAGCTGCTTAGGTATTGGCACTGGCTACTTGGCCTTTTATTCCAAGATCCAAATTATGACGATTTATACATTTTTCCAACCAACCCCGGCCTGCTAGGAAAACTTTCTAGATCTTTGCTTTCTTTAAATTTTGGAAAATACTTTTCGCCTTTTCCTGGAGCATAATTGTGCTCATTGCATCATTCGTTGATTATTGTCTTCAACCCATTTTTTTCTTCTATATTTTACAAATTACGTCATTCCATTTACAAGTTTGTCCAATCAACTCGCATAAAATAAATTGTTTCGCCATGTTAACAGCACTTTTTCAATAGTAAATAGGAGTATTTAAAGTTATTAAAGCTGTCGTCCCAAGCTGTCGTCCAAAATGTTAAATATAAATGTTCGATTGATTGTACGTATTCTTTCTGCCAATTCAACCAGATATCTAAGTGAATATACTGACTGACTGCCGCTGTGTTGTCTAGCGACCGGGCCAATTCGGTGGAACGATATTCAAGTTCATGCAATCAAATCAAATCCTCGGTAAATTTTCTGATTCAAAGAATTCGCGGATAATAAATTAATATGCCCTAATATAATGCAAATCGTAGTATGTATTTGCAGTAAATACTTGTTAAACGAGTTATTTAAGCAAATCTTAGAATTTTCTAGTTAAAACATGTACATTTGTTTACGTATTACATTACATTACATTAATATCAATGAATCTAAGAGAATCTACTTCGTTTTGGCGTAGGTAGATAGTGCCCATCCGGGGAATCCATTTTCAAGAAATCAAATCTATGAAAGTACTGCTTGCCACCACCAATTGAAGCAGTCGTGTACAATTAATTAGTACTCCATAATCTCTACATTTTTTGTGCAGTAAATAAAAGTACAGTGGATTCTCGCTAATCTGACCTGACCGTGTGTTAAGGGCGGGGAATCTGACGGTGTTTACTTTCATAAAAATTTCGTACACTGTACATAATTGAATTAAAAAAATATAAAATTTGTATTATTCTTTTCTTAATGCGTGACATGATCACAAAAAAAATTGCTATAAATAATGTTTTTGATTACTCCTAGTTCAAATTAAAAAAAACATTGTACAAAGAGAGTGCATAGAGAATTAATTCTATAATAAGGAAATAAAAAATATAATTTGAGTATATTTGGTATCGCGCCCGTATAATAATAATAATAATAATTCCTACTACTCCTCCACCTATGGCGTAATTGGTAACTGTCATTATTTGACATAGGTCCCTGAACTATTACTAGTTATGCGGGCGTTAAGAGGAGAGGGGCATTATTATTATTGCCTTATTTTTAAATAGTGTATATTTAAAATATATTTCATTAAACATGTACTGACCCTCGTTCACAAAATAAATATACAATATTAAAATATGCAACATATTTATTACATATGTAAAATAAATTCTCTGTGACGCAAATGTTACACTTTACGAAGTGACCAATGTTTAGGTCAGTTAGGTTAGGTTAGGTTAGGCTTAGAATAACTGAGCTCTTTCTTTGGTTGAATACATTGTACACATCGTAAACTGTAATATTTGCCCCACAAATAATTATTTGTATGTTAATTATGCATTTAAAAAAATACGCTTTGATGCATTGTGACAGAAGTGTGTAACTATTGAAATGATTAACCCTATGTTGCATGATATATATATATATATATATATATATATATATATATATATATATATATATATACCGCGCGTTTTTTTTCGCTGAACACAGGCTATGTTCAGTTTTAAAACGACAGTATCAAATTCATGGCTAAAATTCAATGGTATGCAACCAAAATTACAGGCCGCGTTACAAGAACTCCGTCATTTCAAATGTCAAAACTGTTGACAGAAAATGTATTCAACGCAAGAAAGTGTTTAAATAGGGGAATGATACCAAACAGGCTGGTATACGGATTGTGCGAGATTAATTTCAATGCATTATCCTGCGATACCAATCCCATCAATCCCGTTCAATCAACAATCATCAACCGTTAATCCCGAAATAGTAACTCATTTGCCAAATGGAAGATATTGGTTCTTCTTTGGCATAACATAATACATTTCATTTCATTTCTTCAGTTGAAATATGACATCTCCTAGTTCTTTTATGATGACCAATAGCGACGCATCATGTAACTACTATTAAATTTTGCGATTATATTAGACATTGTTTCGATTGATTGGATTCGTCTGTCAGATAACGCACTTAAAATAAATTTCTCAAAATCCGTATACTATTGCCAGCTCGGTACCATTTGAATTGGAATATTTGAGTACTTTCTTGCGTTGAATAAATTTTCTCAAAACAGTGTTGATATTTGAAATGATCTATTTACACACGCTAGTAAATTTCGTTGCATAAACGTTGCATTTTAGCAATGCATTTCGTACTGTCGTTTTAAAACTGATCATAGCCTATGTTCAGAGATTAAAAAAAACGCGCGGTATATATATCCCACTATCTTTGCGCCGTCCTTACATTGACATTTTGCTATTTTTACGGCGTCCTTCGCTTTGGAACGTCCGAATATGGACGGTCCAATGTATCGCCTTGTAATTTTTTTCTAGTGGCATTATGCACCATTTACAATCGATTGGCGAAAATCGACGTGGACGCGGTATGGATAGCTACATGGTTATCTTTGTATATTTTTGTATATATTAGTTCACGTTATTGACATTGGTGGCGCTGTAGTTGGAAGCGTATATTGAAAAGTTGATATACAAATTTTCACTATGCGACCATTGAGCATCCGATTGACGGCAACACTGTATCGAGACTGCTCCTTTCAGATAGTTATTCAATCGTGTTGTAAGAGTGAGAACCGAATTACGTTTCTCTCTTTATACGCAAGCCGCTACATCAGTAGTCTCAAAGTGTCTCTTTGTAGTGAATGAAATTTTATAGGTAAGGGTTCCGGATTCGAGAAAAACGCTCTGGTTTTGTATATCAAGTCCACAACGAAGCGACTTAATGATAAACGCAAGCAATAAACACATTGATACTTTTAATTATCAAGAAATGTTTGTAAGGTGTATATTGATGTAATACATGTAACATATATTTGTGACGCAATACATCATTATGAAGATATTCAAAAGAGTTTTTATTCGTGGTAAAATTGGAATGGGGTTTGCCTGTTTAATCTAGTCCCGATGCTCGCATGAAATTAAAATTTTAATGGTTAATCGAGCAATTCTCTGCAATAAAGGATTAGCAACGCCTAAATGTTCTTGACAACAAGAACGCGATGCGTTTGGATGCACTTGGAAAACCGGCTTTCGTACATTTATTCTCCCATGTAATTGTCCAGTATGAAGAAAATTTTATTCCAATTTTCCAAATTTATTTTTGTTCGCCGGCGGTAAATGAGAATAAGTTTCATAAAATTTTTTGCAAGTTCGAAGAATAATTCTGTCACACTTGTCCTGTATTAAATATATATATATATATATATATATATATATATATATATATATATATATATATATATATATACTGTATTAAATAAATTCATATTTTCTTCATTTGTGCGTTCATTAATCATTAAAATATTTACTATTAGTGAAGCTGTACCCAAACGAAAATTTAAAATTTAATGCAATTGATAATGGTAAAATAACATAAAACATGAAGCATGTCTGCTGTGATCGACGGGCACACATAGAATTAAATGTTGCAAACAATTTTATAATCAAGGAATTTTCAAAATAAGGGGACGGGGGTGAGAGCGGTGATGACGAAAAAATTTAGCAAACCTGTGTTTATTTAATTTTGTAACGGAATTAAATACACAGAATTAGAACTACTAATTGTTAATCCTAACAAAAATGCAACTGTTAATTCTATGTGGAAGTACTTTTAATTAATTTTATAAATACTAAAAGAATTACACCCTAAACAAGAGTATTTTACCTTTTGTGATTAATGCGTTTCCCAGTATCGCAGGGGGTTCATATTTTGCAGACATACGGAAAAAAAAGGAAGCTGGGAAAAAATCCGGCGAAGCCGGAAGTGAAACAGGAGGGGGTTGAGAGAGCAAAACCTGTCAGTCGTCATGTTTATTTTTCTATCGCAATTAAATTTAACATACTATTAGTGAACTATTAGGGAATCCTATAAAGAATTACAGCCCTGAATTCTATAAAGAAGTAATTTTAATTAATTTTTGAAATACTAGAATTACACCTAAAATCCGACGATTTTACCTTTTGGGACTAATGGGGTTCCCGTTGTAGCAGGGGGTTCATCTTTTGCAGATAAACGTAGACAAAAATAAGGAAGCTCAGAAAAGAAACGGCGAAGCTTTAAGTGAAACAAGAAGGGGTGAGATGCAGGGCTGCCAAAAAAATCTGTCAACCCTGTTATTTATTTTTCTATCGTAATTAAATTTAACATGCTATTAGTGAACTATTAGGGAGTCCTATAAATAAAATTACAGCCAAATTTTTTAATGCATTTTTGAAATTTAAAATTACACGCAAAACCAGACGATTTTACCTTTTTTTAAGAATGGTGTTCCCGTAGCCGCAGGGGTCATATTTTGGCTAAAATAAAAATACGGCGAAGCAATATGTGAAACAGGAGGGGATGAAGGGAATGAGACTGCATGGGGTGCCGAAAAAGAAATTGTATTTTTCTATCGAATTTAAATTATACACACAATGACAACTACTACTTCATGTAAATCCTATAAAAATATTTTTTCGGCGCACTGAAAAATATCAAAATATCGTTTCGTTTTAGCTCTGTTAAACATACCATAATTATTGAGAAATACTTTCAAATACAGTTAAATTTACTTTATTTGACTAACTAGCAGTAATAAAACGTATTTGTTTAACTGGTATATTTTTTTCCCAAGGCAATCTTTATTTTTTCACAATTTTGTTATCAGGCATAAACTATACTTTATTATGCAACCACCTAGTATTTTTAGATATTCGTCAAAATAAAAACAAATGCTATCAATTTTGTTAATAGAAAAAGTTATGTTACTGTTCAAAACATCGTCATTGTCAAAGCAAAACAAAAAATTAAAATTGTGGCAAATATTAAGCTATTAAAAAAAATTATAGATATTTGCCGTTAAAACCTTTTTATTTTAAAAACAATAATAAAGGCTCCAGAGAGGAAGTTTCTTACTTTTTACTTTTATTTTACATTTGTTCTCCATGGGAGTCTTTAATGTTATACATTTTTTTTATATAACAGGTATTTAAGTTGATTTTCTTAGAAATTTTTGTTGTTGCAACCTCATGAAATTTTTAGATATTCGAAGAGAAAAACAGTGGTAAAAAATATAAAATACATAAAGCATGTATTACTTGCTGTGATGCCACGTGCACATATAGAATTAAATACTGGAAAATAAATTACTTTTAAGAAATTTTCAAAATAATATCAAACCACTCATTTTAGGAATAGGTTTTTTAATTACACTTCTGTGTAGAAAACTGTTCTATATATTACCCTGTCATACAGAAGTATATGGCATTCCATTTAAAAATATAATAATAAGACACTTTAACGTGTACATGTAAATAAATAAACTTTTGAAATAGTACTGGGAAAATATCAACATGTACGAACTATTGTAATGATAGAGCCATGCTGCTGCTACTATATGCAAGAAAGTTTAAGTCTATATTTCATTCATAAGATGAGTAATGATTTTTTAAATCGTTTGTTTCGAGAAAATATATTGGAAATTATTTTTTCCTCAAAAACTACAAAACATAAGTGCCCAACAGGCTTAACAAAATATATTTAGACGTGAATGAGCTAGCCGAATATGTAAAAATATGCATGGTGTTCTATTTAAAATAACAAAATTGATGGCCACTTCCGGTCGAACCGGAATTGATAGAAACATGTACGTATTTTTTTTTATCATTGATGCATCATATTGCTTGTTTAAAACATCGTGTAGCGTGCATAAAACAGGCTTTCAAAAACGCGCGTTTCCTGTAAAGGTTTCCATGGATACAAAACAAATAACGTCATAAAAAATGAATTCAAATAAATACCAATTTATTTTAATTTAAATGAATATTAAATGTACAATTTACATTGTTTGAAAACGTTAAATTTCCTTTCTTCAATTCCGAGAGGACATGAACATTGTTGCTAACTGCCGAAAATTCACTTGACGTGCATGGATCCGTCCTTCCACTAATAGCATTTGCTATGACGTTCGACACTTTGGTTTTATTTCCGATACTCTCTTCGACATATCCACTGGCTACAGATGCCGATTTCCATCCAACTTGTCGCTGTATTTGATCTATTGACATCCCACCGTTAGCCATAATTGTTGCGGACGTCCGCCGGAACGCATGTCCAGTGTACTTCTTTGGCTCGTCTAATTTAAGGAACTGTGCAATTTGAGATGGGCACAAGCCAAAGGTATTAATGCCCACTACCTGTTTAGTGCACTGTCCCTTATCAAAACGTAAGAAAACACGGTCTGTACTCACATTTTGAGGACGCAGAGACAAATATTTCTTCATAAACCCAACATAGGGTATCCCATTACTGTTAGCAACAACAAAATGTCGAGCCTTTTATGTCTTAGATGGTCGGATGGTAATTAGTAATGTATTACCCTCTTCCTTGATGTCAAATAAACGCAGATCGCACAATTCGCATCTGCGACATGAACCGAATATTCCACAAATTGCAACGACTTTCAGAAATAAATATGTCACATCTGGAGCATCTTTGAAAAATGTTTGTAGGTCTTCTTCTCTAAACACGTAAGCCTTTTTTACCACATGATTTTTGTTGATCGCCTTCATGAATGCATTAACCTTAACAAACGATTTTATATGCACTCCCTTGTTTAACCGTAACATGCATTGCAATTTCGAATGTATTGCCCACATTGTTGACGCCTTATAGCATGTAGACATTTTCTGCATGTAAGCAAGAATCATTCTTTCATCTACAGTTTTCACCTCCTGTTCGTCCATCCATTTTACCAATTTATCGTATTCCTTCTTATATGCCAATTCCGATTTTTGGGGAATTAAACGCCTCTCTGCTTCGGAGCTTAATTGATCAATGTTTCGTTGCATTTTCAACCAAAATCAAAACTGACGCCAAATTGAAAGATTGTTACATACGATATTCAACACTTTGACAACCAAGGCTAGAACAATTGCATAGTATCAGCCGCCATGTTAGCTAGTTATTTATTCAGTATCTTAGCAACGATACTAAAACTGTACGGCAAAATCGACGGCACATCAGATAGAAATTATAATTACAAATGTTTAGGCCAATTTACGGCATCAATGATAAAAAATAGCGTAAAGTATGCGTGGATATCTGGCCTCTCAAGCACTCACTCTATTCAAAAAACCTCCCCGCCTCCCCGCTGCGCGGGGAGCGACTGGTCGGTTTTTTGAAAAACGTTCGTGCTTGAAAGGCCTTGATATCCACTTATACTTTAATATACTATTTTGATGATCGCCATGAACCATGTGTATGATTTTTCTCTATTCTCTTTTATTTCAAAAGGAACCTCATAATCTTTGAACCAATAACTTACGTGGCACATCCTGTATACATATAAATAGATTTTATATTATACATGTATAACCCATGAAACGTTTTTGAAGTTCTATTCACCAATACCTTCATCAATAGAATTGTTAGTCTCAAAACTTTGGGATTATTGTTTGAAATAGGATGGTGGCAAGATCGTAAAATATTTTCTTCTTTATTTTCGTTGTACATATTTTTATTTCGTTCCTCTTCTCGCTTCGTTTGCTCACAAGAGTTTGATAACAGGTAATTTATTTATTTTTATCTTTATCGCAAGTCGTGAAAACATCAGCAACAAAATTATTAAAAAAATAATTTATTATTTAAATTAATAAGAACGAGTACAAGTACATTTATAAAGTAGGGATAGGTATATAAGCTGACCGATAGAATGACTTTTACAGCGCAGAGTTTACTTAATCTATAGATGTAAACATTGGTGCGGCATTACTGTAGTGAAGTAGCAATGGAAATTAGCAAAAAAAAGTTTTATTGTCAAAGATTTGTGCCGGCTCTCCATTTTAAGTGCATGGGCGCTCTGTGATCTAGGCACCTGTGGGCGCTGCACACATCGCACATATGCGCGACGCGGCTCCTCTAAGTATCGGGCCGATCCTGTTTCGTTTTAGTTGGTAGACATCCAGCGATGTCCTGCGCATCCAGTCAATCGGCAACAACGTCGGACTCTTGAAAGCGTTTAACTGAACGGAAATATATACAAATTTACGCCGCATGGTGGTTGTTTGTAAAAAAAAAAAATATACGCAGGTTTTAGGGATAGTACAGTGAAAACCGGACGTTCTAATGATAGTAGCCGGAAAATAAATATACGTGGACTACATAAGGAAGAATTATGAAAGGAGTTCATAAAGATGCAGGATGTATATATATATATATATTAAGTTACCTGCGGTCACAAACAATCAGCTTCTTTATTATTATATAAAGAGTATGATTTAAGACGGATGCATATGAGCGCATCCCATGCATTATATTTATCTTTTATTGTTCATTTATAATAAAGTTATATTACTAACAGGTTGGCCTTGCCACGACACACTCTATATTCGTATTCCGTACTAACAACATATTAAATTCTAAGTTTTAAAATAAAAGTTCCTTTTTTTAAAACCTACGTTTCGGCCCGTGATACGTATTTTATAAATGTATATATATATTATATGTACAGGGTGTTAGGGAAGTCGACCGAAAAATGTCTAGGGGTGAATCAGGGTACAAACTGAAGTAGAATATTCTTTTGCCATTTTTCGTTTAGATGGATGGTTTCCTCATAAGTCACTGTTAAAATGACAAAATTTAAGCTTCCGAATTTAAGCAGTGATACTGCACCGTTTTTTTAATCTAGCATGTGATAAGGGTTGTGAAAATAAGGATCAATATATTTTTTTGTTGGTATAACGCCGAACTCAAACTATACACTATTCCCTATACACAAAAAGGGCAAAGTTTAAAATGCTCAATTTGGCCCAATTTGGCCCTTTTTACAAAGTTAAAAAGGTCAAATTTAAAATTAATGCAAGTAACTTGCTTTGAACATTGATTTCAAAAAACAATGCATTATAGAGATTTATTTAGCAGTTCCAAACATATGCGGCACCAATTTTAACACGGATTTAGGTGGAAACTATGCATCTGCGCCAAAAGTGGCAAAGGAATATTCGGCTTAATTTTGCGCCGTGATTCACTCTTAGTCAGTTTTCGGTCGACTTCCCTAACTCCCAGTATATTATATGAATTAAATTAAATTTGACAGAAATAAACATTACAGTGTTCGCCATATCATAAAATCAGTATTTACAAAAATGTGTGTGTGGGCCAATGATTTTATCCTCTTTGTAATTCAAGAAAGGTAACGAATTTTGTGTTGAAACTTATTACAATTATATTCTACAGTGTCAAAACCTAACTTTACGCTCAATAATTTTTGGTTAATAATGGTCGACCGGAAGTGGGTGTTTATTATATTCGACTGAAGTAAACAACTATTAGTTTGCTATAATTTAATAGTCACACTCCGTATTGTTTATAATGTTAATCTCGTCTATGGAAGATAGACTTCTGAAAAGCTCCAGTATTAAACTTGCACTAGTGGCAATTGTGGTATTTTGTCATTTCACAGACGATCAATCATCGATTTTTGTTTTTATTTTAAATCGTGATTTATTTAAACCCTGCCACATATAGTAAGACTAGTTTGGGATAGTAACACCGTCCGACGGTGTCCCAAATTGGTCTTATTATATGTGGTATGGAAGCTTATAAACTAAGCTATAAAATGTTTTTTGTCCCATACATGTAACTTATTTCCAGCTTGAGTAATATTTTTTAATGTAATTACTTGTTAGCGGAACAAGACGGGTTTTCGGCTAATTCAGGAATCTGTCTTAAAAACTAGTAGAGATAAAAATCTGAAAAATATTAACTTATAATATTGACTACCTGTGATGGTAAATTAGATTAAGTAAATTTGAAAAAAATCCAAGAGCCGAAGGTCAAAGAGTGGCTACATTTTACATCAGTTGACATGGAATAACTCGTCTGTCTTGTCCGACGCCAGTTCATTTTTTTATTTTTATTTAAATATTATTTTCTCTGTAGAATATTTATTTTTATTAAATATTATTTTATACCTGGTGTTCATTATGAATTATGAATATCGCCAGTTTAACCCACTGTTCGGTTTAATCTTGCTAGCCAGTTTGAAACACAGAATATGTTTTGTAACCAACGAAACGAGAAATTTATTGCTCATCTAATGATTTCAAAAGTAACATATTGGCGAAATCAGATCCTCTGATTTTTTCTTGCAACTTCCTTCAGGCCAAGTCCTACCTTATTCAAAAGTTCTAAATAAGTTCTTGTAATTAAATGCTTAAAACATTTGAAGTTTGATATTATAATATTTAAATCTACCTACTTGGAAAAAGTTACGTTATTTGCTCACTCATTTGGAGTTAATAGCTCTATTACAGCTCCAAAATAGAAAAACCGGCAGTGCAATAATCCAGATTCTAAGTAAATTAAATAAAACATCTTTGTTATTTCCACTCACACTTTTTTTTTTGAAAAGGCTCTTGCTAAAAGAGATATACTCATCAGTTGGAAAAGTTATCAGGAAACGTCTACAGAATAAAGAATAAAGGAGTTAAAGGAGAGCCCGAAGACTGGCCCGAATCAGTGAACAACTCATTCTGGATTTTTTCTTCAAATTTTTATTTTTAAACCTTTTAACCCTGGTTTTTAATAAGAATATTTCTACTCAATTTTTGCCCTATTTTTATTTTCTTGACAGCGATTGAAAAATGTTTCATACAAAAGATGTAGGGCAAATTTTCCCCTAAAAGAAATATTTCTATTAAAATTCGACCAATAGGAGGCGAGCTATCGATAATTGACCAATATCAAAATGACATGTATTTGAGACGGCCGAGATAAAAAAAATATTAAGGCGAGATATTGCACGGGACCTCGACGCGCACTCACTAATTTCAAAGTTCTCAAAAATGAGGCAGAGCCATAACTTTTTTTTAAATTACATAAGCATTCTATAGTGTATTACCAATCATAATTGACCAATATCAAAATGACATATATTTGAAACTGCCGAGATAAAAAAATATTAAGGAGAGATATTGCTTGGGACCACGACGCGCGCTCACTAATTTAAAAATTCTCAAAAATGAGGCAGAGCCATAACTTCTTTTAAATTACATAAGCATTCTACAGTGTATTACCAATCATAATTGACCATTATCAAAATGACATATATTTGAAACTGTCGAGATAAAAAAATATTAAGGCGAGATATTGCTTGGGACCACGACACGCGCCCAGTAATTTCAAAATTCTCAAAAATGTGGCAAAGCCATAACTTTTTTTAAATTACATAAGCATTCTACAGTGTATTACCAATCATAATTGACCAATATCAAAATGACATGTATTTGAAACGGCCGAGATAAAAAAATATTAAGGCGAGATATTGCATGGGACCTCGATGCGCACTCACTAATTTCAAATTTCTTAAAAATGAGGCAGAGCCATAACTTTTTTAAATTGCAGGAGCATTCTACAATGTATTACCAATCATAATTGACCAATATCAAAATGACATGTATTTGAGACGGCCGAGATAAAAAAAATATTAAGGCGAGGTATTGCATGGGACCTCGACGCGCACTCACTAATTTCAAAATTCTCAAAAATGAGGCAGAGCCATAACTTTTTTTAAATTACATAAGCATTCTATAGTGTATTACCAATCATAATTGACCAATATCAAAATGACATATATTTGAAACTGCCGAGATAAAAAAATATTAAGGCGAGATATTGCTTGGGACCACGACGCGCGCTCACTAATTTAAAAATTCTCAAAAATGAGGCAGAGCCATAATTTTTTTAAAATTAGATAAGCATTCTACAGTGTATTACCAATCATAATTGACCAATATCAAAATGACATGTATTTGAAACGGCCGAGATAACAAAATAATAAGGCGAGATATTGCTTGGGACCACGACGCGCGCTCACTAATTTCAAAATTCTCAAAAATGAGGCAGAGCCATAACTTTTTTTAAATTACATAAGCATTCTACAGTGTATTACCAATCATAATTGACCAATATCAAAATGACATATATTTGAAACTGTCGAGATAAAAAAATATTAAGGCGAGATATTGCTTGGGACCACGACACGCGCCCAGTAATTTAAAAATTCTCAAAAATGAGGCAGAGCCATAATTTTTTTAAAATTAGATAAGCATTCTACAGTGTATTACCAATCATAATTGACCAATATCAAAATGACATGTATTTGAAACGGCCGAGATAACAAAATAATAAGGCGAGATATTGCTTGGGACCACGACGCGCGCTCACTAATTTCAAAATTCTCAAAAATGAGGCAGAGCCATAACTTTTTTTAAATTACATAAGCATTATACAGTGTATTACCAATCATAATTGACCAATATCAAAATGACATATATTTGAAACTGCCGAGATAAAAAAATATTAAGGCGAGATATTGATTGGGACCACGACGCGCGCTCACTAATTTAAAAATTCTCAAAAATGAGGCAGAGCCATATTTTTTTTTAAATTAGATAAGCATTCTACAGTGTATTACCAATCATAATTGACCAATATCAAAATGACATGTATTTGAAACGGCCGAGATAACAAAATATTAAGGCGAGATATTGCTTGGGACCACGACGCGCGCTCACTAATTTCAAAATTCTCAAAAATGAGGCAGAGCCATAACTTTTTTTAAATTACATAAGCATTCTACAGTGTATTACCAATCGTAATTGACCAAAATCAAAATGACATGTATTTGAAACGGCCGAGATAATAAAATATTAAGGCGAGATATTGCTTGAAACCACGACGCGCGCTCTCAAAAATGTCTCGCCTTAATATTTTTATATCTCGGCCGTTTCAAATACATGTCATTTTGATTTTGGTCAATTACGATTGGTAATACACTGTAGAATGCTTATGTAATTTAAAAAAAGTTATGGTTCTGCCTCATTTTTGAGAATTTTGAAATTAGTGAGCGCGCGTCGTGGTCCCAAGCAATTTCTGGCCCTAAATATTTTTTTATGACGGCCGTTTAAAATACAAGTCATTTTGATTTTGGTCAATTACGATTGGTAATACACTGCAGAATGCTTATGTAATTTAAAAAAAGTTATGGCTCTGCCTCATTTTTGAGAATTTTGAAATTAGTGAGCGCGCGTCGTGGTCCCAAGCAATTTGTCGCCTTAATATTTTTTTATCTCGGCCGTTTCAAATACATGTCATTTTGATATTTGTCAATTATGATTAGTAATACACTGTAGAATGATCCTGCAATTTAAAAAAAGTTATGGCTCTGCCTCATTTTTGAGAATTTTGAAATTAGTGAGCGCGCGTCGTGGTCCCAAGCAATATCTCGCCTTAATATTTTTTTATCTCGGCCGTTTCAAATACATGTCATTTTGATTTTGGTCAATTACGATTGGTAATACACTGTAGAATGCTTATGTAATTTAAAAAAAGTTATGGCTCTGTCTCATTTTTAAGAATTTTGAAATTAGTGAGCTTGCGTCGAGGTCCCAAGCAATATCTCGCCTTAATATTTTTATATCTCGGCCGTTTCAAATACATGTCATTTTGATTTTGGTCAATTACGATTGGTAATACACTGTAGAATGCTTATGTAATTTAAAAAAAGTTATGGCTCTGCCTCATTTTTGGGAATTTTGAATTTAGTGAGTGCCCGTTGGGGTCCGAAGCAATATCTCACCTTAATATTTTTTTATCTCCTTAGTTTCAAATATATGTTGTTTTGATATTGGTCAATTATGATTGGTAATACACTGCAGAATGCTTATGTAATTTAAAAAAAGTTATGGCTTCGCCTCATTTTTGGGAATTTTGAAATTAGTGAGCGCGCGTCGTGGTTTCAAGCAATATCTCGCGTTAATATTTTTTTATCTCGTCAGTTTCAAATACATGTCATTTTGATATAGGTCAATTATGATTGGTAATACACTGTAGAATGCTTATGTAATTTAAAAAAAGTTATGGCTCTGCCTCATATTTGGGAATTTTGAATTTAGTGAGTGCGCGTCGGGGTCCGAAGCAATATCTCACCTTAATATTTTTTTATCTCGTCAGTTTCAAATATATGTCATTTTGATATTGGTCAATTATGATTGGTAATACCCTGTAGAATGCTTATGTAATTTAAAAAAAGTTATGGCTTCGCCTCATTTTTGGGAATTTTGAAATTAGTGAGCGCGCGTCGTGGTTTCAAGCAATATCTCGCCTTAATATTTTTTTATCTCGTCAGTTTCAAATACATGTCATTTTGATATTGGTCAATTATGATTGGTAATACACTGCAGAATGCTTATGTAATTTAAAAAAAGTTATGGCTCTGCATCATATTTGGGAATTTTGAATTTAGTGAGTGCGCGTCGGGGTCCGAAGCAATATCTCACCTTAATATTTTTTTATCTCGTCAGTTTCAAATATATGTCATTTTGATATTGGTCAATTATGATTGGTAATAGACTGTAGAATGCTTATGTAATTTAAAAAAAGTTATGGCTCTGCCTCATTTTTGGGAATTTTGAATTTAGTGAGTGCGCGTCGTGGTTTCAAGCAATATCTCGCCTTAATATTTTTTTATCTCGGCCGTTTCAAATACATGTCATTTTGATATTGGTCAATTATGATTGGTAATACACTGTAGAATGCTTATGTAATTTAAAAAAAGTTATGGCTCCGCCTCATTTTTGGGAATTTTGAAATTAGTGAGCGCGCGTCGTGGTCCCAAGCTATATCTCGCCTTAATATTTTTTTATCTCGTCAGTTTCAAATACATGTCATTTTGATATTAGTCAATTATGATTGGTAATACACTGTAGAATGATCCTGCAATTTAAAAGAAGTTATGGCTCTGCCTCATTTTTGAGAATTTCGAAATTAGTGAGCGCGCGTCGTGGTCCCAAGCAATATCTCGCCTTAATATTTTTTTATCTCGGTAGTTTCAAAAATATGTCATTTTAATAATGATAAATTATGATTGGAAAATCCTTCTGGAATGCTACTGGATAATTTTTAAATGAGTGGTCCCGCCTCATTTAGTGCAAAACAGAAAAATGCGAAATCTCTTATTTTAGGGTTGAATGACTTGAAACAGGGTGGTGAGGGTGCCGGTACGAGGAGTATAACACTGTGGCGTTAGATTTGAAGGACATTGAATGCATATATATGAGTATATTACAGAAATTATTAAATTTAAAATCTATTGCTGGAATCTATTGCTAACTTCACACCGGTGTCGTCAAACACATCAAAATTCAGTTTTTCCCCACTTTCTACCAGTACGAGTCTTTTTTTATCATCGCAAACGCAAAAGTTGTAGTACTTGAAAAAATATACAAAAGCCTGTTTGAATCATGTGATTGCTGCAAATAGTCTCCGAGTTACATCGGTTCAAAGTCCGGTTGGCGCAAGAAATCGATCAACGTTTTTGGAAAGGGACATTACGATTCAAGCTTTGAATAAAAATCTGTTGTGTCTGTAAACATCTGCTTTTCTGGCTAATCACTCCACAGCTTGCATTCAATTTCCATGCCAGTGTTGATTCTGCTATTTCGCTCGTAATAGGTCTATTGCACTGCCTAGTGTGTTTTTACCCTATTATGCGAATACAGAACGTCTACGCAGATCGAACAAGAATGTCACCAGGTGTTCAATTCGAGGGTAAAATATTCCACCAATGTCAAAAGAACAGTTTTCGCGAACGAGTTGAAATTCGCAGACTTCTGTAGCAGTTTAGATAATCAGAGTAGGTGTGTTCAAATGCTTGACCTACGGCGACCCCACAGACTTCGAGTTGTTTTCTGTTGTTTGAAGTGGTATAAAGCGCGCATTGTTATAATCGCAAAAAATTGTTGTTTTTTTTTAAAATGGTGGAATTTCAACATTACTTTGAAGCGCTGTAACTTTGAGACTATTTACAGCAATCACATGATTCAAACGGGGTTTTGTAGATTTTTTTTAAATTCTACAACTTTTACATTTGCGATGATTTAAAAAGCGACTCCTTCGGGGAGAAAATGGGGAAAAACTGATTTTTGATCACTTTGACGACCTCTACCGTTCGAAATATCAACTACCCAGTATCGTGCTAATGATGAATGTGTAAAATTTTATGTGCAATATTTCTCCTCTAAAAAGTATTTGTCTACGACCAATAGAAAACGAGATAAATCGACTTTTACATTTTTTCAAAAGGCGCCTTCCTTTTTTTGTTTTTGTTTAAGACTTGTCTTATGTCCCTCAATACTTGTACTGTACTATATGACTATAGTACTACTATACGTATTTTATTCACTCGGCTGTTATAGATAGATGTAATTTATGGATTATTTTCGATCAAAGCGACGGTAATAAACTATACCGTCGCTTTGATACATGGATTATGAATTGTGATTAAATATTTAACAATTACTTATTTCCGTCGCCAGTTAACCATGCAAACTTTAAAAAACGCCCCTATCGATTTCGATTCGTCCATACCGCATTTATTAGCGCACACGCACTATCTTGCTGCACACAAGCTTCAATTCCCCTCCAGAGCGGCACATTTGATATTCGGGAACTGAATGGATCTAAAATTCGCTGACTGTCGGGGTGTGAACTTGACCTTTGCCGTCAACGTGAAGTGCACTGACCTCCAGCCAAGCGTCAACTCAATTCAATTATTTTATTCGAATCATGTAAATGTCAATTAATCAATTTCTTATTATACAGGGTGTCCCAGTTAACCTGCTCAACATGGGATCTCTTAAACCGTAAGACGTAGAGTCTTAATGTAAATTAGACAAAATAATCTCCAGGTCTAGGTCTACTTGGCAGGGAAAACAAAAGTATCAAAAGTTCAATTTTTGAAACCGATGCTAAGAAGGCCTTAGTCTGAAGATTATTATCACTCATTTAATCAACTCTCTATCTCTTAACATTAACGAGATCCCCGTGTTCAGCAAGGCATTTTTTTGTTGAAAATTATAGAGGCTTTAGTCAGAAAGCATATTCTTTGCAAGGTTATTAAAATGTTCATAGTTATTTTCAGAAAATTTAATCAATATGATTTTTTTATTACAATTAAAAAATTAATAAAGTAATTTTCAGCATTATAACTTACAAATTTTCATTTTATATTGCAAAATGTTAATCAATACACAAAATCCTCATTTGAATTATACAATTTATATTGAAAATAATAATAATGTTTATTAGCAAGAGGTGCACCATAATATGCACAAAAGTAAATAAATATATGAAACATTTCAATGAATATTTCAATTTTTTAATTGAAAATACAAGATTTGTATTATAAATTCAAAAACTCAAATGAAATATCAAAGTTGTCATGTTAAATTGCAGAATTTAGTTCGAAATTGCCAAATTTTTATTAGAGATTTTTCGTTAAAAATTATGAAATTTTTATTATATATACCAAAATTTAACTATAAATTTTAATGTTTAATTGAATCCTGAAATTTTCAGAAATTATAAACGAATTATTCACAAAGCATATCACCTAGGTCCGCATCTATGTATTGTCCGTATTCAGCAAGAGTTCGAATCAAGTCGTATATTTGGTTGCGTATTTTCTATAAACGTTTATGCACAAAACGCAACCAAACATACGGCTTGAGTCGAACTCAAGCTCAAGTACGGACTATAGATACGGCCCTAAGTTTTTAATATTCCAATAGAAATTTACAAAACTTTTAATAAAAATTTTGATTAGAAATTGAAAATTTAAATAGAAATTATGACATTTTCGTGGCAAATGGCAAATTTGACATGAATGTGTGACGTACCTGGAGGGCTTCCAACACATATGCCGTCTCCACGGATGTCTGGATGAACTGGATGTCTCTTTTGGACGACGAGGGCCTAGCTCTCGATGTCGGAGAGTGAGGTGGGTGATAAAAAAGGGCTCCATGTAATTTTATCTCGTACATTATTCCAGAACAAAAATAAGGGACTCCTCAAATAAGGTACCTGGCGAGAGGGCGGACGATTATCAAAGCAACGAAAATTAAAGTCGCCGTCTCTCTCGCGTCTTATGTTATAATTAAGATCCACAATTTGACGAAATGACGAATGAAATGAAGTCTCTACTATGAAGTTCTACTTAGGGCCTTAAAATGATTACATTTCGGGAGGAGATACATACGCTGTAAAGTTTAAATATGCACAGGTGTTTATTTGCAATTTGTGTTTGGCGCCACCCGACGTCGGGGGTCCCGCGACGTGGTGCGCCCGGCGCGGGAATTATGCGCGTCCGATGCAAGTGATCTCTTGCGCCTTTTTTTTTAATAATCCGCCAGGAGCTCCGCACAAACGCGGTCCCCTACAAATGAAGGGCGCTTACAATTATTATGTATATGGATGAAATTAAATATGAGATTGAATTGTAAAATGGCGAGGTGATTCGTGTAAAATTAATCAAAAGTAAATTTTGGCCTTGGTCTGGTGTGTTCCTACTCGTGGTCGCGTCAGCCTCGTCTTCTGCCGGCCTGCCTAACCTACTCCACGAGGATTCAGAGAGAGATCCTTGGGCCTTCGGTAGTCACGGGAGCACGTGGCAGTTGTCGGCTTCTGGCGATGGCGTGGCCGTAATTGAAGGGGGTCGAGAGATAACCCGACTAGTAGGAAAGGGGCACAAGATGGCCATTTTGTGTACGGGTGGTGTATTCGGGCGGTTAGCCTTCAGTATGTTTTCGGTGCACTTTTCACACAAATATCCCACACATATCCCCCAAGGGTTGAGATAGCAATCTCAGTATAGACACTTCTCCAGTTTGTCCCGAATCTATCGGCTAAGTAATTAATGAATGGAAGCACCCGTTATGATAAAGCGCGTCAATCATACTGAAATGTGCCCACTAAAATGAGTTCCTAGCCCGCGCCACTGTGTAAATTTTTTTCCGCGACAATTAGAACCATCATCGTTACCGTTGTTCATCAAACAAATGTATTCCCGAAGGGGGTGCAAATTAGGGAACTAGTCTATTTAGAACCGTGACAAATGTTACAATTACAAAATTTTCATAAGATTTTTTATTATAAATACCCAAATTTTCATAAATTACAAAAATTAATAGAACTTGCAACTTTGAAGTTAGAAACGGCTTTCCCCTGAAATAATAATCCTTACAAAGTTATTAAAGTTTTTATAAAAAACGTTGTAAAATGTTGATTATAAATTTTAAAAATTCAATAGGATCTATCAAGTTTTCGTCATTTTCACTACAAATTACAAAATTTCTTCGAAAAACTCCATAAATAGTGATACATTATGATAAATATTGCGAAATTTGATGATGGATTTCAATATTTGTATAGAAATTATGGAATATTAATTATAAATTACAAAATTTCTGTGGAATTTGTAAATTGTTGAATATGAATTGCAACATTGTGAAATTTGCTTGAAATGAAATGAAAAAATTTCCTTATAAATACATCATTTCTATGAAAATAGTAAACAATTATAAGGTTTTATTGGAATTATGTAATATTCGTTGTGATCGTGCAAAAATTTTAATAGCTTTATGAAAATTTTATTGTAAATTGATAAATCTCACTGAAATGAAAAATATTATTGGCAATTCAAACATTCGTATTATAAATTACAAAATTTCAGCAGCTATTATGAAAATTTTATTTCCAAATTTCACTGTAAAATACAAAATATCATTGGCATTTGCAAATATTGTATTATATTTGTAAAAAAATTATTGAAAATGAATTTAGTTGAAGATTTCAAGCTTTTCATTAGAGATTACAAATTTTATTTTAGAAATTATGAAATTCTTATTATAAATACCAAAATTTTAATTAAAAATTTGAAATTTTAATTGAAACTGGCATTTTAGTGGATAAAGGATTTATCCACAAAGGATATCACTCACTAAATGAATGGCATTTTAATAGAAATTTGCAAAACTTTTAAGGAAAAATAAAAAATGTTGATTATAAATTAACAGATTCAATAATAGAAATTATGACATTTTTGCTGCAAGTGACAAATGCATTTCTTGCATTTCTGTTGAAAATTACAAAGATTAATGGAACCTGCGAATTGTTAGTTGAAAATTATAATAGCTCTGCCCCACAAATCAAATTCCTCACAAAATTGATAAATATTTTATAGAAATTTGTGAAAAATATAATGGAAAACGTTGAGAAAACCCTAGTTGAAAAAGGCGCCGCGAGTTGAAAAAGTTTGGGAAACACTGATTTAAGAGATTAAACAAAGATGCCTATTATAATCATTAATTTACATATTAATGTGATAGCAGGGGTTTGATATTTTTGGTAGTTTTTGTACAATTGCCGACAATCGTACAAGTACAACACGGTTTTTTTTTGCGACCGCCTTATGGGCATTTGTGGGAGTGAGTTAAATGTTCTCGCCAGTATCCGACACATTTATTTTACTGGTTGTACTCAATCCTATAATTTAAATTACTTGATTTTGGTTTGATTTGTCATCATAGTTATTAGTAATTATATATTGAATCCAACCAATCTGAATTTCTGTTCCACTGAATTTTCGCACAACACGATAATTGTCAGCGTTAGTTAATTGAATTTATCTGAGATGATTCGCCCTTCTTTCAGCGCATGCATTCACCGTTTAATTTGCGATAGATATTTAATGCGAAACCAATTAGCTGAAACACCCGTTCCTAATTAACACCTGAACTTCCTCCGGTTATGTATCTGCGTCTATTGTTGCCGCATTCCGCCAACACAGGAATGACCGGATCGTAACAGAACCGACTTGTCTCTCAAGCCAGGGCCGGTATTTGCCCCTGTGCAAGTCGCAACCAGTCGCTAGGTGCTTCATGCATATTCAGTTGGACGTGAGTCCGTCCGAGTACACGCTCGCAGTTTTTCAGTGCCGCTTGGAGAATCAAGTCATGAATTTGCAAGCGAATAGACAGCTCTCAACACTCGATTCGCGAGCGCGATAAATAAACTTTGTGGTCGACTTACGTTATAAGGTGTTTAGCTCCTTAAGCATCATGTGAACCATCAAATGCCACGTAACCGCCAAATTGCAGTGATTTGTGTTGTTATCCCGGTCGGCTCTGACTGCGATATCATGGTAATTCGGAGGATTATCTGGGGTAACTGAATTAATACTGTTTATCTAATTTATATTTTTCAAATACTGCTGTAACAAAACTTACGACATCCTTCTAAACTTACTGTGTACATCTAAGAAAAATTATACACCTAATTTTTCTTTTTCTACAATTTACAAGTTTTAAATTTTATACTCTATACAATGATTGTTGTAATAATAATTACATCCTCAAATAATCAACTACAGAAAAATTACAAAGAAATACTTTTTAACTTTTATTTAATAATTGTTGCAACAGGACATACATAGCTCTGTGAAGTTAGCACCCCCATGTTGGAATTTCGAAACGAAACCTATGCCATAATTTTGCCCACATTAAGCCCAGTATTGCCCTGTAGTTATTTCATTTTGCCCAGCTCCCGTTAACCCATAAGTCAATTGTCGAATTTCTATGGTGTGGGACCCACATGAGCGAGTTCGAAGAAATAACATATGCGATAATTTTGCCCACATTTTGCCCAGTAATTGTTTCGTTTTGCCCAGCTCCCGTTCACACATAAGTCAATAGTTGAATTTCTATGGTGTGGGACCCAAATGAGCGAGTTCGAAGAAATAACTTATGCCATAATTCTGCCCACATTATACCCAGTATTTCCCAGTAGTTGTTTCGTTTTGCCCAGCTCCCGTTAATCCATAAGTCAATAGTCGAATTTCTATGGTGTGGGACCCATGAGCGAGATCGAAGAAATAACATATGCCATAATTCTGCCCATATTTCGCCCAGTATTGCCCAGTAGTTGTTTCGTTTTGCCCAGCTCCCGTTAACCCGTAAGTCAATAGTCTAATTTCTAAGGTGTGGGACCCCCATGAGCGATTTCGAAGAAATAACATGTGCCATAAGTTTGCTTACATTTTGCCCAATATTGCGCTGTAGTTGTTTCGTTTTGTTCAGCTTCCGTTAACCGATAAGTCAATAATCGAATTTCTATGGTGCAGGACCCCCATGAGCGATTTTGAAGAAATATCGTATGCCATAGTTTTGCCCTCATTTTGCTTAATATTGCCTTGTAGTTGTTTCGTTTTGCCCAGCTCCCATTAACCCATAAGTCAATAGTCGAATTTGTATGGTGTGGGACCCCCATGAACGAGTTTGAAGAAATAAAATATGCCATAATTCTGCCCATATTATGCCCAGTATTGCCCAGTAGTTATTTTATTTTGCCCAGCTCCTAACGGCAAAACGAAACAACTACTGGGCGAAATGTGGGCAGAATTATGGCATATGTTATTTCTTCGATCTCGCTCATGGGGGTCCCACACCATAGAAATTCGACTATTGATTTATGGATTACCGGGAGCTGGGCAAAACGAAACAACTACTGGGAAATACTGGGTATAATGTGGGCAGAATTATGGCATAAGTTATTTCTTCGAACTCGCTCATTGGGGTCCCACACCATAGAAATTCAACTATTGACTTATGTGTGAACGGGAGATGGGCAAACTGAAACAATTACTGGGCAAAATTATGGCATATGTTATTTCTTCGAACTCGCTCATGTGGGTCCCACACCATAGATATTCGACTATTGACTTAAGGGTTAACGGGAGCTGGGCAAATCGAAACAACTACTGGGCAATACTGGGTATAATGTGGGCAGAATTATGGCCTATGTGATTTGTTCGAACCCGCTAATGGGGGTCCCACACAATAGAAATTTGACTATTGACTTATGGGTTAACGGGAGCTTGGCAAAACGAAACAACTACTGGGCAATACTGGGCAAAATTATGGCATATATTATTTCTTCGATCTCGCTTATGGGGGGTCCCACACCATAGAAATTCGACTATTGACTTATGGATTAACGGGAGCTAGGCAAAACGAAACAACTACAGGGCAATACTGGGTATAATGTGGGCAGAATTATGGAATATGTTATTTCTTTGAACTCGCTCATTGGGGTCCCACACCATAGAAATTCGACTAATGATTTATGTGTTAACGGGAGCTAGGCAAAACGAAACAACTACTGGGCAAAATGTGGGCAAAATTATGGCATATCTTATTTCTTCGAACTCGCTCATGTGGGTCCCACACCATAGAAATTCGACTATTGACTTATGGATTAATGGCAGCTGGGCAAAACGAAGCAACTACTGGGCAATACTGGGTATACTGTGGGCAGAATTAGGGCATATGTTATTTCTTCGAACTCGCTCATGAGGGTCCCACACCATAGAAATTCGACTATTGACTTATGGATTAACGGGAGCTGGGAAAAACGAAACAACTACTGGGCAATACTGGGTATAATGTGGGCAGAATTATGGCATATGTTATTTCTTCGAACTCGCTCATGTGGGTCCCACACCATAGAAATGCGACGATTGACTTATGAGTTCACGGGAGCTGGGCAAAACGAAACAACTACTGGGCAATACTGGGCAAAATGTGGGCAGAATTATGGCATATGTTATTTTTTCGAACTCGCTTATGGGGGTGCCACACCATAGAAATTCGACTATTGACTTATGAGTTAACGGGAGCTGGGCAAAATGAAATAACTACTGGGCAATACTGGTCATAATGTGGGCAAAATTATGGCATAGGTTTCGTTTCGAAATTCCAACATGGGGGTGCTAACTTCACAGAGCTGACATACATCCTTGAAAATAAAAGTCGCCGATGTTTCGTTTTTGTAGGTAGAAACAAAAACATTAAAAATATGTTATAATACCTTTGAGTGGTATACCGAGTGTCTGGGATAAGGGGAGAACGGGGATAAGGAGAAGGTCATGTTATACAAACGTGCTAATTGTTGATACAGACGGAATTGGTCGATTGTTAAATTTAACCGAAAATAAGTCACGAACTCTGCGTAAACTGACGCCACTGTAAAATGTTTTGATAATGAATACCCTCTCTTCATTAGAATAACTCAGATTATTGTTCATAGTAAATGATATCTGACCAGCAAATTTATTTTCACTATAACATGACATTTGTCTAACAACTCATGGCAAGGATTTTATGGTACATTGTCCAACTTATTTTGATTATTTCTGAGGTGGATTCTGGTACAAACGTAAATTAAATGGATGATACATTTACAGTTTTTAATGCACTAAAAAAATATTTCTTTGCGACTTTTCTCTAAATTAATAGGGGAGCTAATAATTACACATATTTAATTGTACATGTTAAATTCCTATGTTCGCCCCTTATCCCAGACACTCGGTATATCTAATTAATGCTTTTTTTTCTACGACAGAACATCTTTTTTTAGAACTAACTTCATCTGCATTATCTAGTTTTTCAGAAATTATCAGAAATTTTGCGGG